>MU134353.1:168180-198539 GCA_015039355.1 Ramaria rubella
ACAACTGTGACTGAACTTAGAGCCTTTGTGCCCATAGTCCTGGATGATCACGAAGTCCAATCATCACAAGAACAGAATATCTTCAAAAGAGTTGATTTGACATGTGAAGTTGCATTTAATGCACTGCACAACATAAATAATTGGGCATGCGTAAGTGTTTAGGGTATGAGGTGTTTCATTGACTCACCTGATCTCACACAATGGAACCAACCAATTATTATACATCAACATCAATATGTAATTGAGCATATCCATATGTCAACCTGGTTGTTATCTACTCCAGAGACCTGTGTACCACCACCACAAGTGCATACAAATTTGTTTATCAATGGTATATGGATAGAGTTGGCATGTTATGTTGCAATCAACTCCATGCAGAATTTTATCAGCCGAACTGCATTTCGAACATTGTTTTGGGGTCAGATACATGCTGACCAACATATTATGCCTTGCAGAAAATATGGAATTTTAGTTAGACAAATCATTAATTCATGCCCACATCATTACACCCTACAAGAGATTTAGGTTTGAAACTGCATTCAGAACAATCAAATCAATTTGCAAAGTAGGTTTGGATGTACCAAAATTTTGGAACATTTCACTGGAACCTGAGTTTCTCATAGGGAATAAAGCTGAATCAGCAGATGTCATCAATTCATATATAGAAGACTTTTCGAAGTGCCAAGGTGGTGGAGCACCTGCTCTGAATGATGGTCCTAAATCATCAGTGAACTTCACAGGACTAGAACTGTCCCACTTCCCAACACCTAAACAAAGGTCACTTTTCCAAGACACCATGAGATATAAATATGTTGAGTATCTGGGTCTAACTGATGCAGCATTGAAAATTATGGAAAACCCTCTGCTGAAAAGTGTTGTTATCCCCATCAAACAGCTTGCCTGCAGACTCCCTCAAAAGCATCTCCTTCACATCACTGAGAAACATTATATTAAGGCAACCAAGCATGTCTCATTGAAAGAATTGCAAGTTCTTTTCAATGAACATGAGCTTTGTACCTCATGTAGATTATATATGTCAGTGTTCAATGTCCACATGGGTACCATGAAGGTTGACAAAATCCCCATGGCAAAATCAGAAGAAAAAAATTGTCAGAGTACAAAAGCAAAGATCCCATAGCAAGAAAATTTCACAACTTAATGCTGAGACTTTACACCATGATGAGCCTTTCCCACCTCTCTCTAAAACCAGATATGATTATAATCACATTATTTGTGGGTTTGTCAAGGCTACTGATATGAAATCTCAAATACATGAAGTTGGCTGCCATGTATGTGGTACATTGACCAAATTGAGTGATGCTACTCTGGCCAGTGATGCACAAGTAGACTGGAGTATTCTTGACCAAAAGGGGAAAGGAATCACTGTAAAAGAAAGGAAACAAATGACAGATGAGTGCCATGAGTGGAAAGGACCAGTGTTAGACAAATCCTGTGCTCATGTTTGCCCTGATTGTTTGACCAAACTTAAGAAATGGACTGTCCCCCTGGAACTGGATTGGGCAGGTACCTTTACAACTTCAGGGGCTGAGTTACACTGAAAAATTGCTTATTGCTAGAGTGAGAAAGAATTATTGTGTGATTAGAGTAGAGTCTGGAGTTATTATCGAAGGTGAACCCGAATATGAAATCGACGAAATTCTGGACTCCAAGATAAACAATTGCTGATGTTGCAAGTTACAGTACTTGGTGCGCTGGACAGGCTATCAAGGTACTGATGAAGAAACTTCTTGGATTCCCACTACAGAATTAGGCAATGCTTCAGAAATCGTTGAGGATTTTCATAAAGCATATCCCAATAAACCCAGTGTGATCCTGCCTTAACTTTTCCTTTTCATTTTTCCAATTTTCCCTATGTTTTCATGTTCATGTCTCTCATTACATTTTCTGTCTATTCCAAGAAATCCCGCTTCACTTTTCCACTTATTTCCAACTCAATTTTCCGATTCCAATTCCTATATTTCATCCTTTTTCATTTCCTCCATCCTTACTTCCAAATCCTGCTCCTGATGCTGAACCATCCATTGCACCCATGCAGCTAGAATCTGCATCTCTTTGGTGTGCTCCTGCATGGACTTTGCATGATGATCCATGGATTTCTGCAAGTCACGAATTTCCTTCAATAGTAATTCCACTGTTCCTTCGTCACCCACATCCACACCTTTTACGACTTCTTCCGCAAATCCCAATTCTCTTGGTCAACAACACACCCTCCTATCCTTTGTGCATTCATTGCATGTCTTGTTCGTTTCCTCCGCTATCGGCAAACAAAATATATCCCAAACCCAACATCCCGCACAACAATATTTTTTGTGCCCAATCTGATTCAGTGCGAATTCATGCACTCTCCAATGATTAATGGTCCTATCCACTGCATCACTCTTCCTTCTCCCAGTTTTTTCCTCCAATTCCTTTTTGGCCTTTCTCTCATCTTTTTCTGCCTTTTTCCGCTCTGACTTTCTCTGCTCTAATTTCTTCGCTGCTTCTTTTTGCAACTCCGAAATCTTGCTAATCTGCGCCTCTAGATCATTTTCTGATCCCAACTTGTCTTTGGAAATAAGGTCTTCAAGCGAAATGATCGGCGGCATCAACATTGAGTTTAGAGGGGAGTAGGAATAATGAGATCAGGAATCTGGCAAGTTGAACCCCATCTGTCACTCTTATATATCACATTAGGGGTCCCACTTAATCACCAAACCAAAATTCCCATGCTGATCTTAGGCCTCGAGGGCTCGGCCTTAAGGAGGAGATACTGTTGGAACCCAGATTCATTTCCAGCTTTTCCGCCTTTCTCTGACATATTCCGATTCGTATTTCCAATATGTTTTCTGATTCACTCCACCCGTTCTACTTATCCCCATTCCATCTATATTTAGATATTTCTTATCAAGATCTACATGTTCGGTCTTATATTCATATTCACCCTTACCTCCGATCCCGTATTTGCTCCATTTCAGATTTCCATACTTTGTATCTTTCCAACTCAGACCATATCTATTTGTTATATATGACTCTTGCATGTACTTTGTCCTTCAGTTCGAATATTGATCCACCTTGACTCGATATCTTCTCACTTCCGTCTCTAAGTCTTATCCAATCTTCCGATCTCCAACTTCTCTGATTTCTCCAATATTCCAACTTTCCAAAATACCAGGACATGAAGGATCCAAGAGGGCGCAACCTATAAGTTGAAGCCGATGTCCATACATTTCCGATTCCTGAACTCCAAACTCCAACATTCCAACAATCCTGATCTCCGATGAGGAGAAATCTAGTTCTTAACAAGGGAATAGAAAACAATTGGATGGTACAGCAATTGCATGACCAATGGAGGATTCAACAGGACACTCAATTGTCAACCAAGGCTTGTAAGTTCTTTTTCTTCTCCTCTTCAGTATACAGTCTCTCACAATATTGTCATGTAGATAATGCTCAGGTTGCTTCAAAGAACCTCGCAACCTTAATCGAAACTCAAAAATCAGCAGAAGTGCTGACAGTTGCATTAGATGCACTCAATCGCAAGCTTGACATGTTTGAATTCCGTGAAGCCAAGCCATAATCAGGGCAGCTCATAATACTGCTACATCACTATATGAGGCTGAAAATGCCCTACAACAACATCATCAAGATTCAATGTCACAACTGTACAACCTGACAGTCAACCTGGGACTGTTGCAGGTAACCATACCACCTGACATGACGGAAACTGACAAAGACTTTGCCAAGCAACTTATTCTACTTCACATGGTCAAAACAGCACTTTGGAATTGCTTGCAGCAATTCCAAGATGAAATGAATCCTATTTGTGAGTCTGCCACATGCACAGGTGCTGGCTGCACACTGGGTATTTCTTGTTCTGTACAATGATCGTGAGCCTAGTTTCTCATTAAGATAATTTTACAGGTACAAAGAAACTACAAGGAGCAATTAAGGCTGTCAAAAATCGAGGAAAAGGTATTATGGGAACCATTGACACTTACAATAGAATGGTCAACACCCTCATGACGATGGAACATCCTGTTTGGGCATCTGAATGCCAACTTCCAGCTTGTCTAGACCAACAAAAGGTTATATCAGTCAATCCGGATGCACCCCTGTGGGAAGAAATGAGCCTCAGAAACACATGGGTGACTTTGTGGGGTTTGTCATATGAGGCAGCTCCAGCATATGTTCACGATCCCAGACTTTGCAATGGGATAAAAATGATGCTGCAATTAGACCATATTTCAGAGGAGGAGGAACACCTCGCAGAAGAACACAAAAATGTGAAAAATGAGTTCACATTGGTGTTTCTGCTTGTTGCAGCAATATCAAGGTCAGCTTTAATTCTTGTAATTGCATACATATTGTGAGCATTCCCCTACAGATTCTAGATTTGCACATCAACTATACTTACGACTGGTTCAATTCCTCAATGAGCGCTGTCGGTTTACTTTCGGAAATGGATCCAAAAGACAGTGGGTAGCGGTGTCGTCGTTGCATGGCTACTTACACTGGTGTTCAGCTCAGTGCGCTTTGCTATCAGCAGCAACAAAAATAGAACAAGGATGAAGACGAAGACGTAGCAGTGATGATGATGATGATGACGTAATACGCTGACGTAAGCGTAGATGAGATACAACAGCAATTGTCACGTGATTGACAAAGCTGGCCTTGATGTAGACGTAGTAGTAGTAGACGTAGCAGTAGACTTAGACTTAGATGAGTGAATCCAACTGAAAGAGGTGAATTGGGGTACACTAAGGCGAAACAGGCCTAAGTTATATACATGAGCAGAACAACAAATGATGCAAGTATGCCATACAACAATGTCGTTGACAGCAGACAGGAGAAATGACTAACAGCAAGAGGCAGAAAACCAAAATAGGAAGATGGTTTGTAAGGAAATGGAAAAATGAGTCAGGTGGTCGAAGAAATGAATAGAAATGTGGCAGTGAATTTGAAATAGAAGCCAGAATTAGAATAGAAGTGAGTCATAGACAATAGACCATGTGGAACAATTGGAAATAGAAGTACAGCCAAGAAGCGAGTGAGTCAGGTGATGAAAATGAGTTCATAGCCGTCCAATAGGATTCCAGTTGCTTGTCAAATATCTCCGAAGATGAGTAAGTGAGTCATGTGGCTTGATGACGACTCAGAAACATGTGAACCAATCACGACACTTGGATACGAATTTCCTCCAGAGAGGGAACGAAGACGAGTCCTGCTTGATGAAGTCCTTAGGCACATAACCGTAGCAAATCTCTGTTCCTGGTCCATGCTCTTTGATGTACCAGTTATTCCTGAGGACGATACAATGCCAACCATTCACTGGTTCGAAGTTTGGGTCAAAACCGATGACGTAGAAGGGAGCATGGAAGATTTGATCGAATACCCAAATGCAATCGTGAATGCGATAAGGAGGATATGAGGGGAATACTCGGAATGGACCTTCAAGAGATTCGATATAGAGACAATAGTACTGACAATGTGCGACACATGGAGGAGGATTGGATAAATGAACATCAAGGGGAGAACGTTGACTAGGAAGTTCAATGCGTGGCCCAACGTGTATGTCTGGCTTGGCGGTCATCTGAAACGAATCATGGGATGTGGTGGTGGCAATGCTGGATGGCGTATTGAAAATAGAATCAATGAAAAATAGAATGAGTGTGGAGATGATGTGTCTGGTGGACTGGAGGTAGCACAGCAGATGATGGTCTGGCAAAAGCTGATGAAGATAGGTGCATGTGCAGTGAGCGTCTTTTGTAGTGTAGTAGGCGCTGTCGAGTATCATGCTTATCAGTGCCGCCAACTTCTTCATCATCGCAAATCCCCAACGAGCACACTCTGGCAATTGCCCCCATTGGAAATAATGAAATATTTGGAGGGTGATGGGTGCATTGATTGGTTGGTACACCCACTTTGTGAGTTTTACAACACGCAGATGTCATCATCTGATGGAGACATGGGTGATTCCATGCCCTTGTCTTTGCATATGATGGAAGATGTGGGTGTAGGCAATGAAGAATTAGACAAGTATGCATCGGAGTCAAGTTCAAATGGGACAGACTTGTCTGTGGATTCAAACAACCAAGAAGATCATCTCGATGCCGATGTACTCACAGATCTCAACTACAGCATGCAACAAATTACCACAGCAGACAATGAAATTGGCATTTGTCTGCCCACATTGGTCAAACCACCTGCTCAGTCCCCTCGCTCAATTTGGCAAGAATCTCATGCGCCACCAAAGGATCTGCCACTGATTTCTACTCTGTTTGAGGCCCTCAATAGCAATGCTCAGTCCCAAAGCGCATCACAAGAATTCAGCATCTGGAGTGTTGCCACATCTGCTTTAAAACCTACAGCGGCCCCCTGGGTAGGTTTTGGTAAATTAGCAATGCATCCATGGCTAATACTCTCCATTCCTAGGATGCAATCACACCAGTAGATAGAGTGTGCGAAGATTTTTTGATTCCCCACAAAGAATTGCATTACTTGGATCGCAATCGACACCTAACGCTTTGTGTTGTGACTGTGTTGGTGCGCATATTAGCATGTTATTATCATCTCAAACATCCTCTCCACAATCACATTCCTCACCATCTTTGCCCCAACATGTGGACCCTTGATCCTGGTAGTATTGCTCTCTCAAAAGAATGGTTGCTTCAATTATTTTTCAAGGTGAAAAGCCCATTTTCTTGAATTTTTTATCTCACCTCAATTGTGCGCAGGGGGACACAGTGAATGAGGCTGCTTTTGAGAAATATTCATGGCTACTCCCCCTCTTTTCATTGCAATGGCAGCATTGGCTCCTGGCAGTGATCGATTGGTGCCATCATCAATTGTGGTATGTTGATTCGCAACCATTGCGAGCCAACAATCCTCTGGAACAAGGAGATAATTGGGCATGAACAGTATGCATACAAATGTATGTGGTACTTTGACTAATAAAGCTATCCGCAGCTTTTGACACAATTTATTTCCCTATCGAGTATGTTTACTGGCTTACACGTAGACTTGAACTCCTGGGTGTCTTGCTCTGTTACAGTAAGTCATTCTCTTTCTGCTCACACAGCAAGGGGCTCTACATGACTTGGCACAGTACAAGGACAGGCAAGTCAACAATGTTGATAGTGGATGTGTGCCAACATCAAGGCATGGTACCTTGGCAAAACACACACAGCTCATACAACAGATATAGATGGGTATCGATTACTGGTTCAACACTCAGTCCTAGAGCTTCCTCCATTCAAGACAAAAAATGTCCTCATTGCACCTGAATGTCAGCTGAAGGAATGGGTCATGCATGCGCATGATGTAGCCAGTCGTTTGCCTATGGTGGAGGAGAGAAATCTGGCAAATGAGTGTGCAGATGTATATAAAAGTCAATCAAGTATGTATGAATTTTCAGGGAACAAGGCTGCCAATATCCACACTCATGCAACCACAATCCCAACAATCGCACAATGTTGCAATTGTGACGTGCCCGGGAACTTGTGGCCAAACAATCATTGTTTCAAGTCCAATGAAACCAAACAATGATTGTGTTGCATAGAACCATCTTCACCCCTGCGACGACATTGTTTCTCACCTTGTGTTCTTATCTTGCTCTCATGTTTGCTTTCGAACTGCTGCTGACCAAAGCCAGTAATGAGGCTCACAATGTAGACAACAACAACAACAACTTGCACAATGGTCGTGACAACAACAATCATGTGACTGAACAAGGCAAAGGGCCATCTGAACCATGCAATGCATCTGTGCCATCTAGTCCTGGTGGAAGCAATAATGATAATGAGCCATCACTTCCTGACGATGCCCCCTGTATTCCTTAAGAAGCCAAATTTCCCAACAATGACTACATCGCGCCATCTATCGTTTCACTGCAGGGTGAGGACCTCTGGTTTTCACGTGCTTTCATGCAATTTACACAAACATATTCGTGCAGCCATTATTCAACAGTTGTTTTACAACTTTGCATGCAATTCAGAGGTGCATTACCAGGATCTCCTCATTGCTTTGGGCCTTGGTTCGCTCAAGGGGACACATGCACAGTCCAACTGGAACATCTTCCAGAGGATGTGCAAAGATGATATTAATGACATCTGTGAGTACTTCTATCTACTTCTCTTTCCTTCCGAATGCAGCTCCCTAGGCCAAGACATTGACATGTGTCTATCTAAAGCTGAACGAATGCGTGAAAGGTCTGAGTGCACCCTTCAATTGTACCAAGAAAGTATCAAAGAAGCTGGCAGTGAAAAGACCCTCAGTGAAAGGTTGCAAGAATGGGTGCAAGTGAACCCGAAGGCAACTCAGCCAGCCCACCCATTGCAGGACTCCCAGCTTGGGAAAATCATTGAAGAGGCTATGCATTCAGGGCTCAAAACAGTATGCCTTCATTGATAACTTGTTGGCATTGTTTTCACTTGTCACTGGTATCAGATAGGAATGGCGGGCAGAATTGCCAACATGGCATGCATCATCATGAGCTGGTCAACGAATCCAGCTGCAGATCCATGTTCAACAGCCATTGTTGGAACCATGTAAGGGAATTAATTTTCCCTTAATAGATATATATTAATATCAGTATATACAAGTATATAAGAAGTACTATAGATGCATAGGCTATGTCTATGCTATAGTTGTGTACATACGTGTCCACGACTGTAATAGCTGTAGCATGGGAATAACCTTAGGTAAATCACCACTATATTGTAACCATCATACACTGCTCAAAGAACTGTTTGAAACAGTTCCTCGAGCCTTGTGATACCCACAATATAAGTGTAAAACTCTTACACTTTTTTTGAATCCCAAGAACTAGCTTAGGAGATCTAAAAAGAGAGGGCAAAAGCAAACCATATGGTTTGCTAGATAAAGAAGCAAGGAGTGCTTCTTGGAATGTCTGCAAGACTCCAGGTTAGAACCAGGAGTCAGACAAGTCACCCGTTGAGCGAAACTGATGTGAACAAGATTGCAGACAGCGATCCAAACAATGCTTATTTCGAAGCATCGGCGACATCAACATCCAGTGTTCCTGGGACATGACCAGGCAGCACCAATTGGAACCAATCAGCTGGCTCCGATAGGATAGAGATTTAAAACCCTTCACATCGTCGCACACCAGTGTGCCACAAGCAAGGGACCAAGGCCCCATGCAGAAAGGAGAGCCATCCAGACATGCGAGCATGACAGCCGCACAAGACACTATAAGAGGAACACCTGGGGTACAATCCAGGCAGCAGAGTGATGCAAGCCACTCTAGCAAGACAATTGAAAATTGGCATGTAAGCCCTGAAAGACAAGCCTCAGAATGAGGCTATTCAACAGAGGAAGAATTCCTCGAGAATGAAATCATGCAGGAAATCCTGCAAGAAATGGATGATACCTGTCAACAAATATTGTTTGCTCGTGAACAGGGTGAACAAGCAGCTAAAGCTGTGAAAGCAGCCACTATGGCTACTGAGATGCTAGTCAGATGTGATGAATGCCTGAGAAAGTTCATAGAAGAGCTGCATGTGAAGCAACATATGCAAATACAATGGAAAAAGGCCCTATGTGGAAATAATCCCAATAGGGATCGTACTGATGAAGAGGGCAACCCACGCCCACAAAGGGGAATGGGGCTGAAGCCGAATGAAAAGCTGCCAGAAGGCATCGCCGCACTCTAGAACTGAGCATAGAACTGGCAGACAGGCAGTTTCCACACAATATCCTCAGGTCGATGGACCTGAAATGGAAGAAGCAGTACGCACCGCTCAAATAGCACATAACAGATACAGCTTGTATGAACAAGTCTCAAATGCCAGGTTAGCTGGTGATATGTGTGCAATCTTGACAGTGGCTAGAGGAACGTGTCAGGCCCCAGTTGGACCTGATGCAGATGCTCCTCAACGAGCCCCGAGTATATGGGGCATACCAGAGAGGTACCAATCGGTACCACTCATGGAAGTCAGTCACCAGCCAACTAACTTTAATGACCATCCTGACCATATGGACAGGATAGCGATGATAGTGCACAATGCGCTCCATGAGAATCGACATGTGAGTGCCAAGAAATCTGCCTTTGCAAAGGCAGGAATAAAATTACCTCACCCCGAGCCTTATGGGGGAAGCACTGATCTCAAAGAGTTTGAGACTTTCATAGCAGGAACACTGTGATGGCTAAGCATGAATAACCTGCTGGGACCATCTGAGACTAAGGCTCAGATAGGATACATAGGCACTCACCTTAAAGATGAGGCACCTGAGTGGTTCACTCAGACAGTAGAATGATGGGATTGAGAGATTCAAGACTGGACCCTCGAGTCCATAGTCGCTGCTTTACAGCAGCAATTCCTACATATGTTGATGCACAGACAAGCGTCAAACAAATTTGACTCCTTAGAGCAAGGAAGTTGTATTGGGGATGAAATCCTCAGTGATATTCTAAAATACTCAGCGTGCATGATAATGCTGCCGGATAAGTATTCTATGAAAAAATGGTTCTTAGCGGTGCTAAAAACATCTTTGAGGATAGAAATCCTCAAATTGGGGTACACTCCAGAGACTTACTCCCTAGAGGAGTTGTCACATGAGGCTCGAGTAATTGAGTCAGTGTCCCATTATGATTATGGCATGGGAGTGAGTACTACCACGGCTAGCGGTAGTACAACGATGAAAAAGAATCAGGCTGTGACAAAGCCTGAACAGGCTGCGAAGTCACAGCCTAGTATGAATAGAGTGCCACTGCTGCAAATCAAGCAGTGGCGAACAACACCCCAAGACAGGGTACAACTGGAATAGGGAAAGCGCGTACATCAGACATATGCTGCTACAAATGTGGCCAAACAGGCCACATAAAGCCTAACTGTCCCAAATTATGGGACAAGCAGCACGTTGCAGGTGCACGAATAGAAGAAGACCTTGGAGATGAGGTAGAACAGGAGAACTTGGAGCCACTAGATGGCCCAAATCACTTGGAAGAGGAGGATGTACCTCCTGACAAAGAATACCCCAACCAAATGGTTGGAGACTGGCAAATGGAACCAACAGAGAAGTTCCGATGGTCAGATGACAAGTCCGAGGACAATCAGACTGAGTATCATGCCAGCGCAATACATGCTGCAGGGTACTGTGACAGCTGCTGCATATATGCTGCACAAACACAAAATGAGAGTGTAAACTCTCATAATCGACCTGTCTGACTAGCTGCAGGCAGTATAATAGATAAAACTGTTGAGCCGGTCTACGACCATAGGGCTTGGCACAAAGATCAAACATGACCTAAACGACCGCATGAAGAAAACCAGACTATCTCTGGTTATTTTGAAGTTGGAGGCACATGAGCCCATTGTATGTTAGACAGTGGGTGTGAAGGCGTGATGATATCACCCAATTTCACATGTGCCACCAAAATGAAGACAGTCGAACTCAAACATCCCATAGGCTTACAGCTAGCCTGTGTTGGTAGTAAATCTACCATAAACTATGGCATCAGAGACACCATAAGATTTGGATCAAAAACCGTCAAGGAATACTTTGACGTAGCTAACATTGATTATTACAATGTTATACTAGGAACTCCCTTCCTGAGAAGAATGGGATTAGTCCTGGACTTTAATGGTTCAGGACAAATACTAATGGGGAATGAGAAAATCCCCAATGGAGCAAACATATTCGGTAACGAATGCAAAATGGAAGCCAAAAGACCCCCTCCTAAACCGCATATAACTGCAGCTATGACAAATAAAACTCGCAAATGAAGCAAGAAGGGTGAGCCACCAACAAGCAACTCACCCATAAGTTCACCGGCGAGAGGGGGGGAGAGTAGAAGAATCCAGGGATGCACAGGTGCATACTAAGGGGCGCATGCACCACGTAATGGCTGCTAAAGCTAAACAAGGGATTTTAACCGCTGTTGATTTTCCAAGACTGCAAGAGCAATGGAAAATAGAATTCGCTGATATGTTCAGCAAAGTACCTCTATGGTTGCCACCATGCAGAGATATAAATCATGAGATAAATCTCATAGACAATCACACGTGAATAAATTATCGCTTGCCTAAGTGCCCAGATGCACTTAAAGAAGAACTCGTTCAGAGAATTGAACGATACACCACCACAGGGTGGTGGGAAAGGGCATCAGCTAAACAAGTGATACCCATGCTAAGTATCCCAAAGAAAGTGGGAAACTTCAAACTGTGTTCGATTTTCATTTGCAACACGATAACACAGAGAAGGATGTCACTGTCAGATCCCAGATCCGACCCGTGTTATTCCAATGTTTCACGCATTCCAATAAGCCTTTTCCACTTATTTCCGACATGCCCCCATTATTATTCTTAGTCACGGCTCTATCTTGATATTACCCCGTACGTCTTATCTTGATTCCCATAGTCGCTCCGACTTTGGAACTCCGTATCATGCACCCTTATCTTCCGTTCCTGATTTCGGAATCCCGCATGTCTTAAATATGTTTTCTCTTCATCGAAGCTTCCTTAGCTTGTAAATCATATCATATCATATTACTTCACTACCTTTCATGTCACCATCTCTCGTATCACCTTCTATCTCTTATATCGTATATCTTATACCCCTTTTGACATCTCGCATCCTTCATATCTCGTTACCTCAACTCGTTATTCCAATATAACTCATAACATCTTGACATATCCCACCCATCCTCTATCATTCAACCTTTATTACACTTCGTCGCTCCAAACTTCTACCTGCAATAAGGCCTTCAAACCTTGTTCTGTATTCCAATTATTCCGACTATTCCAATTATTCCGACCACTCCAATCATTCCAATCATTCCAACCCTACCTCATCTGACATCCCAAACCCTCCTTGATTACACTCGCCTTCCAGAAAAGCTAGTCTTTACTTGATATTGATTTATTGTTACCCCTACCCATCTGCATTGACTATTCCATTCCTGAATACCCGAAGCCCCGCTCATCTCCGATAAGTCTCAACACATCATTGGCACTGACCTTCCGAATAGACCTGATAACACTCCGGTCTTCAGTCTGAAATACCAGGGCACTAGAAATCCAAGAGGGCGCAACCCATAAGTTGAAGCCAACACCTGTGTAGATCAGTCTTCGGATCTCTGACTCCAAGTCATTCAGTATTTCCACGCATTTCTGAATATTGCGACTACTGACTGCAGTCAAGGAGAGCTCCAACCAAATCCGACCCCGACGTCAAATCTGGCAAACCCTAACAGTCTGACGTCAAATCCGGCACGCGTCCCTAACAGTATTTACAAGCTGACACTCTTGATTTATGTAATGTCTTCCAACACCCAAATTCAAACACTCGATTTGGATGACACCAACAGATCTACCAAAAATGTCGTCAACCCATCGAACGTTCACAAGTACCCCAGTCTTTCCAACAAGTGCCTCACAAACGAAGACTTCAAATCCAACCCAATTCCGAGCAGCATCGACAATGCGACTTCCAACCATCCTTGTGATAATGACTCACAATACACGGCAGCAATTTCCGACCAAACCCCAACTTTGCCGACACCGAATCTTTCTGACATCCTCAGACAAGACAGCAAGTTAGTACTACAGGAGAGACAACGATGCATCGATCAAAAGCTATGCCTCTACTGTGGAAAACCTGGTCATAAGGTGAAAGAATGCCCGAGGTCATCATCCTTCACCAGGAAAGCAGAATCCCAGACCACAACTGTCACGATAAGTGATTCCGACACCATGGTCCCTTTAGAGGACCTTCCGAATCCCCAAAACTGACAGCTCAAAGACTCTCGAGCACGAATCCACGTTCACATCTCATTGTGCCTTACCGAGAACATCACAGATGCTTTCCGAAAACACCCTTCGTACTTCCAACAATTCCGCCTAAACTCCGAATATCACCCTTCCAAACAGTTTCAACCGATCATTAGGTTTAAACACCATCCTTTCGGATTCCCGCTTTCCACTGGTCTCCATCCTTTCCGTCACCAACAACATTATGTCGCAACACCCAGTAGGCGATCCACGACAATCACGTCCTCCCGTTGAGCGAAAAATCTGGTCACTATTACATTACGTATAACGACACTTGTTTCTAATTGTTCCGATGTGCTGGGAACACCACTGACCCACCCACTACAATCCGTTGATTGACAGGGTAATGGGTAGTACCTAGTTCTGCACTCCTCAACAAGAAGAATCAATTCTATGACATGTCTTAGGAAACCTGCAATCTGTGTTTTTCCAAATCTCCGAAATCCGACTTCGCTGCGACATCCCCCAACCCACCATAAACGTCCAACATCAATGCTTGTTGAAACCTCAACTCGCAACAACAATGTGGAAACTTCAGTGCATTTCCGATAGGAAAATCCGTTACATTGATTCTTCCAATTCCCAACAAGCGATCATCAATATTCCGCTACATACTCTGACAAGATCACATCTATCGGAGGGAGAGAATCTCACTTCGGAAAAATCATTTTCCTTACATCTAGTTCTGCCAGAACCACCTCGAGAACATTAATGAGACTCTAGCTATAGGATTTCATCCGATATACTCTGAACAGTATGTCTGTACTTCCTTGAGAACACCCCAGAACGATCTCCAAACCCAAACACCGAATCTCCTCAAAGACATCCTTCCACGTCCAAGATTCAGTTTTCCGACCTCCGATTCCCAGACTTCTGAATCCGACTATTCAAGATACAATGCAGTTACTCCGACTCTAAGTCTAGTCATCAATACCGATTTCCACGTTATGGGACAATAACCAACAAACCGCCTTCAGAAACAATAACGATCTCCTTTGAAAGGCGCTGTTGAACCCTTGTATCCATGAATGCACCATCCGTACATCCTCCAACTCACGTTTCCGATTCTGACCCTTAGGACAATATTCCAGGCCAAATATCAAAACATTTCAATTCCTACTTTTCCGACACCCTTTTCTTCCCTACACGACTTCCTTACTCTGTTCCCTTGCAAACAGTTCTCCGAAATCCCAAAACTTCCGATTCACTCCTCTTGTTCTCCTTCAAGTCTGAACTTCCGATATTCACCAATTCTCAGGAAATCCACAATCACAACGGTTCCAACCAGACAACATCAAGACCACTATCGAAAAAATTTGCAAGAAGACAGCATTCATCTCCTTAGGAAAGCCAATACATTTCCGATGAATTTTTCGGTCCTCCGACACTCCAACTCCTTACCAACCTTCCAACGCTTGAGGTAGACAATGGGATGTCTACCTTAAAGGGGGAGTAGTCACTATGTTGACAACTTATCTATTCCAATCCCCCACTCCGACTCCAATCTTTTCCGACAATTTCCAACCCAATGCTTTGATTTTTCGTTCCTACTAAGTCACTATTTACATCCTGCAATCCCGAAACTCCTTCGACATCTACGACCGTTCACATCCCGATATTCTGACTATCTCAACTTCTTCATGATTCTTACATGTCCAATCCCGACCCCGAGGTAATCCCGACATTTGTCCAGTTCCAACTTCCCCAGTTCTCTGACACCCTTGATTCACTGTTCCTCGTCTTTCCAAGTTTTCCGTTTTTCCGATCATTTTCATTGATCTGATTCTTTCCGTTGTTCTGAGCTTTCCGTTTTTTCCGATCATTTCATTTTTTCCAATCTTAAACCAATAAGAAATAACTTCGTTATTCAAACCTTTCTACACTACTTCACCAAAATTCCTCCAATTTATTTATGTACTTTTCCCCTTCCAACTCCCATTCACTGCATCATTTCCTCCTCCGGCCCATTCCCCTCTGGGTCAAGCCCCACTGTTTTCCCCAACTGCTCTTCCACCTGTCCCTCCAAATCCGCATCTCCCAGATTCACCGCCTCCTGACCAATTCCCACCTCCGGTTCCTGACCGATTCCCATCTCCGGTTCCTGGCCAATTTCCACCTCCAGTTTCAGGCCAATTTCCACCTCCTCCGGAACCCCCTTTTCCGGTATCTCAGGGACGACATCGACGTCCATCCTGACGTCGTCCGCCTCCTTCCCCTTCCCCTTCCCCTTGTCCACCGCCTTCTCCGATTCCAGTTGCGGCCTGACGTTTCCGTCCTCATTCTCCGAGTCGGCTTTCGAGCCCAACTCCAGTTGCGGTACCGACGCCCCATGATACGCCTCCCACCGTTTCTTCTGGAATTTGAACTTGACCTCCACTATCCGGTGCGACTTCTTCAACGTATCATTGAAAGTCGCCATTCCCTCCACATTGTAACAGAGCCACTTGGTGAGGGAATGGATCGTCTTTCGGAGCCCGCAGACCTCTGCCGTGAGCCCCACATCCTCTGCCTTGTCCTCTGTGTCATCCTCCATCGCCTGCTCCTTTCCTTTACCTTTCCCCAATGACGACACCCCATCCCGATCCGCGACTGCTTCCGCCTGACGCCTTTTCGTCGCCGGTCCTGGTCCGGCCTCCGCATTCTCCGTCCACACTCACCTGGACACCGGTAACGCCGACTTCCACGCCATCTCTGCCACGAAATCCGCATCGCCTGGCTTTGTACATTTCTTCCGGTCGTTCTGACACTGAATGCAGGCCCGCTTCCACGACTTTCCAGTCTTCTGCTCCTCGTCGACACACTCCAACCCCCGCGTCTGACAGAGTACACACCTATCGTCAAAAGTCGTCAGCCTCCGACCACATGTCCTCAATGCACTGTTTGCGGCCTCCGACAAATTCCAAGCCACCTTTCAGATTCCGGTCCCCCTTCCATTCTCTGTCGACCTTCTCCGGCTAGTCCGATCTCCTGTCAAATCCGTCAATCAGCACACAAAAAATCCGACTTACCGAAAACATTTTGAGTCAGGCCTCCTCCCACCTCAACTCCTCCCGCACTGCCCGCGTCGACTTGGCTTTCCGCTGATCCACCTCCTCCTTCCACTTCCTTTGATCTGCCTCTTCCTTCTCCTTTGCCTTCCGATCCTTTTCTTCTTGCTCCTTCCATTCCCATTCGTCCTTCTCCTTCCGCTCCGGCTCCCACTGCTCCGCCACCTCCCTCTCCTGCCTTTCCCGCTTCACCTTCACCCCTCTCCGCATCTTAGCCTCCAATTTCGCCCTCCTCTGCTCGTACTCCCTCACTTCGGCAGCGAGCTCTTTGCCGGAGCTGATTTCGATGACGGAGCAGGTGGGCGACAACAACTTGGAACGCAATGGCATTTTAGCTTGGGTGGTGGTGGTAGGGGATCAAAAGTGATTTGCATTTTCACAAAGCATTTTCTCCTATATATATGTCTGATCCAAGATCTCAGCCTTTACGGATAACTGACACCTAAAACTTCCCACAGCATTCAATAGCATAATCAGCCTCGAGGGCTTGGCTGTAAAAGGGAAATACTGTTAGATCCCAGATCCGACCTGTGTTATTCCAATATTTCACATACTCCGATAAGCCTTTTCCGCTTATTTCCGACATGTCCCCATTATTATTCTTAGTCATGGCTCTATCTTGATATTATCTCCATATGTCTTATCTCAATTCCCGTATTCGCTCCGATTTCGGAACTCCGTATTATGCACCCTTATCTTCCATTCCCAATTTTGGAATCCCACATGTCTTAAATATGTTTTCTCTTCGTCAAGCTTCTTTAGCTTGTAAATCGTGTCATATCGTATCGTGTCGTGTTGTATTGTATTGTATTGTATCGCATCGTATTGCTTCACCACCCCGTATCACTATCTTTCATACTACCCTTTATTACTACACTTCGTTCACTCCAAACTTCTACCTGTAATAAGGCCTTCAAACCTTGTTCGGTATTCCAATTATTCCAACTATTCCAATCATTCCAATCATTCCGACCCTACTTCATCCGACATCTCAAACCCTTCTTGATTACACTCGCCTCCCAGAAAAGCTAGTCTTTACTCGATATTGATTTATCATTACTTCTATCTTCCTGCATTAACCATTCCATACCCGAATACCCAAAGCCCCCGCTCACCTCCGATAAGTCTCAACGCATCACTGGCACTGACCTTCCGAATAGACCCGACCAATCGAAAACCCGATAACACTCTGGTCTTCAGTCCGAAATACCAGGGCACTAGAAATCCAAGAGGGCGCAACCCATAAGTTGAAGCCAATGCCCGTGTCGATCAGTCTTTGGATCTCCAACTTCCGAGTCATCCAGTATTTCCACGCATTTCTGAATATTGCAACCACTGACCTCGGTCAAGGAGAGCTCCGACCAAATCCGACCCCGACATCAAATCCAGCGAACCCTAACAGTCCGACATCGAATCCAGCACGTGTCTCTAACAGGAACCTCCTTTTCCGGTATCTCAGGGACGACATTGACGTTCATCCTGACGTCGTCTGCCTCCTTCGCCTTCCCCTTCCCCTTGTCTGCCACCTTCTCCAATTCCAGTTGCGGCCCGACATTTCCATCCTCATTCTCCAACTCGGCTTCTGAGCCCAACTCCGGTTGCGGCACCGACGCCCCGTGGGACGCCTCCCACCGCTTCTTCCGGAATTTGAACTCAATCTCCACTATCTGGTGCAACTTCTTCAATGTATCGTTGACAGTCGCCATTCCCTCCACATTGTAACAGAACCATTTTGTGAGGGAATGGATCGTCTTTCTGAGCCCACAGACCTGCGCTGCGAGCCCCGCATCCTCCACCTCGTCCTCCATGTCGTCCTCCATCGTCTGCTCCTTCCCTTTACCTTTCCCTGACAAGGCCACCCCGCCCCGATCTGCGACCACTTCCGCCCAATGCCTTTTCGTTGCCGGTCCTGGTCCGGCCTCCATGTGCTCCGCCTGAACCCACCTGGACACCAGTAACAATGACTTCCCCGCCATCTCCGCCACGAAATCCACGTCACCTGGCCTTGTACACTTCTTCTGGTCGTTCTGACACCGAAGGCAGGCCCACTTCTGCGACTTTCCAGTCCTCCGCTCCTCGTTGACGCACTCTAAACCCCACGTCCGACAAAGCACGCACCTATCGTCGAAGTCGTCGGCCTCCGACCACACGTCCTCAAGATGCTGTTTGCGGCCTCCGACAAATTCCGAGCCACCTTTCAGATTCTAGTCGACCTTCTGTTCTTGGTCCGCCTTCTCTGGCTAGTCCGATCTCCTGTCAAATCCATCAATCAGCACACAAAAAATCCGACTTACCGAAAACATTTTGAGTCAGGCCTCCTCCCGCCTCAACTCCTCCCGCACCGCCCGCCTCAACTCAGCTTTCCGCTGATCCGCCTCCTCCTTCCGCTTCCTCCGATCTGCCTCCTCCTTCTTCTTCGCCTTCCGATCCCTTTCTTCCTGCTCCTTCTGCTCCCATTCCTCCTTCTCCTTCCGCTCCCGCTCCCGCTGTTCCATTACCTCCCTCTCCTGCTTCTCCCACTTCGCCTTCACCCTTTTCTGCATTTTGGCCTCCAACTCCGCCCTCCTCTGCTCGTACTCCCTCACTTTGGTGGCAAGTTCTTTGCCAGAGCTGACTTCAATGACAGAGTGGGTGGGTGACAACGACTTGGAACATGATGGCATTTTGGCTTGGGTAGTGGTGGTAGGGGATCAAAAGTGATTTGCATTTCACAAAGTGTTTTCTCCTATATATATGTCCGATCCAAGATCTCAGCCTTTACAGATAACCAACACCCAAAACTTCCCACAGTATTCAATAGCGTAATCAGCCTCGAGGGCTCAGCCATAAAAGGGAGATACTGTTAGATCCCAGATCCGACCTGTGTTATTCCGACATTTCACGCATTCCAATAAGCCTTTTCCGCTTATTTCCAACATGCCCCCATTATTATTCTTAGTCACGGCTCTATCTTGATATTACCCCGTATGTCTTATCTTGATTCCCGTAGTCGCTCCAACTTTGGAACTCCATATCATGCACCCTTATCTTCCATTCCCGATTTCGGAATCCCACATGTCTTAAATATGTTTTCTCTTCATCAAAGCTTCCTTAGCTTGTAAATCGTATCGTATCGTATTACTTCACTACCTTTCATGTCACTATCTCTCATATCACCTTCTATCTCTTATATCGTATATCTTATACCCCTTTTTACATCTCGCATCCTTCATATCTCGTTACCTCAACTCATTATTCCAATATAACTCATAACATCTTGACATATCCCACCCATCCTCTATCATTCAACCTTTATTACACTTCGTCGCTCCAAACTTCTACCTGCAATAAGGCCTTCAAACCTTGTTCGGTATTCCAATTATTCCAACTATTTCGATTATTCCGACCACTCCAATCATTCCAATCATTCCGACCCTACCTCATCCGACATCCCAAACCCTCCTTGATTACACTCGCCTTCCAGAAAAGCTAGTCTTTACTCGATATTGATTTATCGTTACCCCTATCCATCTGCATTGACTATTCCATTCCCGAATACCCGAAGCCCCACTCATCTCCGATAAGTCTCAACACATCATTGGCACTGACCTTCCAAATAGACCTGATCAATCAGAAACCCGATAACACTCCGGTCTTCAGTCCGAAATACCAGGGCACTAGAAATCCAAGAGGGTGCAACCCATAAGTTGAAGCCAACACCTGTGTAGATCAGTCTTCGGATCTCCGACTCCGAGTCATCCAGTATTTCCACGCATTTACGAATATTGCGACTACTGACCGCAGTCAAGGAGAGCTCCGACCAAATCTGACCCCGACGTCAAATCCAGCAAACCCTAACAGTCCGATGTCAAATTCAGCACGTGTCCCTAACAGTCACACCCTTCCCTGATCAGGACACAATACGGCATGACGTAGCGTGTGCCAGATACAGATCCAAGTTAGATATGTCAGAAGTGTATGAGCAAATACATGTAAAAGACACAGACATCTGGAAGACGGCCTTTGTAACAATATTTGGCACATTCATGAGCCAGGTAATGATGATGGGGGACTGTAACACCCCCCCAACATTTCAATATATAATGATGTTTATATTTCACAACTTTATAGGTTGCTTTGTCCATGCGTACCTGGACGATATATTCATATTCTCGAATACCATTGAGGAGCATGGACAACACCTAAGGAAGGTGTTTGAGAAACTGAGGGAGGTACAACTGTACCTCTCACCATCCAAGTCAGACCTCTACTCTTTCAGAGTAGACTGCCTTGGCCATATAATTGACGACAAAGGCATACATGCCAATGCTGACAAAATGGCCAAGCTACAAGAGTGGTGACACCCTCGGTCATACGTTGAAATACAATGGTTCTTAGGATTGGTTCAATACCTAGCACCATACATGCCAGATGTAATGGCATATACAACACCCCTTTCAGGCTGTGCCTGAAATAACAGGACATTCGTCTGGATGCCCTTATTAGACAAATGCTTTGAATCGATCAAAGTATTAGCTTGCAAGGCTCCGATATTGAAGCCTATAGACATAAACAACCCAGAGACAATCTGGGTTATATGTGACAGCTCCAAGACTGCAGTTGGCACAGCATAGCTACTGAACACATGAGCATGAAACAATAGCTGTGCTCAAAGCTCTCATGAAATGGGAGGATAAGCTACTAGGACGAACATTCATCCTAGTCACAGACCATAAAGGTCTTGAATACTTCAAGACCCAGCCGCATTTTTCACCAAGACAAGTGTGTTGGTGAGAGTTTCTCTCCCACTTTACATATACTACACTCCATGTGGATGGAGTAAAAGAATAAAGTAGCGGATTGCTTATCCCGCTACTTTGAATATGATGTGCCCTAAGATGCACGTCTGGAACATGTATATGTCCAGGCTAATGCCAGACTAGACCCAGACAGGGAATTACTACCCATTGAATGTTTCATTGAAATACAAGCTGCTGCTGCACGCAAGTCTGCTCGAATACAACAAAAGCAAGAGGATAGAATCCTCAAAGCCAACAAACTTAATGAGGAAGTTGAACTTCCTCAAACTTCGCCCAGAATACTGGACAAAAATGACATCGAAGATGTCATTGCCCTGGAATCTGGTCCAGAGAGAAAATCACTACACAAACGCATAGAGAATAAGATTGAATTAGCCGCGCTTGTTCGCAACAGCTATGAAAAGATGCAACCTGTAGAAAGGTCTTAGCAAATCCTGAAGTGCACCCTTGCTTCAGGATTAAAGATGGATTAATTTGGACCAAGAATAGGTCCAAAAGAAGTGTGGTATGCTTACCCCATGAAGCCTTCCTGAGGGGGAGGAGACTAGTCAAGGTCATAATAGACCACGCTCACCATGCTGTTGGCCATTTTAGCCAATTTAAAACGGCTAATTATGTTGGCCATTACTATTGGTGGCCAACAATGACAAAGGATATACAATCCTTTTGCGACACATGTGGACCTTGTCAACAGAACAAGGTCAGTAACCAGCAGCCCTCTGGGCTGCTGCATCCATTACCAGTGCCTGAAAGGCCCTGGCAATCTATAGGAATGGACTTTATGGGCCCACTCCCAAAGTCAAAGGAATTCAACTATCTGCTCATGATAATCGACAGACTCACATCGCAGGTACATCTGATACCTATGACAGTTAAAGTTACTGTGCGGCAGGTTGTGTGTGGTTATACCTACAAGAAGTTGTACGACTTCATGGGACAGCAGAATCGATTGTATCAGATCAAGACTCAAAGTTCACTTCCATATTTTGGAAGGAACTACACTAACTAATGGGGACTAAGCTCCTCATGTCTACATCTTTCCACCCAGAAACAGATGGAGCAACAGAACAAGTGAATCGTTCTATAGGTCAAATATTGCAAACAGTAGTTCCCAATGGTCAAATTCGCATTGAACAGTAGCATCAATGCATCTACGGGATTTGTGCCATTCAAATTGAACGGTGGATATCTGCCCAGAATTGGACAGACATTAGAAGTTAACACCACCTATAGAGGTGTTAAGCAATTCACACAGCAAGCACTGTGGAACCTAATGGAAGTGCATGATGCTATCATTGAAAGTCATGTGTCGCAGACACACTACGCCAACCAAAAGTGAAGAACAGGCAGCATATATGCACCTGGAGAGTTAGTTTACTTGTCAAATAAGAACTTATCCTTTCCCAAAGGGAGGGAAAGGAAGCTTATGCCCAAATTCATTGGGCCATACAAAGTAACAGATGTACATAATGAGACATCTAACATAAAGCTCTAGTTACCACCCGAGCTTAGTGCACATAGGATTACTCCTATGTTTCATACAGCATTAATACAGCCATATACAGCAAACAATGACAAGTTGTTCCCCAAGCGAGACATGAAGTCATTATATGACTTCGGACAAACCGACAAGCAAGAATGGTTTGTCAATGAAATACTTGCCCATAAATGGATGAATGATAAAGAAATAGAGTTCCAAGTTCACAAACTTGGAGCTCTGGGAGATGTGACGTGGGAGCCCCTTGCTGAATGCAAGGAGCTAGAAGCTCTAGATGAATATCTAGAGCTGTGAGGTGTGAAACAACCTCACGAGTTACCCAGACACATATAGCACATCTGGTCACGTGACTCAATTCAAGTCCCACCTGTGGCCAAAAAAGAGTAACACTGCAGGCACTTTCTTCACCATCCCACTACCACAGTGGGACATGAGTGGAAAAAATCCCAACGCTCACATGAGTGATGCAAACAGCAAGCCTGCTGCAAAGCAGGCTAATGTACCATTATCAGGCACTTCCCGATTACTCACTGAAAATCAGCGTAAAACCGAGTGGCAGATCCACAGTCTGCCACACACCATTATTCTGTCGCATAAACGCGATTGTGGGCCATGCAAGGCCCACGTAACATGTACTTGCCGCCATGCAGGCTGGCAAAATGAACTTCAGCAAGGATGAAGTACGGGATGCCATATACAAGGCATACCCTGACCTGTCATGTCATTTTAACAACAAAATAGATGAGCTGAAAGAAAAGCTCACATACTGTGAAAAATGGTATAACAATGTGCACCATGAATTAGACGCAGCCCAAGAAAAAATATGTGATCGCGAATCATGTTTAGATGAGATGCAATCACAACTTGAGGAACATGCCCTGCAGCTAACTGAGCTGCACAAGAAGGGTCCTCAGACCCTTCCCCAGATGGCAGTACAGCCATCTACTTCATCTCAGCTGGCTGTAGACATACAGCTGCAAGGAGACAGCAGTGAGCCGTCTCAATCACCACCTCCCGCTTCACCCTCATGGGTGTACTTCATAACAGGGACAGACATCCCAATCTGGCCTATTAACAAGCCAGGGATGCCCCCACCCCCACCAGGTCATGCATACACTATTGACCTGACAACAGGTGCACTGGTACATTATAAAGTACCACCGTTCAAACCATGGGATGATGCATCCACACATGACAATGGTAATGTCGTCTGCATGACTCCTTCAAAGGAGCCATCCAACCGTGTGCTGAAAAAGCACAAGCTACAAAATGAGATCACTCCTGCTGTGGGCAATCTGCCATACTCACAGATGGGGATGATTCCCCGTCCACTTGGCAAGGTACCCACACCCCGTGCACACACTAGGAGTGCGTGGTACGACACATGCGCTATCGATAGCCCTCTGCTATTGAATGAGTACGAAACAGGAGTTTTAATCCCATATCCTGAGCGTACTCCTGCTCAAAAGAGGGCTGTGGCTCACATTAAAAAGAGCCACAAGGAAAGCACCCGGGTGGAATGCTTCACAGTCCACCCTGACACTCTGGCTGACTTAAAGTCAGCATTGATGCTCTGGATTTACAATCCAGAAGGACTCCCTGCAGCAATCAGGGAAGAAACAGATGTGTCGCTAAATCTGAGCGGCGTTGATGTCTGGGTATGGGTCAACAAGATCACCCCCCCAGACAGACAGCCTTGTCTTCAGGACAATGCTAGAGGCAATATTTTCCCAGAAGGGAAAATGGGAAAGCCTCGTGGGAGCTCAGTGGCGCATGCCACAAGGGAATGGGGATCTCAGATCCTCTGCACCAAACAAGTTTGGCTGGAGCGGCAACGCCCAATCCACTAGCGAGAAAGATATCACATTGTGGCTGGGCCGTCACAGGGGAGTTGACCCCATCCATGCCATGGACTTGCTCAAACCCTACTATGAGAGGGTGAGCTCCAAATTGCGCTACAGCAAAGCAGTGCAATCAGCACAACAGCATGCCACGGAACACAAGGCATTCAGCCTTTCCAATGTACCTGACCTGAAAGGGACAGGTAAATTCACTGAGGGGAATACCTCCTCCACGCCACTATGCGTGTGTATTGACTATAGTGATATAGTCACCGATGTGGCACCTATGGGCGCAGCAGCTGCTCCGTCTATTGGGAGCAGCTTTACTGCTGCTAGTATGAGTACCAGCTTGACCAGCAATGAAGACCTCGGGGTTGACACCCCCAAAATCTATAAGGATGGAAATCCTCCATCCCCCACTGCCGGTAATGGATAAAATATCCATTTATTACGATGTATAAGACATTGTTGGCCTCCCCATGGTTTTAGCCTGAGGGGGAGGGTGTAAGGGAATTATAATTCCCTTAATAGATATATATCATTAATATCAGTATATACAAGTATATAAGAAGTACTATAGATGCATAGGCTATGTCTATGCTATAGTTGTGTACATATGTGTGTCCACAACTGTAATAGCTGTAGCGTGGGAATAACCTTAGGTAAATCACCACTATATTGTAACCATCATACACTACTCAAATAGAACTGTTTGGAACAGTTCCTCGAGCCTGTGTGATACCCACAATATAAGTGTAAAACTCTTACAAACCAGCAACCAGAATGTTGATCAGGCCCTTAGCGACTTGGGATGGACTGAGCCATGCCAGGTCGCCGCAACATTCCAGACTCATCAAAGGTAAGTGACATTGCTGTTGCACTCATCTCTTCACAAATAATGCAATCATTTCACAGACTTCAACACCAGAGCTCACATTAAGAAACTTACAAGAATCATCCACAACATTTCTGATGTTTTGTGAGTGCTGTTTTTTTTCTGAATTACACTCATAGCAGACAACAGGCCAGATCTCACTCCACCAGCAAAAGGACAAGCCATGTACATGTCTACTTTTTTGTCTCTTTCCATTTCATTAATGAAGCACGGTTCTCCAGGGCATCATTGAAAACCGTCAAGAAGATCGTACTGGACAAGGCACCTAAAGCCATCTCGCCTTTGCGAGAGCCTCTGTCCACCGAACCCACTCCTGCCATTGATGTCTGCAACTCCCACCACACTTCCACTGACAATAGCAACAATGGGGCCCCCTCACCAACACCAGACTGGCAAGGCCCTCACAGATCTCAGGGCAAAGAGACCACATCACAACCTTTTCTGCCAGGATATGTTGAAGACCCCATCATTGCCAACGTGAAATTGTTGCGATTGGGAAGCAAGGGAAACACCAATTTACATGCATACTTCACAGCAATCTTCTACAATTGGCTCAGTAAGTTATCTTTTGCATAGTCTGTTCTCTCGTTCTCACAAACACATGTGTTTGATAGATATCGCTCAAGGAGCTGTGCCATTCATGCAATTGTCAATGTTGGAAGAATATTGGGCATGCGGTGTACCAGCATTTCAATCAAAGAGCTTCCTACATACCATTTTTCTTACTGGCTTTTGTATTGAGAACTGGCCGTATTGTGCTCCTACTCCTATGGCTATTGATGACACCGATTTTGCTAGCCTGCTGTCATGGGCAAGTTGGAAAATTACAATGGTAATCAAGCAATTCTGTCATCCTGAACCAGATCACAAGTTGTGGCTTGTTTGTTGCACCGGAGGTCTGTAGAGTCTGTCTCCATTGTGAACATTCACTGATGTTCCATCCAGATACGCAGTGTATGCCCTTCATCAATCCTGCAGATGCATCAGGCAATCCTGCTCCAGACGTGATTGACTTCCCCAAGACCAAACTTCCAAAGGGTTCAAAATATCGCCTGGAGGGGTGTTATTGTGCACTACACAATGGGTCAGATAACTACCATTGGCGATACCTTTAGCCAGATGGCAAACCACCCTCCCTCGGTGGGAGACAACAGCAAGAAGATGGCACCAGCTGCTTGTACCACCTCCAGAACCTTATCCAGGATGGTCAATAAAGGCCAAAAAAAAGAGTACGAGAAAGGCATTGCTGCCTGTGCCTCGCCATGAGCGATCAAAGATGGCCACAGTCATGATCAACAATAATCCCAATAGCAGCAAAAGTGAAGATACCGGAGATGGTGACATGTCCGATAATGAACCCCTGGGCCTGTTATTGACAATACATGAGACTGACGCGGTGGAGCCCTCTCCAATGATTCGAATGCTACGCGGTGGGAAAGAGGTAGTCATAAAGTCCAACTATTTGGAGGCAGAAGATGCTGTGGAGTATATGGATTTATCCCCATTGGAGAAACACAACTCAGCTTTGGGAAACGATGGTCATTCCCCTCTGCTGAAATGGAAGAGTCTTCCTCTTCTGATGACCAAGATAGTGATGCAGAGAGCCACAACACCAAGCATCCAAAGGCTATGGGCAATGATATCATGGCAAAGCAGCTGACTAATGCCTTGGGAATACCGAGCATATCCACCAAGTTGTTTATAGCGCCTGGGGCCCAGTCATCCATAGGTCTAGCAGGGACTTCCAAATATCTCTCATTGCCTCTGGAAATCGATGGAAATAGTGTCCCCATGAACTTGAAGCCACAACAATCTTCTTTACCCCCCCCCCAGCTACTCCTGCATGTGCAGAGCAACAAAAATTGATGCCCCCAGCAACACCTTGTCATCCTCCACCTGTGATCGCGAAACCATGTGCTGTAAGCAATGGCATGATTATCCTACCTAGCAAACTCACAATTGCTTCAACCAGCACAATTCCCCCAATTCCTACAATTCCTACAATTCCCGCAATTGCCAATCCCACGCTCCCCAGCGAAGACCCATCACTTGCCCACACCAATGTCATTGCACCATTGACAAAACAATCTCACAATGAGTGGACAAAGTCCACTGACACCATATATTGGGTGGCTGCCATTTTTAGAGGTATTGAGTGCCGAATAGCTGAAGGAGCAAGTGAGAAGAAAGGCAAACAATTTTATTCTCGTGTGATTGACAAGTTTGCAGTATTGTACAATGCATCACCTGCAGCACCTTTGTGGTGCTCGTTCATAGGGTTCATCACGGGTAACCCCTGGGTACAAAAATAGCAACCCATACCCAACCCATGAAAAAACCCATACCCGTGATGTGGGTATGGGTTCGGGGTGGGTTTACAATGGGTTTCCATGGGTGCTGTACAGCCTGGGTCACCCGAAGGTCTAGTCAAATTTTATGAATTTTTATTAATTTATTATGAGGCCGGTGGCCCCATATGTGAGCTGCCAGCTTGCACATTCTTTTTCTTATTCTCCTAGCTACTTTAATCTATTTTTAAAATATTTATTGCAATTTTTCCAGGCCTGTGGGAGGCCCGGATGGGTGTGGAAATGTCCTTGCAGCCCCAGGCTTATAAGTCCAGTGACATTTGCAGGTCACGTGACCTGAAAACTTTAATTCGCAATGTTCACGAAATAAGGTTCATTTTGCGAATTAAAGTTTGCAGGTCATGTGACCTGCCAGCCCCGGACTTAAAAGCCTGGGGCTGCAAGGACTTTCCACACCCATCCGGGCCTCCCACAGGCCCGGAAAAATTGCAATAAATATTTTAAAAATAGATTAAATGAATAAGTTGTGTGACCCCCAACGGTACGTTGTGAAGCCGCGCAATAGATTCCTAGAGGATCATTACAAAGCACAGTGTAGTGGATAGAAACCTGAACTGGTCGACCAGTTTTACTGGTGCGTGGGAAGTCTTGGGATGACAGGTTTGCTCCATACACCGCCGTCGACAAATCACGTGCTAAACGCGTGCTTAATGAACGAAATAATCCTACTCACTTGTCTGGCGCCTATTTCAACGTTTCCAATACTCTCACGCTCAAGTCCAACAATATTGAAGAACGAGGATAAGAACAAGGACAGGAATTCCCTTCTGTATGTCGTACGCTAGATAACTCCCCCAACAATGTATGAGTCTGAACATAGTGGACTGTAAATAATAAACAACGGCAAAGGTGAAGACGAACGCGTCGCGATGTGCAAAGCGAGTGCGAAGGAGGAGGCTAATGGATGAAACAAGTGCGAAGTGTGAATGAGTGAGAAGTAGGGTGTCTGTAGAATAGAATGTATATGTGCACGAAAAAAAACAACACAGGTATAATGGATGGGATGGATAGACTTTGGAAGTGATACACGACGAGGAAAGACCGACACAAAGGCCTGTCGTGTTGTTGTTGATACTGATAATGCTGCGTGAATAACTGCGATGTATGTTAGTGGGAGGGAAAGCATGTCTAAGGGAAGGGGGAACGCACGTTACGCTAATCGTACATGCCACTCTTACTTTGGCTTTTGAAGAAAGGAGACCTAGACTGTGTTGCAATGAAGACTGATATGTGGATGATGAGAGGCAAAGACAGACGAAAACAGCAATAGCAGATGGAAAGCCAGAGAACAATGACGGAACGAATAAATCAATGGGCGCAACGCAGAGCAAAGTGGGGAAAAATGAAGTCAAGACCGATGAGTAAATAATTGAAAGGCAGGAACGGGTGTCAGCGGCGGAGAGCCGTGCTCAGCGTACTTACTGCTAAGGTACGGTGAACAGGCCCTGCACACTGCGACAGGCATGAGTGCACCACGCACTCACCGGTCCCGACGTCTTGGACCACCCGAGTGCGATGCCTTATGCTCTCACGACAGGCTATCTCCGTTTTCCCGCTACCCGCCCTCCGGCGTGCGCTCAAAGTCACCATCCCGATATCCATATCTACAAAGCAGTCTCAGTATCGCACTCAAATTGGAACCATACCCTACGGTATAATTGGATGCATATATAATCAAACATGCCAGTCGCACGAATCAACAAGTATTTGCACGATCTTCTCTAAACCTGCTTGATCTTCATCGGAAAATGCTCCATGCGCGAGGCAATCAAGGTCAAGAACTCCGATAGCGTGGCCTCGATGTACGATAGGCAGGACGATCTCACTTTTTGTCCCACCGTCACATGCAACGTGACCTGGATATGTGTCGACGTCCACGACTATCACCGATTTTTGAGAGACAAAGGAATCTGCACAGACGCCCTTTCCCGCTTGAGCACGAATAAATTGACAAGCGGGTTTCCCTGAGAAAGGACCAAGCAAGAGGCGACCTTCTGATACGGCTTGTTCGTCGGGAGTCATTGGGAACAATGATGCCTTTAAATAGAAACCTACAAGGTATTGAGAGTTATCCGAGAAAACAGTCGACAGGTCTCACCTGTCCAGTTCACGGCACG
>MU134353.1:203417-269286 GCA_015039355.1 Ramaria rubella
TTTGTACATATAAATGTTAAATATTTTTCAAGATATTTCAGAGTATTTTCTCTCTCTTAAAGTTGCCCCATGGATTCTCCAGCTAGGGCAACACGTTCTCAGGCTCTCTTTCGAGAAGAACTTCTGGCCTCACCGGCTAAATCTACTCGGTCGAGGACAGTCTTGAATTCAAGGCCTAGTTCTCCTGCACCTGCAGAGGCAACATCCCCGAGACGTTCACGCAAGAAAAAAAAGACAACAACCAGTGACCTAGAGGTGTGGGATGACCCAGATGATGAAATCATTAGTGAGATTTATTTTGGAAACCTATTGATATCTGTTCACCCCATTAATTTCTATAATCTATTAGCGAATGATACGAAGCATTGGAAGTCTAAGACGTACTCACACTTTCACATCACACTGAAACAGCATTTCGGGCAAGACAAGGCGCCGCATCATATTTCACATGCAAAGTCGACCCTGTTAATCACCTGCCCCATTCCCGAGAGCACCAGAAAGCCAGCAGTGGCACATCTAACCTAGACCGGGGCATGGATGCCTGTAATAAGCGGTGTGGGATTAAAAAGGATGGTAGTACAACCATTGGAGCTCAGCCCACCATGCACGAGGCTGTATCAAAATACTCACCATATCGACACCGTGCCCTGATAGCTCTGCGTTGTGCAAAGGACCACCGGCCCTTTGAGTGTGTCAAAGATGAATTTTACCTGGCCGAAGTTGAACTACTTCGCCCAGGGACAAAGGTCCCAGATCCAAAACAGTCTCTCGTGATGTCAACAAGCTCTATGTTGAAATCTCCAGGGAGGTCAAGGTGTATTTCCAGGTAAGTCTGGGCATTCCAAGGCTTAGGAATAGTCTTATAGGATACCTAGACATACGACAGGAAAATACATTTGGTCATGGATGGATGGACAGCCCCTTTGCACTTCTCATACCTCAGGATAGTCATTGTGTGGTATGCTGAGGGAAGGTTGAATCACACTATACTGGAATTTATCCGGTAAGCTTTTCATCAAACAAATGAGTGAAGAGGCATTGACCAGCAATCGCACACAGATTAACAGAGAGACACACTGGCAGATACCTAGCACAGGTGACTGCCAATTGTCTGAAGCGCTTTGGGGTGACACAACTGGTAAGCAGACTTTTCTGAGATTATCTTAGACTTGTTTCTGAACATTTGGGCCTAGCTACTTACCACGTGTCTGGACAATGCGTCAAACAATGACACATTTTGCAAGGAACTTGCACAGTTCATTCCGAGCTTTCACGGCACTGCGGTGCGTGGGAGATGTTTCCCACACACCGTAAATCTTATTGCCAAGGTAAATATACAGTCATTTCAATCAAGGAGTATCTGACATACCTAAATAAAGGTTTTTACTTTGTTTTTCTTCAAAGCACCACCTAGGAACAAGAAAACGGTCAAAGTGGCTGGGACAAAACGCAAGCATGCTCCTGCAACAGAGCAAGAAGATATTACTCTCGTGCTGCAGGAGGGTGAGCGGTGTGGGGATGACAATGATGTTGAGTTACTGGTGGAGACTGCAGAAGATGCAGAGGCAATCTCTGGCCTCGATGAAGGCCAGATAGCACAAGATGATGCCATTGTGCAGACTGTTCGTGACCAAGCCATCAAATTCATGCAAGAGAATTACGCTGTCATGATTCCTGACCATGAGAACAAAGCGGCATTGCAGATCTTTCCGAAGGTAGATAATCAACCATTGTACGCGCAACTCTGGTCCTTACACATCACAATAGGTCGCTGGGCTGGCATGATGTGTTAATGATTCAGGCACACTGCGTGAGAAATTTGATAAACTGGTTGCTAGCAACCAGGATGACCTCCCTGGTGACAAGAAAACCCTGGACCGACAAGTAGCCACACAATGGAACAGTGACCTCGCCTGTCTAAACGCTTACCTGTACTTTCAAACTCCTGTGAGACAGTTGACTGCAACGGATTCCAGCGTGTCCACGTACAAGTTGACTGAGCCCCAGTGGAAGCTTGCAGAAACATTGACTGAGATTCTTGAGGTTAGCTGCCAGTGATTTTATCTGCCACACTCACACTCACTTCACCCAGGTATTCCGAGAGCCCACCGAACTTTTCTCTAGAGCAGAGATCCCGATGATTCATGAGACCATTCCCATGTTGGAGCGGCTTGAAGCCAGCATGCTTAAAGTCCAAGACGATGCTGACAACGAACTACACCCCATTTTCCGTGTTGCAGCCCAAGCTGCATTGATCTTCATTGGCAAATACTACGCACTAAGTGATGACAATGAGACTTACCGTATTGCAATGTGTAAGCCAAAATTCTGCTAGTAGTCAGTCGTGTCTGAGCGCACCTACAGTTATGTGTCCTGATCACAAGATACAAGGGTTTGAACATGCATCCTGGTCCCAGGCAGATAAAGATGAGGTACTCCACATTGTGAAATTGCAATACAATGAGATGTTCCCAGACCATGGAAGCCTCAACCGATTTGCCACAAGTTCGGCATCCGTTTCAATTGTATGTGCATCCCTTATCGATCTCATAACTGCTGACTCTGCACTGTGTAGAAAAAGTCCAAGTGGATTGCCGCATCTTCAACGGCACCAGCTCTTCGCAAGTATCCTGAAGATTCTATGGAAGCATATATCGATGCCTCACCACTCTCGGTGGAGGTAACTAAGGATGCTGGTGGAATCCTGAAGTACTGGGAGCAGGCCACTGCGCACCGCCCCAAACTCACGAAGTTCTCTGGCATACTTGTCAGCTCCCGGTGCGTATTATTTTGCTTACATGCATGCCAAGTACTTATATTGTTGCAGCCTCCTCTGTTGATGCGGAACGGGCCTTCTCAAAGGGGCGTTTAGCTGTGAACCACCTTCAACACAATACTTCGTCCCAAACGTTTCGTGCCAAGGTCGCGTTGGGCTCCTGGATCGACACACCTCTTTGGCGATTTGAGTGATGTCACGAAGATTCTGGAGCCCCAGAGGGTTGTCCAGGGTACCAGTAAGGTGCAGAATAATGTCATTGAGGTGACTAAACATATATATATATATTATATGTACTTTTCACTATTTCGCAGGGACCCGCGGGTGCACCTGTGGATACACCCGCCAGACCTGCGACCCGCACCTGGCACCCGTCAGCAGGTCACACGGGTCGGGTTCGGTCACCCCTCCTCTAGCTCCAACCACCTGCGGGTTTGACCCGGGTCGCACCCGGGTTAACCCGTGTCGGTCCCTAGATCGACACACCGCTGGTCGCGTCGGGCGAATCAATCTCCGTCCCGTCCGGTCGCGTAGATCGAATTAGATAACAGCTGTAAGATAAACATTCGAATCACTTTTGGGTAAACTGCGCACCTAAATCAGGATGCAGGTTTCTGTAGCACAAGCTTGCACGTAAGTGGCTTCCATATTTGACTTCAATTTCGGAAATGGTCGCGCTGACACTACATTCGTTATAAAGAACTTCGGCGCACGCTCTCTATACTTCCTACTCGCGATGCAGTTTACCTCGATTCTCGAATGGCCTCCAAAAACAAAAAAAAATGCTATGTGTGTAATTGTAGCAAACATTGCAAAGGCGACAAAATAGTCAGCCGAGCGACTTGGTTCGCTCACGCGCAATTCCGCACAAAACCACAGCTCCCGGGCCTGCCGGTCTTAGATTTCGCCTCAGCTCTGCCGACGCACAGTATCGCGTCCTCTTCAAGTTATGTCGAGCCGAAACAAGACACCAGCCTGAGTCCTTCTTCCAAGAGGATCCGTTTGAGCGACGACTTCTTATTTCAGTGAATGTCTTGCCTACGCCGTCGGCGGACGACATTGTGGTATGTAGGAAGTTCACATCCCACTCGGTGTTAGGTCTCGGGCCCTACGGCTCTTGTTGTCCGGCACGGCTCTTTTGGGTAAGTACTGCAGCACGATTACTTGACGCTGTCAGCATGACCGTGACTTTGTTAGGTGAGCCACAATTTATATTCTTTATGGTATGATACTGAATCAATCTTTATCAATACTGAGGCCTCAGAGTCAGGGCCCACGACCTATTGGGCTTTTTTGGTTGCGAGTCGTATCGGCGAGATGTTCAAATGCGGGGTCTTGTCCGAATTACCAAAGCATCACGATGAAAGGCAGCAGCACGTACTTACAGTCAACAAACATATTCGCCAACGTCGATCATGTGTGGTATATTTGCTCTGGTGCAACCTTTGAGCACGACGGTGTCCCTGTCTGAGATTCGGTGTGCATGTTCCCTCTTGCAGCACCGTGGGCCCGATCAGTCAGGATATGCCCTTCTTCACAATAAGACGATAGGATTTGGGCACAACCGGCTTTCAATTCAAGACCCAGGAGCTCCCCCACAACCCCTTCTCGACACATCCTCTGGTACGGCTTTAATTTTCAACGGAGAGGTATATCCCTTCTGTGTGAATCTGAGGCCGTTTTGAAGATTGCTTATACTCAAACACAACAGGTGTACGACCATCTGGAATTAGGCCATAATCTCACTTCACATCACAATGCGACATTATCCGACGCCACCAACACATCCGTGACCCTCACATTGTATCTTTTGTATGGGCCAACTTCTGAATTTTTCTCAAGACTTAATGGCGAGTTCGCATTTGTCATTTGGGATGCCAAACGTCAGCAGGTAGTCGCTGTTCGCGACCGCTTCGGAATCAAGCCCCTCTATTGGTATTATGACTCCAACAGACTGGTGTTTTCCAGTGAGATAAAAGCCATCCTGAGCCTTCAAGGTGTGGAGAGAAAGTTCAGTACTGGTAAGTCACGATGTGAAGAAGTAATTTTATTTCTGTCACTCACGAATACAGCAGAGTGGTTGGATCACCTTGAACCAACCCTCGGTCATTCCCAGCACCTAACTTTTATAGAGGTGAGGGAATAGCAAGTTACACTCGGATTGTTATTGAATGCTTTAATACTTCTAGGGCATATACAACGTACTTCCGGGCCAATATGCCACCATGGATATGTCTTCTTCTGACTGGAAGAAGCCGCAGGTAACCTTTTTGATCCTTCCCAACTGATACCTATTCATAAGATGCAGTTTACGACGTACTGGACTCCGCTACCCCTTTTGCAGTCTCCAGACACACTTATATCGTATGCGGACGCCAAGGCAGAGGTGAGGCGGTTGTTAACAGAAGCTGTGAAGCGGCGGCTCGTCGCAGACCGTGAGCTCTGCGTGTATCTCTCCGGGGGTGTTGACAGCACCGTCATTTGTGGGATCGTGCGTGAACTGGGGCATCCCTTGACTTGCATCACTATCGGATTTGACGATCACGTCGTATCCGAAGAAAGTAAGTCATTTTGTCGGTTTCACGATTTACTCACAGGTCACGCGTTTGCCTACTAGGTCTGGCTGCCAAAACAGCCCAATACTATTCCCTCCCTCATGAGTGTGTGACGTTCACCCTTGCTGACACAGCTAAATACGTTGAACGAACGCTATATCACACAGAGATACCAGCTAACAATCCGCATGCTGTCGCTAAATTTCGACTGTCAGAATTCGCCCAGAAAAAAGGATTTGTTGTTGCACTCACTGGGGAAGGTTCCGATGAGCTCATGCTAGGCTATCCGAGCTTTCGAGCAGAGCTTCTTTTGGAATTACGCAGCAAAGGTGGCACGATCGCTGAAAGAGCGGAAAGACTGAGAGTAGATGTTTTCAACAAGGAGCCGCTGAACGCGGGAGCCAGTAATATCTGGCCCGATGAAATCCCCTGGTAACCTTCCACCTGTTTTATTTATTTATTTATTTTCAAGAAGTGCTTATTAACATTCAGGGTACGAAAGGTACCCTGTTGGCAGGGGTGGTATCTCGTGAATGCAAAGACCAAGTTCGACGCATTAAGGGCACCATATGCAGATGGTCATTCTCTTCCCTCACGCACCCTAGACGATTATTGTCCTGCCGCTCCGGAAGGCCTCTCGGGCTTAAGGATAACACAGGTTGACTGGTTAGGGTGAGTCCATGGTATATCCAGTGACTTAAAGTGCGCCTGAGTCTAAGCTACCCAGACGATTACACAATTATGTCGTGAGTGTGTTAGTTCGCCCTTTTTATCACACTCGCTGATTGCTATTATTGTCACGCAGATCCCGTGTTTGGGCGAACGTGTTGAGATGGCGCCCTCCATGGAAGGTCGTCCACCCATGCTTGACAAAACCTTCTCGGAATTTGTGTTGAGCCTCCCCCAGGAATATCTGATAGACCCAGAGACTCTCCGCGAGAAGAGGGTGCTCTATGAGGCATTTTAAAACCTGCTACCTCCCCATATTCGTACTCGTACAAAACAGGTGTTTTTATCTCCCCCCTGGGCCGACACTCTTCACGGGACACAAGAAGGTTTGGCACTCAAGGACAAATACCTCTCGCGGTACGCATCCCTCTTTCCCAAGACTGTTTTATTATAATACTCACATTGTTGCTAACCCTGTAGTGAGGCCCTTGAGCGTGTGGGTGTGTTTTCAGCTGAAAAAGTGCACAGACTTCTTGCGATGCTCCAAGGCCCAGACAAGTCCTCCGACATTTTCCTTGGAACAGTGCTATCCGTGCAAATTCTGCACGCTCTCTTTATTGAGAAGGAGATTGTCGGTGATCCTCAATTCCCCATGGTGAACCGATCTATACCGCTGCAGTAAAGTCTATAAATCGTAGTACATATAAGGAAGTGCTAATTGCTGATGATACATCGGAGCTTGAACGCATGGCACCGACGCCAACACTGCTTTCGACGTCGATGTCGGGTGAACACTAAGTAATTCTACGAAAGGTAGTACATAACTCACGGTACTTACGGTACTTATATCCTTCATCCTACTTATTTTGTATTTTCGAGACCGCCGCCGACGCTGCTCCCGCCGTGGTCGTTGTCGCGACAGTGCTCTCCATGTCTGACCCCGCCGTCGATGTTGATGCTAAGCCCGCCTCCGAGCCCGCCCCGCCGCCCTGCCACGACGCCGCGCGCCCTGCCCTCACGCGCGCCCTGAGCAGCAGCACCCGCCCCCGCACGGCCTCCGAAGTATTCCCCCGCCTCTTCATCGCCGACGCCCACACAGCGCGCACGCCCACAATCCTCTCCACTCTCGGTATCACACACGTCCTCTCCATCCTCGAAGCACACGTCCTCTTCCCGCCTGCCCTCGCGCTGCAGACGCTCCACGTGCACCTTGCCGACACACCCGCTGCAGATCTGCTCTCGCAGCTCCCCCGCACGACCGCCTTCATCGCCGCCGCGCTCCAAGACACGCGCGCGCGCGTGCTGGTGTGGACTTTGTGTGGTTCCCTTGTGCCGCGCTGCTGATGTCCCCTTTGGGCCCTTGTCTAGGTGCACTGCTGGCGGGGCGTGTCGCGCAGTGCGGGCGTCGTGGCGGGGTTTCTCGTCGCGACGGCTGGTATGACGGCCGAGGCGGCCGTCGCGCTGCTGAAGGGGAAACGTAGTGTGGTCGAGCCGAATTCGGGCTTTATGCGCCAGCTTAGGCAGTATGAGGTGCTTGTGAAAGCGGAGGATGAGGATGATTGTAGTGGGAAGTAGATGTGGTGGCTTGTGCGCGAGGTGGCTCAGGATTTGCTGGAACGCGGCGTACAACAGGCAGCTCGTCTTTCGTGGGCGCGCTCAGTCTTCAAACTCGGGCGCGTTGGACTTTCTATACCGCATCAATGATACATACCTACATGCTCAGTCCTCTGGATCGTCATGAAATTGTTTGTTATACTGCACTTATTGTATTTATACTTCTCTATGAATCCCAAATACATACGAATGTCTGATTATGCTATCCGTCCTGTCTGAGGCTGAGCCGCCTCGACCTCGTTGCTGCGTGTCACCACATGGATGTCTGTCAAAAATAGCAGATATCGGCGATAATAATAAAAAAAGTATCTGAAGCCTTCCGTGCATACCCACTAACCATGCATCCATATTCACATCATCCACGCAAAATCGCCCGCCGTCAACGGGCTCGACGCCGACGTATTGTGGGGAGCGCGCGGGTCCTGCGAAGGGAACTCGGGTGCAGCTGGATCTGGATCTGTACCTGCACCTGCACCCCCCTCGAGAGACAACTCGCTTGACGTCGGAGAAAGAGGTAAGGGTGAGGGGGGGAGAGGAACTAAGGAGGGGAGAAAGTCGTCATCGTCATCTTCTTCAGCAGCGGCAAGTGGCTCTGTAGTAGAAGGCGACGGCGATTGCTCAGGCTCATCTGGGGCCATCATCCTCTCCAGCTGCGCCAGCATACGCATCGCAGGATGATGGCCCATACTTTCCATCATATCACGCATATGCATATCCATGGGCAAGCGGTGCGTCTGAAATTACAGCGTCACGGTCACGATCGCAAGCAGGGTCAGGGTCAGTGTAGGGGACCTTCCGCAGATCGAGAGACACAGCGCGACGTACATCCGAGCTTGTCGTTCCGTCGTTCTCCGTGGCGAGGGTCTCTGCGAAGCCTTCGAGGACCTCGAGTGCGGCCTGCAGGGGCCCGTCTAAGTGAGGATCTTGCGTCAAACTTCCTAGTACTTCACGCCGGCGGTGGCGGGGCCAAATCTAGAACCTGACCGATCAGCAGATGCGTGAAGAAAGGGGGGACACGCCGCACCGACATCATTACGTCAACGCCATGCGGGAACTCGTACGGCGTCCCATCGGCGTTCGCGTGTCGATAGAAGCAGTCGCGACCTTCGAAGCAGTTCTCGCGCTGTCAGTGACGTCACACGTGCATTTGATCAGACATACGCACCGAAGGGACAGAATCTGTTACCGGGCTTCGAGTGGACGAAGTACCTGTCGCGGGGCCTGTCAACGTCGCCACGTCCCCCGCGCACCAGTGAGAACGTACCGACAAGGAACCCTAGCCATGCTCTGTTTGTACTTGGCTATCACGTCTGCTTTGTGCGGGCTGTCTTGCGCATAGAACCGGCTGGAGGGAACGATGAATTTGGTAGAGACGCGGCACATGGGGCAGGTCTTGTGTATTCTCGAGTCGGTCATTTCCACGCCCTTGCCCTCGGGCTCGCGCCATTTCCGAATGCACTGGGAGGCAATAGAATCGATACGTAGAGTTTCAGATGCGATGAGACGCTGGCTAGAGCAACATACGTTTAAACAGAAGGCATGCGAGCACCCGCCTGGTGGCGTTAAATAATCAACGAGCCGCTCTGGCGACATGGAAGACTACTCACTCAGCAACCCATACAGCGCTGGCTTGTCCTCAAAGCATATACTACAAGCCGGATCCGACTCAGCCGACTCAGCCTCAGTCTCCCGCATCTCCACACCCACATCCGCACCCGCGCCCACATCCGGCGATCCACCCGCATCTACATGCCTAAACCAGCAGTCGTTCCCGCGCTTGCAATACCCCTGTGCATAGAACCTACACGTCTTGTTCTCCTCGTACTGCAATAAAGAATGTGCTCAGCATACACGGCGTATTCCAGGAGTGGTGAGTACGCACGGGCGCGTACTTCTGGACTGCAGGATCGCCGTGGAGGTAGCGACACTTGTCGTTGGCGAAGCAGCCGCGGGATGTGTCGTAGTAGCGGCATCTAGGTCGGGGGGCGACGTACGGGCGGGGCATGGTGGTCAGCTTTCAGAATGGGTCGGTACCGAGGGCGGGATGGTGGTCAATGCGAGAGCATCGCGTCACACGTCGGGGAGCGTTTCATATCGGAGATTCAATTGTCCTTTAGCGCCGGTTCTCACCCCTTCCGCACAAAAGTGATTATGACAGTGATATAGGGTTCGATCGATATCGGGGTACCTAGCGATTATCGAGAACGCAAGCCTGGCGATGATGTGGCATCGGAACAGGTAGTGCAGAAGCGCAGAGCTTGTGGTAAGTAATACTGGACATCCCAGTCATTTCATATGAATATTTTCTGCTGATGGTATCACGCAAGACAGTGTACTCGAATAAATCCCCTCGAGCACAGTATGCACTTGCAGCAATGCGTATGCAGGAAATACAACCCGATGCCAAATATATCCGACGTATGCATGAAACGTTTGGAGGGAAACCTTGCAAGTCTGAATTCGAAATGGATAATAAAATGACGTGGTATTGTTGAACCTCGGATGTTCTTTGGCGGGCTTGGTGAAACGACCATCCAGTTCATCCGATTTCCCGTTTCCTGGCCTGGAAAGATGGTGCTGACCCCCAGTTGTTACATAATCAACTACTGAATATTGTCGTGCCCACGCCACCTCCAGGGTGACAGCAGTCAGCCTTTGCGGTCGTGCATTGGTATAACCACTTCCTTGCGATCATGCTCACATTCTTTAGGGTTGTTACTCTAGCTTCGTCACTCTTCCCGCTGTCTCACGCGACGAAAGCAAACACCCGACATACCACCAAACGTACTTTACCACGTATACTAGCCCGAGATGAACAAGGAATGACTGAACCCTTGCAAGACCAGTTCAATGGAACAGATTTACAGTCAGACAAACCACAACATGAATCACACGCTGCGTTCGTTTTTACGTGTACTTTATGAACAGGTGGTTCGGTGCCATCTCAGTCGGAACCCCTCCTCAAAATTTCACAGTTGTTTTTGACACGGGCTCGTTTGATATGGAGATTCCCAGCTTACAATGCTCCTCGTGTATGAACCAGCGAAGATTCGATTCCACGAAGAGTTCCACCTTTGTGAATACCACCAAAGTCGGAAACATTTCATTTGGTACGGGTGGTGGAGTGGAACCGAGTGAGTCACTCGACTAAACTCCCCAGCGGCCTTATAGCTTATGGAGACGACTTGAGGTGTGAGTGATGTTACAGAGTCGTGATGATTCTAATCACCTCTCACAGGCTTCCGAGTCCTTCGAGGTCTCATCGATTTTGGACACCGTGTCTTTGCTCGGAATGGCTGTACCAAACATGTCACTATCCCTCATCACCGACCAAACTCCAGGTTTTGTCAGCGTGATTTTGCCCTTTCAGCACCTTTTCTACTAATTTAAAGTGGCAGTTCACACGACCCTTATGATGGGATTCTTGGTGAGGGCTACAAACATTATCTACCATATTCTTTTTATTATAGTCGTCAGGTCTCGGATATCAACCAAATAGTCCTATATTTGAAGCCCTCAACCAAAGTGGTCTTCCATGTGAGTGCACCATCGACAAACAACTTTGGCGGAGCTAATTCACATTTAGCAAGATTTGCCTTATCTCTTACGCCTCATACCGTGGGCTAAATTACCATTGGTGGAATCGACAACCCAAAGTTGAACGGTTCTGAACCAGTCTGGGCCCCAATCCTCCCGCCTACCAATAAACCTAATTTCTGGCAACTCAACGCCACAGCTCTGACTGTGAATGGTCACTCAGTGCAAAATGACCTATTCGTCGGCCGTGCAATGATCTTTGATTCCGGTACCAGCAACATCGTTCTCCCCACGAACCTAACAACTGTGAGTTCACTTTAATTAATTTACCTCCCGCACTTCTTCTGATATTTAGGCCATGTATGCATTGATTTCCCCCGCTATCAAAGCGTTTGGCACCTTGGGGGCTTTTGGGATTCCTTGCACCGAGATACCCTCTCTTCCCTCAGAGATTACGTTTACATTCGTCTCTTCCTCGGGAGCGCCCTTTAATCTCCCCATTCCATCAGAAGAACTCAACGTTGGACCGTTCAGCGAAGATCTCACTGTATGCCAGACCTTGATAAATGCCCAGGATTCTCCAGGACAAGGCGGCATCATAGGTGCTTCGCTGCTGAAGCATTATTATTCAGTGTGGGATGTCGATAATGCCCAGATTGGGTTTGTTGGGGTGGGGTTGCCAAGCGGCTCGGGTGCACCCCAGGCTGTAACTAATAGTCTGGCTATGGCGACTATGCTAGATATTCATTTGATGCTGTGCTGTGCGTTGCTTTTTGTTTTAAATGTTTATATGATATAATAGTTTTTTCGTGCACGTTTACAAATATACTATCAAGACTAACAGTACCCGTATCATACGGTTCTGCGAGAGTCAACGATAGCCTCAGACTCACGGGTCTCCGCAGCAATCAGTGTGCACGATTACAGTACAACATAGTAGTTTTGGTGTGTGAAGGTATGTGACCGTGACCGTGACCTCTCCTTGCAAAACCCCATGGTAAGGCAATGTTTCTTCTTGTATGGTTTTTACGGTGACAACGAGGTCTTAGCTTCGACGACAAATTCGAGAGCGTCGGCAATACATTTATGCCAAATCGCTAGAGGCGCAAGAACGCCAAACATACGAGCGCAAGCAAAAAGTTAAGGAGGCCCTTGCCTCTGGGAAACAGCTCCCCACAGAGCTACGAAAAGAGGCGAAAAGTCTTGGAAGAGATTTGGCATTTGACGAGGCACAAGCAGGCGTGCTTTACTATCTGATGTGATATTTACTCGGGACTAACCTTTTTGCAGAGCCTGCAACGCACATTGACGACGAATATGCTCGAGCTGGAATATTGGATCCCAAAATAGTCATCACAACGTCAAGAGACCCAAGTTCAAAATTGCTGCAGTTCGCCAAGGTGGGTACTGTGCAACTTAACTTTCAGTCTCGTTGGATTTGGCACTCTGCAGGAAATGCGCCTTGTCTTCCCGAATTCACACCGTATCAACCGTGGTACATATGTAATGAAGGAATTGGCTGCTGCATGCCGTGCAAACGATGTTACGGATCTTGTCATCTTACACGAACATCGAGGCACTCCTGACGCTCTTATCGTCTCCCATTTTCCTCACGGCCCCACACTGTATTTCACACTACACAACGTCGCGCTTAGACACGATATCGCCGCTTATGGGGAATCCACCGTCTCCGAACAGTATCCTCATCTGATCTTTGAAGGCTTCAGCTCGCGGTTGGGCCAACGGGTCATGAACGCGTTACGATACTTGTTCCCAGTACCAAAAGAAGATGCCAAAAGGGTTATGACGTTCGCAAATGAAGATGACTTTATTTCCTTCCGGTCCGTTTCTCTTAACGCACCTCCTTCCTTCGGCATACTGAGCATTTCCAGTCACCATGTATTCGTGAAGCGCTCGCACAAAGATATTCAACTTGCTGAGGTAGGACCACGGTTTGAAATGAAACGTGAGCACATCTTTATTCATGATGGCATAGTCTTCGCTGACCCAGTGATTAGCATACGAGATTCGTCAAGGGACGATTGAGCAGACAGAGGCGGACCGAGAGTGGGTCCTTGCACATTACACGCGGACAGCGAAAAAGCGTCGCCAACTTTAGATCATGTATTCATACCTTTTCTCTCTTCTTTTATTGTCTGACAAGCTTAAGTACTTATACTTACATGTTGTTCTATAAAATCTCGTAATTCTAATTGGCTTAGGTTATAAACAGAAGTCCCGTCTCAAACTCAAGTTCTGAACATACCTTCCACCCAATTGGAATGTAATCCTTATAATCAGGTGGTAAAACTAAATTTGGGCTCACTATAAACATACACCAGAAAAAATTGTCTAAAGCTACATAACCGGCTCATTGGATCTCTTCAAACCAACAGCTTCCAACATCATGTTGAAACAGCCCGCCAAGGACATCGCGAGCCATAGTAGATACATGAAAATTTTACCCTCGCGCGTGCTAACATCCATTTCAGCAGATCGATTGCTGACACGTACCCACCCGAACGCCCGGGGAAACATTTCCAATTCAAAGTGTGCATTTGCCACTTCGACAAGGTAAGAGACTTCGTCAGGATTTGCGTGTTCGGCTGAACGCGAAAGAGAGATGAGGTACGGAAGCAATACAGCGGCATCCTGCAAAGCCTACAATTAAAAGGGCACTGAGTATCGCGATAATTGAACTCATGTATAGTAGAAATATTACTTCGTTGGCACCCATGCCTCGGCCCGCTGTCAGAAATCGTATAAACTAAGCTCACACTGCCTTAAATTGCAATAGGCTCGAATAACATACGTGTCATGGGATGTATGCTGTCACCAATTAAGAAGACGCGTCGATGACCACCGTTCTTACCAATTCGCTTTTGGGCAGCGTCTCTCCAATTGTAAGGAGGCTGAGTGCTAGTCAACATCTCTGTCGTGAGCCGTATGGTATCCACAGAGCCGATGTCCAGTATATCAATGAGGGCTTGATGACAACCTTTCGAGCGCATCAATTCTTTCGCATGATCCCTTTGGGCAGCTTTTAAATCGTGAGAGCGCGATGTGTTAAATCTTGGAGGTGACTGTCCTGGGAATGATATGGCCCAGTATAGATGGGGCTGGTAAGTATCCTCAGCATCTGTAGATTTTCGTCAACATGGGATAATGAAGCTCACGTCATAGCAATAAGGCTTGTCAGTGACTGTCGTGATATCACCAGGATCTGCAGTGCGGTAAATAGAGATGAACCCGAATACCCCAGAACCGTAAAATCCCTGGCATATAATAAATGTGTGGCCGCATATATGAGGGTAAGTACCAACCACAGCTCCGTCGTCTTGTAACACTTTTGGTAGTTTACTGATCACCACATCACTAACTGGGCCACGCGACGTAAGGTGGAAACCTCCGTTCACTTGGGTGCGATTATTTAAACCGACTTGTTCGCTGATCTGTGGGTTTGTAAAATAAGTGTCCCACTGCGTTCTGAACTTGGATCTTCACTTACAAAACTCTTGGAGCCATCGGCAGCGATAAGGATATCACCCGTCTCATGAGTCCCATCTTCGAAGAAGATTTTTACATGTTCTCCGTCATTTGCGTAAACAATGTCAAATGCCACAACTCTTTTTCCAAATTGTATAGCATTCGCGGCGATGACCTTCTGTAGAAGCTGTGCGCGGAGTACCCGACGAGACATGGCTCTTGCCTTGGCATAGATACGATAGTCAGACAAACGCAATACCGGTTGCGTCGTTTTTGGATCCATTAGAGTAGGAGCTTCGGCCGTACCTAGATTTGCGCGTCAAACTGAACTCGGACAGAAAAGGGAATAAACTGATATAATACTTACCGGCTCCATATCTGCACTTAAGCTCGGCATAAGTCACGTCGTCAAGACACTGCTTCAGTCCGGAGATACCGTCATGGCTCAGCTACAACAGTGAAAACGGATAAGGAAGATACGCTTTTTTCAAAATAAAATGCAGGCAAACCCTAATCTGGTAACCTCCACGTTCCTTAAGGTACTCGTCTGTGTCTCTTTCAAAGACAAGGACCTCTATAGGTGCAGTATGGGCAGCATTCAGGAGTCCATTCGCCAAGGCGAGACCACCTAGGAAAGTTAGAGTAGTTTCAATCCAAAAAAAGAAGCAAAAAGCAACGAGCATTCAGTACGTACTCAATCCACCCCCCACGATGAGAATGCGAAGACGTTTCGTAGGAAGTGTATTCGACACCATAACATATAGACCAGTAGTCGAAGATGAAAGATAAAAGGAAGGAAGACGGAGGCTCACGGAGCCACCCGGAGGACGAACGAACGAAATAGCCAAACTGCCATTTGCGTCCAGGCCCTGGCAATTTGAAGTGTCAGAGTTATGGGTGACATAGTGACCGTTACATATGTGACAGACCTTAACTTTAACCTCCGTCATCTCCTATACAACGCCGCTCGTGAGCAACGACCAACATCTACTTCGACAAATTGGCGATGTCTACTCGTACTACCCGTAGTCATGCACGTAAAGTCTCTTCCGCATCTGCATCATCCGTTCCGTCGAAACCCGCCACAGCATCGATCCCCTCGGCACCATCCACAACGTCGATCCCTAAGGCGCAACCTTCTGCTCATCTCCCAAAGAAGAAATCAAGCCGAGGTAAAGTACAGGATGTGTGGTGTGTTTGCAGAAGTCCCGATGACAGTACTCCGATGATAAAGTGTGAATCATGCAAAGATTGGTCTGTGCCGCCCTGTCAGAGCCAACCTTCAACGCAGTGCTTACATCGCTTCATAGGTTCCACTTCGCGTGCATCAATTTATCAGAACGAGATGCCGAAGAGATCTGTGAGCCCTGCCCCTTGTCTTTTGATGTTATCACCACCTTACACCTTTTCGTTCTTGCAGTGCTATATGTTTGTGAGGCGTGTCATCTGAGAACAGGGCAATCAACTGTATGTGAGTGTAACTTCCATTGTCATTTTTTATCGTTATCGCCGGAGTATATCGGCTGGCTCTTATTCTGCTTCGCCGGATTCCGCTCCCTCTTCTTTGATTGCACGAATCAAGAGGGTTATGTCCATCTAGCGGATGTACATTCCCGCTGGTAACACGTCCTCGCCAAATGCACTCGCATTGTCTGCCGTTCCTGCTTTACCGCTGTGATACAGCGAGCTTCGTAAAGACAGACCTTGATAACATCTCAAGTGATGGCAGCTCCCAACGTGACAAGGCCAGAGTAGCTGCTTCAACAGGGTGTTGCTGTCGCTCGTGTGCTGTCCGGTCCGAAATGAATAATACCATAGTTAGCGAGACCCCGTCTCTTTTGAGCACTTGCCAATATCTACTTTTTTTTTCGGTTCTCTTTCAGTCCGTCACCCACGGAGGAGGAACTATACTGACTTTCATATGACGCAGATGACTGGGAGGGGCCTGACGCCGTGGAGGAGTTCGTGCCTCGCGATGATGAGACTTCGACCTCGGATGGGATAAATGGTGGGCCGATTGTCGCGAATGAGTTGGAAGTGAAAGTAGACGGTGTGGATGCAGGAATGGTGGATCATATAGGTGATGAGGACGATGGGTCGGAAGAAGAAGCTAGTGGGGATGACTACAAAGAGGAGCAGCACAGTGACCTCGTGGTAAGGCGAGGTAGGGGGACGAAACGGGTGAGTCTAACTTCTCCCTCGTCATTGGTGCGGTCACTAATGTAACCGGATCTGAACGGGTTAGATTACATCGTCGGACGAAGAGGACATTAATGATGATGATGAGGTGCCATCGCCTCGCGCCTCAGCACGTCGTACACAGTTGAAGCGCAAGCGCAGAGAGTCAAATGTTGTGCAACGTAAACGTCCTAGGAAGCCATCATCTGAAATTGCCACTGATGATGATCCTGACCGCGACGAGAGGCAGAGGAAGAAAAGCAGTAACAAAACGAAGGGAAAACATGATTCTGTTCTGGATCCAACGCGGAAGTACTGCTTGGGCAAACTGCGCGATGTGTTACTACCCATTTTTGTGCAGTTTGCAAATACTCCTTCGACGTCCAGTGAGGAACGTCCTGAAGAAACTTCGATAACTGAGCTTGACGAGGAGCAAAAGAAAAAGGCTGAAGAACATGGAGCTACATATGTACAAGACTTGGAGCAATGTCTCTTTGAGATCTATGGCGAGCCGGATAAACATGGCGATAAGACTGCTGTCGGCAAGTACAAGTAGGTGCCCCAATGTTGTGCGTATATATATCGTCAGGCTCATAACAGTTTTATCTAGGGATCGATTTCGAATGCTATCCTTCAATCTATCGCAACCCGATCGTCATCTCTTGCGACGTAGCATTGGGATGCATACCCTCCCAGCTCTTCAGCTTGCCAAAATGTCGAGTGTAGACCTCGCGAATGAACAGACGAAGCAGCAGATTGAAGCGGCGAATCGCGAATCGCTCGAATACTCTATTTTAACCCAACGACCCATTGCTGCACGTGCCAAAATCACTCACAAAGGTGAAGAGATCATTGAAGATCTAGAGGGAGATGATATTGGAAGACGCATTCGTGACGAGGAGCAGCGTGAGAGGGATCGCGAACGCGAACGCGAAAAAGGTGCTCGAGAGAGGGCTAAAATGCCCCCTCCTCCCCCCCCAGCTCCTATCCAAGGCCCTCAGGACATTCTTGCTCAACAGCACAATGCAGCTTCACAAAAAGCTGCACAAGCCCAAGCCCAACGCCAGCCTCCAATATTGTCTTCTCAAACAGACACAGTTTCAGAGCCTTCCTTCAAGTTCGATGACTTAATTGCCATCGATCTCCCTGATGATTCTCCGCCACAAGACAGTACCCTGGCAGACGACGCAAAGCTTTCTGACTCTACCTCTCCTCCTGTTGATAGTGAACTGAACGGACCCTCCTCACCTACTGCCACTCTACCGGGTTCGGCTACATCTCCCGCACGACCCCGTTCGGCCTCTTTTGATCTTAATCACGTCTGGTCCGGTGCTTCTGGAGAGACATTGCCCCAAGAATCTTCGGGATCGCCCATTCTTTCAGCTCGAACAGACGAGCCGCGCGATCCTCCAACCATTGATATTGAATTGGGCACAGGAGCTGATGACGAGGACTTTGATATGTTTCTTGACCAAGCAGAGGCACCTGCTACTGCGCGTTTACTCAGCGGCGCAGAGGGTGAAAGAGCAATTTTTGAGGCTTTGCCTGTCGTTTGGAGCGGAACTGTAAGCTACTAATTACAATTATGTTCGTAAATCTGAACCTCTCTCCTCTACAGCTCACTTTACCGGACGCCGGGAAATCCCCTGCAGTTGAAGCACGGCAGGTTGGAGGCCGGCCCATCGACCTTACTTCGAGTCAGTGGCAAAAATTGTTCCCTTCTCATACACCCCACCATCTCAAAGTCGACGGCCGAGTGCCCGTCAAGGATTCAGCCAAGTACATGACACAAAACCGTATGAATGTCACACGAGAGTTGATCATCGTTGCACTGACGCCGACCACCGGCCGAACTGATTATGACGAGATTATATCGTTCCTCATCAACAGGGAGTGAGTGTCCAGGAAGTATTTAGAATACATGTTGCTAACATTGTCTCTGCATATAGTCGCCATGCTGTGGTGCATCCATGGGGCCCGAACCCTGGACCAGAGGCTCCCGGAAAAGAGCTCTACTTGATTCCTATTATGCCGGATGAAGCACTCCCCGACTATGTAGAAATATTGGATCTTGTCAAATTTCCAAAGCAACGAGATGATAAAATGCTTCTTGGTGTATTCATTCTAAATAAGGGCAAATTTTCGGAGCGAATACATCAGACCTACCCTCAGCCTCTCTCAAACATTTCCCGTACTGAAATTCTCCCCTCAGTGGCTCACGGCAATCCAACTCAGCCAAGTGGTCCCCCGATTAACAGTTCCGCACCTCAACCAATTCCGGATATACCGCCAGAGATAGTCTCAAAACTGACTACTGAGCAAATTGAATCACTCCTCCAAACTGTGTTGGCAGGTGGGCTCAATCCCTTGCCAATGACCCAACCCCAACAAGCAGCACCCCCGATGGCGACGTACCCCTCGACTTTTCCGTCTCTCACCAATCTCCTACCTCAGTCATACCCTACAGCCCCGTATCCTCCTTATCCTCATACCGGAGTGCAGCCATCCCCGCAGTTCACCCCACCGCCACCGCCACCACAACAACAAGCTCCTCATGTGCCTTACAACTACTCTCCACCTCATATGTATGCTCTTTTGATTAATTTAGATACTGCGTGGCTGACTTTGTTTAGGCCAACCTCCCCTCCTCGCAACCAAGACTATAGAGGGCCTCACGGCGGTGCATACAACCGTTCGGGACGGGGAGACTTCGATCGACCGCGAGGCCGTGGTCGCCATTTCAATGGAAATGATCGTGGTCGAGGTACCCATGACTTTGACAGGCCGAGAGATTCCGGTTGGGGTGGACGTGGTAGAGGTAGAGGCGCACATCAACAGAATCAGAGTCCTCCCCGGCGATGGTAACTTTCGAATTTTATGTTTCTAGTCTGATCTCCGTTCTCCTCGCTGTATCATTATCGTATCAAATGCAGAATTGAAAGAGAAATCTAGTAATGCACCACATCCTCCGAGTGTAGCACATGTTTGTTGATAAAGTTTGTTATCCACTTTGTTGGGTCAACTGGATAAGCATTTCTTCAATCCGTTGTTGTCTTGCTTCCATCCCCGCCAACCGCTTTTCCAGATTAACATTCCCACCCAAATGCTCCTCTTCTGACTCGAGCTCAGTGACCGTCTCTGGGACTCCTTCTTCTGCTAGCGAATATCCCTCATTATTCGAGGAACCTGATTCCAACCTCTTGACACTTGATCCCTCACCCGAGAAGCCTGGTCCAGGATCATTTGCAGTTCGTCGATGCACCATCGAGGAAAATCGGCGCCTAGTAGCAGGCCCATAACTAACGCCAGTAGTAGATACGAATGGTGAGGGTGAGCTAGAGAGCGCTGAATCTTCGACTATGTCATCGTCCATTGGCAGTGGGCTATAGACCTGCGCAAGTGGGCTGATATTTTGTGAAAAAGCTTCTGCAACGCCTGCCACACGTTGTGGGATGGCTCGGGGACGTTGGTGGGCCTGAAGTGGTGGGGAACGATGTTCAGGCGTACTGGGCACATTTGACTGCCCGTTGGACTGAGAATGGGCGCCGAAAGATGACCTTTTGAAAGTTTTTGCTGAGGAAGATGGACGTCGAGATCTGGTCTGATTTGACAATTCTGCGTCGGGTGTTAGTTCGTCTTCGATGTCAAATACCTGCAAAATGTTATAGTGTAAGTTTACAACCTTGTACATCATAAATTCATCCTACAGCGTCTATGTCCGCTCCGGCACCCACGAGTCCCTCAAAGAATGCTATATCAGGCCTCTTAAGACACGTGCCTAGATCTTGGAAGACGGATACATACACATGCGTTTGATGTATTTTGGCAGGAAATCGAACAAGCGTTCCGCGGCAGCGGAGACGTGTTCGTAGAACGTAATGGCACCAGTCTGTTCTTTGTGTCGTTCATACAAGGCTATCCCAAGTAATATCGGGAAACTCGTAAGTCTGGGGTGATTATTTAGTCGCCAGACGCGCTGTTAGGACTGGGTGATCGTTTACCTGATCATAAACACATTCACCTTGTGAAACCATCGAGGGGTAAGAATATAGGACGCTGGGAACATAATCACCAATGCAAAAAGATTGAGAGGAGGCTGATATGAGAATAATGCATCGGCCTTAACGCCTTCGATAGTGGATACGGCGCGTCGAAACATAGCCTACACCAGCTATGCATAAGCGTCTAGACTTTGACACAGGTAAAACTTGCCTCAGCAGCGGCATCAGAGCTGATTGTGGAGAAAGTATGGGATAGTATCTGTTGTCTGATCAGATGGAGTAGATGGCAAAAAAAAAAAAGACAAATACTTACAGACACGAGGACTATTCCATGCAGAAAATTTTATGGCTATCAGACACAAGTTTTAAAGCGGACACACCTGTAAGAAGTAATGTGTTGCTCAAGCATGCATAGCTGACCATCAATATTGGGCCGAAGAGCGGATGAAAAGTTGCTTCAAGAACAACGTGAGTACCAACTTCCATTAATTTAATATGACACTTACTTGCGTTGTTGAATCCAGTCGCGTCAAGGCCAAAAACTGTAGGGACATTTAAGTGTGGAAAGTAAATGAGCATCAGCGCCTTGAATTACATAAATCCAGCATCCACCATGCGATTTCGCTGGCCGAATCGTTCGTCAGACACGCAATATGGAATAGATATAACTGAGCAGCGTACGCTGAAGTATATCCTGCACTATTACGGCTGAGGCTACGTCGACGACATGAGGCATACAGTCATTAGAGAGCAAGAAATCCCTTGCTTACGTCCATAACGCGTATAGAAACCTGTTGGCAGCAATCGAGTGATGTTGTCAACCAGTCAGCTATTCCCTGAGTAAGTGGAAGCATACCCTGCAAAACAAAAGCACGCGATGGCCATCAAAAGGGCGAACTCGGCAAACATGGAGCGCAAAGAGCTGCCCATAGTCAGCACTGATCTCCAAGTTGCTAACAAGGACATACAGGATCATGATATTGTTAGACAGTGTCACAAAGGCAAGTCTACAATTGCTCTTTCGTTATGGTCCGCAGTGGTACAGAGATTTGGTGATACTAACTTGCCTTGGAAAGATCAGACAGGCAGCAAGAGCTAAACAATCCATCCCTCCTTCGAGGGCCCATAGAGCTAGTAAAGCGGTGAGCCGAGCCAAAATAAGAATGTGGTAACGAACCTGAGTAATATATACCCCATAGCCTAAGGCTGAGATATGCAGCATAAATTGAGACTATCGAGAGATTGAGGATGCAGCATATACCGCCCTGTGAAACATACCAAATATCACATCGAATCCGTTCCACGTCCCATACACATAGACTGACGAAGCGTTAGTTGAGGTGGAATGAGTCTTAATAAGCGTAAACATGCCTTTGAGCCCATGTTCATGGATAGTGGCTAATTTTTCTAGCGAAAAACCCAGGGCGAACACCATGAAGAAAGCTTCGGATATGTTGATGCGATGCAGGTCATTGTATTCCAGTGCGCGGACAAATAAAATGAAAAGGAATAAAAAACTGGCAGATTATCCATGTTCTTTCAGATTGGGCATTATTGAAGGATATAGATCAACTACTTGATATATTCCAGAACAGAGCGCACTGCTGGGACCTTCAGTCGATAATGGTCAAGAAGAGGCGCTTTGTGTGGATTGTAAAAATGGACAGGTGTTCGTTTGTACGTCTGAAAAAGGATATACGAGTGGTAAGGCGACATAAGCATGGGGTAACATACATCGGAAAGAATGGAGTGGGGACGATTGGCTTGATAGACGCATGTTCCACTGCAAGTTGTCAGAAGCACCCTACAACTACCAGAAAGATAAAACAGCAGCTTGCCTCCAAATGCCGTCAATAACCTTTTGACATGGGGAACTCTTGATGAACCTCTTCGCCTTGCCTAAGATGGCCATCTCAATAGCATTGCCAACGCTATCTTCAACATCCATATCCTCCTCCTGTTCCGCTCTCTTAAGAACCTCGTCGTTTGCACCAGCAAATAACGGCCAGCTGGTGGTTACCACAGCGGTGAGCTCAAGCATATCATCTGCGTGGACGCGAAGAGCACGAATCGCTAGAATTTCGCACAGGGCAGCACGAGACTGAGAAAGAGCTACGGTTGAAAAAGACTGATCACGGGAAAAATGGACACGGTTCAGAAGGAAACAGAAGACGATGGATTTGTTGCCTGTACGCTGCATAGCGGCGTACTTGTCCCCTAGGGGCTTCACAAGCGTGTATGCGAGATCAGGGGACATGAGCTGAAAACAAATTAAAATGTAGTTGGTGTAGTAAACATGAAATGGTGTGCTCACAGCTTCATAGCTGAGTGGGTTATCTACATAAGTAATCACATTGTAAGCTACATATCATAATGGGCGAATAGAGAAACTTACCGATGTAATGCTGTCCAAAGTTCGAGATGAGTTCGACTAATACTGGCAATATACGGAATATCGTACAATAATGTCCCGTCTTATAGCGTGAATAACTGGGTATACTGCAGTATTCTCAATTTCTTGAGTGCCCAATAGTGGTGCTTGTTCAGCTTCAGTGGCAGAGATCTCGACGTCGCCCATGATGGGGACTATGCTTGATAAATGCGAGCAAAAGCTTGAGTAGTACTACCAGTAGATGTGGAGTAAGACGTCAGAGGTCTCGCGTATGACCAGGGAAATGGCTCAGTTTGCCGCCGCCGCGCTACATGTCCGAACTCACACTCGAAAACCTCGTGGACGATGGCCAATACTCCTCTGAACGCGCGAGAATTGAAAACCAACTCGTCTTAGATGAACTAGAGCGAAAGAAAAAGGCAAGAACTACTGCGGTACCAACGGATGACGGTCGCGTCAAAGCAAGGCTCCGAGAGATTGGTGAACCTATCACCCTCTTTGGAGAGAGAGTATGCGCTGCTACCTTCATGTACTATATCGTCTGACGATTTGCTTTAGGCTGCCGACCGCCGAGATCGTTTGATATACGTTCTTACTCAAATCAATGCCGCGCGCGGTGACGAAGGGGGTATTGCAGTCGAGTCCGAGTCTTCTGATAGTGAAGAAGAGGTGATTGTTATATTATAGAGCATTATATTCTCCCTGACTGCTACTTCAGAATGAGGAGGAATTCTACACACCAGGCTCTCTGGAGCTGCTCGAGGCCCGACGACGCATTGCCGAGTTCTCCCTTCCGAGGTTGGACTTTCCATGATGCAATATAGATAGGTGCTTACATGTTCGTTTCTCTGCTTTGACAGAGCTCAACATCGAGTCGCCCAACAGCGAGAAGAGCATGCCATGCCTCTGAGCCAGATTTTAGATATTCGAAAACACGTCTTCACGCAAGTCAAGGTGAGGATGTTATTGATCATCTTAAATTTGGTTTTATTTCTAAGCATGAAAGCTAACAGACATACGCGAACTTGGGTTCTCAACTTTGCGACGAACGTCCCATTGCTCAGGTCCGATTTTCACCCAACAGCCAATATCTCGCTACAGGAAGTTGGTCAGGAAACGTTAAATTATGGAACATTCCTGCTTGTACCCTTGTAAAATCATTTCGAGGTGAGGCAACCGTCATGTTGCTCATAATGTAGTAACGAAGTTGTCTATTAGGCCACAGTGATCGCGTAGGTGGTGTAGCGTGGCATCCTCGAGCCACAATTGGACAGGGTGAAGAACTTGTCAACATAGTTAGCGGTGCAGGTGACACGAATGTGCACCTATGGTCACTAACAAGGTTTGTCTCATCCCGTATACACCATACCGTGCTACATTCATCCCGCCTACCAGTGAAACACCTCTCGCTGTGTTAAAAGGGCATCAGGATCGTGTTTGTCGAGTAGCATTTCATCCGTCCGGACATTATGTCGCTAGCGCCAGTTTCGATAGCACATGGCGCCTTTGGGATGTTCAGACTGCGAGCGAGTTGCTGCTACAGGAAGGTCATTCGAAGGAAGTGTATTCTGTTGATTTTCAGGACGATGGCGCGTTGGTTGCATCAGGGTAAGCAGTGCACTATTTCACATGCAAGCTCAAACCTGATGAGCGTCGCATCAGTGGTTTGGATGCCATCGGCCGTGTGTGGGACCTTCGAACGGGTCGCACAGCAATGGTATTAGATGGCCATATCAACGCCATCTTCTCTATTAACTTCTCTCCCAACGGGTAAGTTTTTGATTCCTACTAAACCTTTACCACGTTCCAATCATGGAACATCTAGATACCAAATCGCCACCGGTGCTGGAGATGACACAATTCGTATATGGGACATGCGCTCCCTCAAAGCCCTATACACTATTCCAGCACACAAGTCCAATGTCTCGGACGTGCGATTTTTCCGCCGCGCCGAATTGCCTCTCGATACTAGTGTAGACGTTAACATGGATAGTGCCGCGGAGAATGTCCAGGACGTGGCTAGTGGTGAACGATACAAGTCGGGTTTATATCTCGCTAGTGCCGGATACGATGGGCTCGTCAAAATCTGGAGTGCAGATGATTGGCAGCTACAGCGCACCCTCCCAACTGATGCCGGTAAGGTCATGTCTGTAGACATTTCAAGTGATGCAAAGTACATTGCCTCGGGATCATACAATCGTAGCTACCAACTATTTGCACCAGAAGAAGTGGCAGTGTAATCATATATCAGGTGCCACTAAAATAATCTTACAATTCTCGGAAACATCACCTGATAAGAGAAGAAGAGCACACCCTTAAATATTACCATCGCGGACCTTCGAGAAATGAGCTTTGTAATATGATCATATATATGTTAAAAACATACCTTTTGCATGAAACCTGCCACTCGTCCCAAATCCACAACTTGAGCCTCACTCTCAACTGCCACCACTAAGTTCTCAAGCATCTAATAAAAGTTGTCAGTACACGCATACATCGCGATGATGCTTAAGAGCCGGTATACCTGCTCCACTTGATCCATCGGCACTGCCGTGCATAACGACACGATCTTTTTGCACTGAAACTCCTTATCAGCGCTCGCGCCCTCCAGCTGTCTGAGTCTCGCTTCCATCATCTCCTCCGTCCTTTCATGCCACGCCTTCATCCTCCTCATCCTCACCAAACTTTCGCGTGAATTCGCAGTGGGGATAACAGGCTCAACCTCCAGCGGATGTGTAGCTCCATCGTCAAAACCAACGCCAGTTAGTGTCGATTCCGCACCACGGAAAGCAAAGGCGCCCTTGGTCGGTGGCTCGCCATCAATTGTACTACGGCCCGTCCAGTCGAATCTGTCCTCTTCTGCAAGCGCCTTCTCAAGATTACGCATTCGCTGATGTATTTGATCTAGCTCGCCACATTTGCTCTGCCAGCTTTGTATTTGTCGGCGTTGATCTGCGAGAGAGCGCGTTGAGGTGCGGAGTTGGGTCTGAGTGGCAGCGAGGCCTTCTTGCTTTGACTTGATTTCAGACGAGAATTCGGTACTCAAGCTGTTTATCATAGTTGTCATGTCTGTGTATAGAGTGAGAATAATTCCACGGAAGTATCTCCAGCCCACGCACCTGCAATCACGTCTTTGCTCTTCTGTACCGGAATGGATGGTGCGGCACGTAGCTGTGCCAAAAAGTCTTCAGCGCGTGGTTGTTGTTGCAAGGTATCCTGAAGATGTCTGTAAGCAACGTGAACGAATATGGTAAAACTAACAACACTTACATCGCCTTCTAGGCCAAAATCGCCAGGCCTGAGACCCAACTTGTTCCCCAACGTACGATTGGCACCGCAGTCAATTAAAGTCTTGACGAGACTACGATTTCCCACCCTCGCGGCAATATTTAACGCCGTGTCACCATGGATGTCTTGGATGTCTATTAGGCTTTTGAAGTCGCCGCCTTGGCGCTCCGCGACACACATAAGTACACCTTCCATATAATATCTCGCTGCAGCTGCGCGACCTTTGACACCTGCGACATGTGCAATATGGTGCAACACAGTCTTGCGTGATCCATCAAGGGTGCGAACGGAGGTATGAAGCAATGTTACGAGCTCTGGGAAGGTCTGAGACTGGAAGCTATGCATCGAAAGCACGGCGCGCATTAGCGGTGTTTCTCCAGAATAATTCCCTGTACACGGGTTCGCGCCATGCTGCACAAGTAATTGGGCGAGGGGGACGCGGGCGAGGGACGCGGCAAGATGTAGGGGGGTATGACCTTGGTCGTCAATGACCAGATCCATCTCAGTGTGTGAGCCAGACGCGGAATCGTGGTTATTGAGCAGGATGTTGAGTACCGCGTGTGGGTCTGCTTGTTGATGAATCGCGCTGAGAAGGGCAGTACGTTTGGCATTGCGCAAAGGAGCAAGTCTGTCACTGTTGCTTGAACCAGAAGATGAAGGTTTATCGGCCATACGAGTACTAAGTGCGTCGGGGCCATCATCCATTAATTGCATTGCTTCCGACTGTGCTTGAATGGTGCCGTTCAAGGTGGCACCTTGGTTCAGTAATTGCGAGCTGCTCCCTTTGAAGGGGGATCCGGGTTCGGTACGGGCACGTTTGGCGGGTGACGGAAGGCCTTCGCGCTCGCCATTGACGGTGGATTGCGGTCTAGAGGATGTGCCAGGCGTCGCATCCCGCATATCCATCTCCTGGCTCTGTGCACTACCAGGTCGACGGGTGTCCGACTGTCTAGGTCGCTTTAGATTTGAGGTTGTCGCATAACTCCCGGGGACTGGGGCAGGGGATTGTAGTGTCGAAGAGCTGGGCGGACGTGCGGGAGGGGTATGCGTGACAGGACGCTGTGCGTATGGAGTGAAGCTCGTGCTAGAGGGAGTGAAGAGGCCCTGTGCACGACCCTGGTTTAAGAGCTTCAGAGCCGAGCCGGGCAGGATGGGTGGGGGTCCCAGCTGAGAGTGCTGAGAATGCGGGGGTGGTTGCTGATTTGGATAGTAGCCCATATACTGAGAGTGAAAGCCTCCTGAGCCCGATGGAGGGCGGGCAGGTGCGAGGGCGGGTAATGTAGGAAAAGAAGGTAGATTAGAAGCAGTTGGCATATAATCGAAAAGGGGTGTGAGGAGGTGAGCGACGCCGAACTGGGCGGCAACATCGCGCCCTCTGTCGAGCGGAATCCTGCGCGGCTGCGTTAGAGATTGAAATGGGACAAAGCAGGGCTATCGCACCAGGTACCCTGGTATTTCCCGTAGCCTCCCTGGACAATCTCATGCTTCCCGGGAAGGATCTCCTTTTCCAGTATCTTCGTCCGCCGCCCTTTGTCTATCCCGGCTACCTTCAGGATCTGCGTCGCGTTCACGTACGAATCTGCACGCCGCCGCATGACGGCAATGCCACGAATCATACACTCATAAACCTGGGGAAGGCATGGGCGTGGGTGAGAGAATTGGGAGACAAGCACGTACTTGGACCGAAGAGTATACAGCATTGTATATCTTGATGCCTGGTGGAGGACGCGTCTGGTTCGCGGCCATGGATGGAGTGGTCGATGGCAAGGGGCAAGTGTGAGTGATGGTGGCGATTCGCGAGTCCAGCACGCGCCGCGCCCTAAACGCGTCGAAGGGGTTGGCGCCCGGCCACGGCACGACAAAACCGTCCCACACGAGGTGGGTGTGCTGTCTACAATGCTTTGTTCACTACTTTGCTCATTTTACACACTTCCTGCCTTTCATATGCCGTTTGGAATATGAATCACTCATTTCTGCCTTTCCGACGACACGCATTGTCACAGTTTAAATGAGTCTTCTGCTGCGGGAGAGTAGACTGTAATTCCCGAGCTCCTCCTTCAAACAACGCGTCGACTCGCGTCCAACCGAAGACCATCTGTCCTGACATTCATTGCCTGCATTACCGTGATAACTATTGTTACAACCGGCCCATTTCAAGGGACGCGTCAAAAGCCCAGTGCGTATGGATCATCCCCGGAACTGCGAAATGGTACGCGATAGGTTGTACGCTGCTGAGATGAGCGTAACGTGCGTAAACCCTTGCACCGCGTTCCCCAAGCCTTCGCCAGCCTGTCCGATCTCTTCTGTACAGAGCCCGAGATGATTTGTGTACTGAAGGAAATCCTGGCCATGTCGGTGTTGATCAATGCTGGCATCATATTTGCAATACGGACAAACCTCGAACATTGTTCTCGCACGGAGGAGCAGCTCGGAATCATGCTGTCCCGCCCTAGTCAAGGCTTCCACGGCCCTGAAAGAGGTGTTAAACAATGCTAACAATGCCAACATTGCATCAACACCAAGCACGTACCATAATGTACCTGCCAAGCCATACACACCAAGATCAGACCGAATGAAGCTTTTGTTACAAGGAGAACTCACATAGACAAAATGTGCCCTCGTCGCCGCCGACGCCATCGTCTGTTTTGGTAACATCATACCTATATACCAGATTCTGTGAAAAAGATCAGATTCGAGATCGGTGTTATTCGCGTATGTGTTACGTTGGCAGTAAGCCCCCCTCGCTCTGGTGACTTCAGAATGTGGTCCAAAGTACTGAGGAAACGATTATCGCTCTGGTCCCACCGCGTTCATATCAGCCGCTAGATAGCTTATGGTCCCAAGAGTGACTACTCACAGCGGCGCAGAAAAACACAAGAGGCATTATAAGGACAGCTGAATCAAGTGTGTCTTTATCATCATAGCTCTGCGCAAAAAACCTCTCTTCTGAGTTCCATGCATGCTTCATTATGTCCTCGTAGATGGTGTCTCTAGCAGTATACCACTGCATTCGATTGGGGCAAGGGAAGGAACGTTTATCGGCGAGACGCAACGCTCGGTCAATTGCGACCCACATCATAATCTGCAAAATGTCAGATGGCTCATAGAGCCCGCAGGGTTATATACCTTGGAGTACTGCATGTAGTGATAAATAAGCAGGTTTCTAAGTTAAGATGATATTCACAGTAAAATGCCTCGTTCTGTTCCGGACTTCCCTACGCGCCCAGTCAACACACAGACGGGGCACAAACGCAAGCTCTCGATCATACCAGATGGACCTAAACACATGTCAGTTCCCTAAAAACATATTAGTCAAACAAAAAGCTCTAACAAATCAGGTTGGTTGTAATGGGCCACAACGTCTACATCGAGATTTTAAAATCAATAACGTGATAGAGAAAGGAAACAAAATCCCCCCACAGTCCGTCCTAAAAAATTTGTATCACATTGCGAACTTGGTTTCGAGAATATAAGACTTACAATTCTCGGACAGCCACCCTTGAAAGAAAGAAGGTAAAATTTGATGGAACAGATTCTCAATTTACTTACCAGATATCATATGACAGAGGTTTTCCGAACTGATGTAGTATGTAAAACCAATTAGAAGAAATATTGTGTTATACTGAATAAAATTACTTTCTGGCTCAGATAAATGCAGTCAAGTCTTTGTGGGCATGTCAGTCTTTTCAAGTACTGCTACCTGAACTAAACATAAAGATTCAAAACTGTTATTTTTGGGTCCAATTATGATGAATACTTACGGGGCGGCCGCCTACAGTTCACCATAAATGTCCTATGTAATAAGAAAGCTCACGTGTTAGAATTCCAAGATCAAGCAAAGAAGGAGTGTTTAGTACCAATTGTAGATGGTCAGCGGCACCATTGCCAATTCTAAAAATAAAAATAAACCGATTAGCTACTTTTACGTTGAAAGGGAAACGCAGACCTAACGGGCTTCGACCTTAAGGAAATAAAATATCAGAGTAACACAAGAAAATCCCGACGTGACCTTACCCTTTATGCCCGTCCAGATGCGACAATTCAATTTCTTCCAAGTCCTTGCCGCCTGGGAAGTCATTGAGTAGGTGTTCATATTCTTTTTCTATATAGAAATTAAATGCAATAACAACTTACCATGAATCGTGTACCTGAAATAGAATATATCAATAGTGCTACACCGTTTCAACTTGGCGGCTTACATTATCTGCAGTGATCCGTCTTCGTTTCGGTGTTGGAGTCTCGAGAATATGAATTCCATGTATGCTGGAAAGGATTCAGATCAGAAGACTACCACTCAAATCTGATTATCCCAGACCGTTCGCTTCCTGGGTGAAACCTAGCCGGATGAGGGCATAGAGCGTGAAGGAAGAATCCCTGATCCAAGACGCCCTATTCATTAAAAATGTGAAGGCCGCAAAAATAGACACATTTGAGGAGTGCCAACCTATAGTCCCAGTTGCGAGTTCCCCCTATTTGCTCTGGGAGAGAAAAGGTGGGACTCGCAACAATCGCGCCCGTTGGTTCGAATATCAGTAGTTTAAGGGCGAGAGCACTGCGGTGAACAGCCTCTCTCCATGAGCCTTTGTAAGTCGACTTTCGAATCCAATTGTTCCAAAATCGATGTGTGCCCTATGCATAGCTATTAGTAGATGAAGCTCAGAAAGGTATTCTACTGGAGATAGCTCACCTGAAGAAGAGAATTTACAAGGCGCTGTATATAGAACAGTTAAATGTGTGGTGGATGTGCGGGTTTCATGGATTCGCAACTCACTGAAGTCAAGAGGGGGTCATCCGCAGGGCGGAGCTTGGAGTCGCCCTGAATGAGGGCTGTGACAAATTAACACCACTAATATGCGCATAAAGGGAAATGAACCTTCAAAGGGTACACCCAATTCTTCAGCCCTTTCTTTGGTTGGCTGGGGCGGTTTCCAAGAGCCTGCATCCGAGGGCGGAACTCTTAGCACGAACCTGGCTTCGATTCAGCCTGCGCCTAAAAAAAAAAAACTCATGTTTATACCATACGGTCTGTCCCTCCTCCAACATCATGTTGGAACACACGCCTGGTCCCAAATGCCCCTTGTCTTTAAGATCAAGAATTTTTAAATTTATTTCAGGATGAGTAACGCCTTCGACCGTCGCCTCAGTCACAAAACGCAAGTCGAGTGAAAGATTAGCGTCTTGGGAAGAAAAAACAACCTTATCCTGTACAGGGGATTGAGAAGGGGGGACGGATTCTTGCGTGTACCGGTGGGTAGGATCTGCGGTGCCATCCGGTCCAATTTTAGTAGTGTGGGCAGAACGTGCATAGTTGAACGCTGGAGCGCATTCCATTCTTATTGGGACTTTGCCACGGATAACCTAAATGACGCTTATGAAGAGAAGGACTTCAAGTTGTTTATGTGTAATTACCTCAACTTTGCGTATCAACCAAAATAAGAGTGGTTTTGAGGAATGATGTTCGCTCAGCGGCAAAAAATCTGTTAGTCAATTGTTTCCATCAGTGTTTAAATAATATCGTAGATACGTACCTGATACTTGAACTACCCCTTCTGCATGTAGAAATCTTCGCAAGGTGAGTCAGCATGCCAGTACGGCTTATATACTGCATTTACTACACACTTGGTACACAAAATCTAGAGACGACCGAAACTCAGAGGATAAATAGTCGATATAAATGACAATCTCACGTTTGAGCTAGGTAAATAAGCCTGCTTGATGCTAAATCCGTCACAATCTGGAGAGATTGAGAAGTGGCCACCCTATGATTTGGTATTTAAGTCAGCGGTTACAGGCTCTACATGCAATTTCTAAGCTTTACTTTGTCCTTGTCTAATATTCTCGCGAAAATGGAAGGGGAGTCGAAATGTGGGACACAATAACTTTCGACTAGATGACCACGGCGAGTTAGGTTACACACTACTCGCAAAATCGGAAGAATTACCAGACCCGTCGATGCTAATCTAGTGAAAGATGGTGAAAGTCAGGATATACACTATATACCGAACGAATTATATTATAATCACTAGAGCTGCGGTTCTCATGTTTCCGACTCTGTTTAGGGGTAAGCTTCTCTTGCGTGTGAAAAGGAGCTCTAGGACTGACAGCCCATGGTCCTGAATTTCAAGGTAACCTCTTTCCTGCGTTGCTCTCGATTTTGCCATGATATCTACGAGATAGTTTATGGATTTGGCCTCTTTAAAGGATCACACTGAGAGCTCTCTGCTTAGAAGTCAGGCGCGCTCCGAATCAGACTCCGACCACGTGACTTCACTGTTGATCACAACGCTACGCTCACAATAATATGCTCTCAAATTCAACACTCGTACCGTTGGTATAACAATACAGTTACATACTTGCCTTCCTCAAAAGGCCTTCCGAAGGTGTGGTCGGGGTTTGACATAACGAAGTGGAAGTCGATTTGCACCTCCGTATTCCATTATAAGCGAGTATACATAACGTATACCGTTGTACGCGGTTCCGCCGGTTCCATGTCCGCACGGGATCATGATAATGTATTCTCGAGCATGAGGTTCGACTCTGCCTTCAATTACCTTTCACCCCTTATCCTCAACTTCGCCTCTCAGTCTCGAGTCTTTCATGAAGGAAGAGGTGGCTCATGCAGCGCGTTACGAGCAAGAGTTGACGGTTCTTGAGGTTTGGATAATGTGCGTTGCTCTATTACCTGAGCTGATGACTAGCACATGCAGAGAAATTTGTGCGCAGGGCTGAAAGAAGCAAGGGAGAAAATCGCACTGTATAATGAGAAGAAAGCGTTGGTACAGGTACGTATTCTTTTTGTGGCCGTACGCCCTGGGACCATTGGCTTACTGTGGGTAAGGATCACATAGAATTAGCAAAGCGAGAGGCTGAGCTCAATATACCCATGATTGGACGGGCAAGGGACAAGACCCTCGAGACTGTGCACGAAGTCGAGTGGAAACTTCCAGGGATTAGGTCTCAACTGATGGAAATACGCAAGGTCTATGACCTAGGCCGACGGCGGGTGCGTCTCTTGTTTTCTTATAAGCCGAATCGACTGTGATTGTTGTACAATCGCAGGCGCAGACACTCCAGGCAGAGATGGAGTGGAAGGCTAAGACAGATTTTCAGCAATGGCGTTCAACCTTGTTAGGAAAGAGCCCACTTTCCCCGCAGCAAGTAAAACGAGAATGGATTAAACTCTCGCGGAGATTATTTCTCGTAGCACTCTCGTTGATTTTCTTTTTATATTTTATCTGGGCGATGATCATCCGTCGCAGTTAAAGTTACATAACATCTGATAAGGCAATTGTCCAACTCTACCTATAGCTTCACTAAGCATGATGCACGATCCTATGTAGCTGTCCAGATTATGTACAGTAGTGTATCTAAATATTATGAGAGCAGTACGAGCTATTTTGATTATAGAATCGGACTTTCAATTGCTCTGATGCTTTCCAGTAATATTGCGCCCAACTTGCACCATTCCCTTATATCTCTGCTGGTTTCTAACTCCGGATTTGAAGCTGCCAGTGTAGCTCGAGCATGTAACGTGAACACCTGAAAAGACTTAGATTGCACAGCACTTATCCGCATTCATACTCGGAGACGCTCATTGCGCAGATCCGTTTCATTTGCACAACTTACTCTGTAAGGCTCAATGAGAGCTGTTATGGACAATAGGTACAACACGTTCATGATAGGCACATGCCGAAATAAGCATCAACTTCTCTAGACTCCTGAGTCCTCTTCAACTTCACCCATGCCACCGACGTCTATTTGCCCAAGTCTCATCGGCAAGGGAGGAGTGTGCCTCCTCAAGGACTGTCAATATCTCCACGTTCGGCCCTGCCTCGACTGCCAAAGAACCATCTCCGAGACCGAATATGCAAGCCATCTGGATAGTGATAAGCACAAGCGAAACGTTTCCCATTTTATTCATGGCAAGTGTCGCGTCTGCGGCTTTCATGTTCCATTACAGGGACAAACCATTCATTTGACTGGCAACCATCACAAAAATCGAGTTTTAGAGCAGCAACAAAAGCCTCCTGGACCAAGAACAATTCCGCGTCCTTTTGACGTTGATTGCAAATTTTGTGGATATAGCATGCACCACAGTAAATGGCCCAAGCATGTGTCGAGCCCAGAGCATGCGGAAAAGGTTCAGTTTGCCTCCCTCCAGTCTGCCATTGGGGAATCGGAACAGGATAAAAGCGGTGTCTCTGTTTCTCCCACCTGTAGGGTGTCAATATGTAATCACACTGGACCGGGACACCACATGTGTGGTCCAAGTCTAAGCTGAGGCACTCTCGCAATGGCTCTATTCCACGAGTTATTCCAGAGAAAAGTAGTCAACTAGTAATCTAAGTGCTGCTGACTTACATGAGCTGCGACCGGGCAACGTGACTGCCACTGGTATACCGGCATTTCACCGGTGGTCAGTCGTGCACACCGGCGCCACAGGAATCAGACTTGTTGTGCTCGTCATTGCAGACAACGAGCACGACAACTTCATTATTACTGCATATAAAAATACCAAATAACTTGTATATACATCATTCATTGAGTGGAATATGACTACGGTCAGAGAATATGTATGTGCTCGCATATTCAACGTGTGCTTGCTGTCGAACGCAACAAGCAACATTGTTGCGCTTATGTAAGGATTGGAGGACCGTATCAAACCACACAACCTCTGAGGCCATTCCGGCCCAACAAATTAAGATAAAATATGAAAATAAGATACAAAAAATTCATACAACAACAGAGAATTATTTAAACAAATCCTGAACAGCATACAGCCCCTTGCCAGCACTGCCAGCAGCAGTGAGCTCACACATAAACTTCAAATATTCTCGAGAAATCAGGAAAAAATTCAGAACAGCATAGATAGTTGGCCCATCATTATACTTAACTTGGCAGGCTGGTTCTATGAAATATTCCATCCACTGACGCTTGTTCAATCAGCAGCTGGTGCTCATGGTCATCCACCCAGACCACTCATTGCCTTTATGATCATTCTGACTTAATCTATGCCATATTGACAATAAATGTGATTCTTGTACTGTCTTTAGAACTCTGGGTCCAAAGGGAAAGCATATTGACAGCTGGAAGGTGTCAGATAGTGCATTTATGCCTCTTGCCACTCCCAGCCTTTGTTTTGCTTGTTAATGACACTCTCCCAGCATTGTTTACTTATAATCCATGAGTTATATGTCATTAATTTGCCTGGATTTTGCTCTGGGTACTAATTATTCCCTCTTCTCCTCCCCACACTTTCTTGTGTCCCCTGAGCACCCCATTGGCCTTGTAAGTGTTTCTAGAGCCTCTAGTATGTTTGTTTCACCTATTCCAATGATTATATGCCACTTATGAGCCTGCAGTGCAGATTCCTCTTCCAGAGAGAGCTCCGGAGATTTTCAGGCTCTTCAAGCCACATCAAATAGTGTAGTCAGTTATACATAGATATAGGGTCATTTACTGTGCATATTGATGTTTATATAGTGATTTGATGTCTCTGAACTCTTCATTGCTTGAGTGGAGAGCAACAAATATGAAAATTACTTTGACAAATAAAGTGGTGTTGCCAACTCATAACCATTCATTTCTAGGGCCGTCTCATACCTTATTACACTTACATTAACACTATTAATGCTGTGCATGCCTACATACCAGCCACATACATAGCTCTATGCTCTGTAATAGAATATTCAATCAAATGGTTTATAGATTATTACAATATGCCACTGAGCCTTAAATTCAATTTTAGATACACCATAAATACTCTAAAATAATATAGAACAACTTTTGTTAATGGTCTGAAGTGACTGACATACTCTCTCACATTTTGTTGTTAGTCACCATGTAGAAACTACAGTGTGACATTCACTGGATCACCAAGCACATTGGCCAACAAAAGAGAATGGTGGTTTGGGGTCACTAACAAAAGTTGTTCTATATTATTTTAGAGTATGGTGTATCTAAAATTGGATGTAAGGCTCAGTAGCATGTTGTAATAATCGATAAAATATTTGATTGAATATCCTATTATGGAGCACGGAGCTATGTATGTGGCAGGTATGTAGGCATGCACAGCATTAATGGTGTTACTGTAAGTGTAATAAGGTATGAGACAGCCCTGGAAACAAATGGTTATGAGTTGGCAATACCACTTTATTTGTCAAAGTCATTTTCGTATTTCTTGCTCTCCACTCAAGCAATGAAGAGAGAGACATCAAATCACTAAGTATATACAGTAATGACCCTATATCTATATATAACTCACTACACTATTTGATGTGCCTTGAAGAACCTGAAAACCTCTGGAGCTCTCTCTGGAAGAGGGATCTGCACTGCAGGCTCATAAGTGGCATAGAACATTGGAATAGGTGAAACAAAGATAATAGAGGCTCTAGAAACACTTACAAGGCCAATGGGGTGCTCAGGGGGCACAAGAAAGTGTGGGGAGGAGAAGAGGGAAGAATTAGTACCCAGAGCAAAATTCAGGCAAATTCGTGACATAGAACTCATGGATTATAAGTAAGCAATGATGGGAGAGTGTCATTAACAAGCAAAACAAAGGCTGGGAGTGGCAATGAGCATAAATGCACTCTCTGACACCTTCCAGCTGTCAATATGCTTTCCCTTTGGACACAGAGTTCTAAAGACAGTACAGGAATAATATTTATTGTCAATATGGCATAGATTAGATGTGTCAGAATGATCATAATGGCAAGGAATCACTGGTAAGGTGGTCTAGATGGTGTCCATGAGTACCAGCTGTTGATTAAACAAGCTTCAGTGGATGGAATATTTCATAGAACCAGCCTGCCAAGCTAAGTATATTGATGGGCTAACTATCTATGTTGTTCTGAATTTTTTCCTGATTTTTAGAGAATATTTGAAGCTTATGTGTGAGCTCACTGCTGCTGGCAGTGCTGGCAAGGGGCTGTATGTTAGTTGGGGTTTGTTTAGATAATTCTCTATTGTTGTATGAATTTTTTGCATTTTATTTTCATATTTTATCTTAATTTATTGGGCTGGAATTGCCTCAGAGGTGAGCTCACTGTTGGTGACAGTGCCGGCAGGTTAATGTGATGTGGGTACATATTCTTGGACCATAGTCATATTCCACTCAGTAAAATGATGTATATACAATTTATCTGGTATTTTTACATGCAGTATTAATGGAGTTGTCGTGCTCGTCATCTGCAACGACGAGCACGATGGCCGTGGAGCCGGTGTGCACGAGTGACTGCCGGTGGAACACCGGTATACCAGCGGCAGTCACGTTGCCCGGTCGCAGCTCATGTAAGTTAGCAGTCCTTAGGTTACTCGTTGATAATTTTTCTCTGGAATAACCCGCGGAATAGAGCCATTGCGAGAGCGCCTCAGCTTAGACTTGGACCACACGTGGTGTCCTGGTCTAGTGTGATTACATATTGACGCCCTACAGGTGGTTTCTCCAAATGCGATCGACTTTGGTCTCCTAGATTTGGACACAATCAAGTCACAAAAGCCTCCTTCGGCATTGCTCAAGGTGGTGGTTCATCCTGGAGTTCTCCTGCAGAATGTTCGGCTTCCGTCAAGCAGTGAGCCTACTATTGCGCCTGCTTTCAGGTCAGTTGCTACTGCTTCGGAGTTGACAACTGCTCATCTTCTACTCAGCTTCACTATCGCTGATGCAAGGAGTCCGACTCGTATATTGAAGCTCCCATATGTTTTCACGAAGCGGAGTGACATCACAATTACTATCGTACTCGTTCATTACACCCAAATCGGGCGGTATACAGATCGGATTCAACTCATTTTCCACAAAACCTTAAACTCGAACAAAGGACAGTTCGTTATTACGCGCGCCATGTTTGCGGCTGTCGGTGTAAAAGAGGACTACGAATCGTTGAAACCTAAGGCTGCTTATATACCGAGAAAACCTAATGTGTATGTGGAGCAAGAAAAGGCGATTCCAGGTGTTCGCCCCCCGACGCTCACATATGTGGACTTGCCACAAGGAAGACTCCTTCAATGGAAAGTTCCAAAAGCACTTTCACAGGTTCTTAGATCTGGGGATAAGCTGTCAAAGGTCCTAAAAGTTGTCAAAAAAGACTTCTTCCCCCAGAATCTGATTTCGGCTACATACAAACAACACTTCGACGTCCTGTTGTATATCGAGGAAGAACAGTCCCAGTAAGCTTTGCAACAGCCACCATTCTGCGCAACCAAGCTCATGTCCACGGTACAAACATTGATGTTCAAAGATATGATGAGAATGAAGCACTCCTTGAACCCATGTTACCTCATTTTCGATATGTTACCACACCCTGACAGTTGTTTAATCGTAAACTCGGTATTGCAGTTTACCAGTACCAGGTTTATCTGAGAAGAGGCCAAGCCTGATCATTGGAGACTGTGTTCTTGTCAGGAGGGCAGAATACAGCAACTCTCCTTGGTATGAAGGTAATAATTTCACTGGGCGGCCTTTCCCCTCTCATTTTGCACCTAGGGTACGTCCACCAAGTCCTTCAGAAAGCAGTGAAACTGCAGTTCCACAACTCGTTCCATGGCTTTAAAGGACAAAAATATTGTGTTCGCTTCAAAGTGAACAGAGGTCCATTTAAACGCATGCATCAAGCTCTGGCAGAGAAATATGGACCAGAAAGGCTTCTTTTCCCTTCACTCGAACACATTCGTGGTTGTGCTCCCCCATCTGCAGAATTGTTAGATAATTTGCGCCCGTTTAATCGAACTGTATTTGGAAACGATACACAAAAGCTGGCGGTGGCTTCAATCCTGGGACAGTCCGCCGGCAGTGTACCCTTTCTCATTTTTGGACCGTAAGTATCCAATCACATTCAATTTCGTCAAAGCTCACGGTGGTCAAGCCCAGGGACCGGCAAGACCGTCACCATTGTTGAAACTATTCGTCAACTCCTGCAGCAATCTAAAACGAGACGTATTCTTGCATGTGCTCCCAGCAATGCGGCAGCTGATATCATCGCAAATCGTCTCAGACCTTTGGGGGTCACCCAACTGTTCCGTCTTGTGGCTCTTTCAAGGGACCCCGAGCATCACGACTCATCACTTGTCCGAGGTGGTTTCGTGAGGTTGGACGCGGAAGGTTATTTTTCTTTCCCCACAACTGAAGAACTCGGTTCGTATCGAGTTATCGTCTGTACCTGCGTATCCTCCTTTTGGCTTCAAATCCTCGGCTTGGAGCGCGGGCACTTCTCGCACATTTTTGTCGATGAGGCCGGACAAGTTTCTGAACCTGAGACAACCATTCCTATCAGACTTTTTGCAGATGATGCTACAAACGTTGTATTATCAGGTGACCCCAAGCAACTTAGGCCCATTGTGCGATCCGATATTGCGAAGAGGTTGGGTATGGCATGGAGTTACCTCGAAAGATTAATGGCGGGCGATGCCTACCAATTCACCTCTGATCTCGGGGTTGATGATAATCAAAGGAGCAATATTTCAATCCACAAGGTTGATTGCACAGGAATAACGTATGCGATCCTATTTTAAACAAGTATTTCATTTGACATGGGATTATTAGGATTGTGCGACTTAACAGAAACTTCCGAAGTCATCCGTCAATTATACGATTCAGCAGCGAGCAGTTTTACAATGGTAGCCTTCTACCTTGTGCTCCAAAAGAGATCACTCACAGTCTCTTGCGTTCCCACGAAATTCTTGCACCGGGTTTTCCTGTCATATTCCGCTCGCTGAGTGGGAAAGATGATAGAGAATCAAACTCGCCCTCGTTTTTCAATATTGAAGAGGTATCCGTGATTAAACGGTATATAACAGCTCTGAAGGGCGACCGGCGGCTGCGTCTTAGTATGTATTCTGTGCAAAATTGTGACGCACTTTCACCTCAATCCCCCCCTCACAGCTGATAAAGACTTCGGTGTCATCTCACCATATCATGCTCAATGCTTGAAGATTGGATATGCGCTCCGAAAATTCTCCCCTGATATCAAAGTTGGAAGCGTTGAGGAATTTCAAGGTCAGGTGCGTCACTTAAGGACGAGAGTAGACACCGGTTGGGATTAAGATAATTTTACGCAGGAGCGTCGAATAATATTGATCTCCACTGTGCGAAGCAGTTTGAACCTTATTCAGCACGATGTCAGACACGCACTTGGATTTGTAGCTAACGCTCGCCGTTTCAACGGTAAGCGGAACATTCTGAACCTTCCCGCCATACATTGTTACTCATATTCTTACAAGTTGCGGTGACACGTGCAAGGGCTTTGTTAATTGTCGTAGGAGATCCGAGGGTTCTCGCTTTGGACCCCGTGTGGCGTGCATTCTTAACGTATGTGCAAGTCAACGGCGGGTGGACGGGAAATCCAATTCATTGGGATCCTTCCGAAACAACATTCCAGAGTAACGCTCAGTGGGAAATGACCCTCCGTGCAGAACGTGACAAAGCAATACAGCGCGCAATGGAAATAATTCACGCAAACTCGGAAGCACTAGCAGATGATAACGATGCTAACATTGACAGACCCTGGCGAGAGGATGAGTAAGTAGTAAAAGGAGATAAAAATCGACCGGGGCTTCTTGGTGGCTGCTAGATTGAGGGATAAAAATGTAAACTATGTATACTTGAGATGATTCAGAGGTACCTTAACACGACCTGTCACATTAATGTTCCATTTCTTGGAGGCACGATATATTTAATTAAAATTCATTTGAAATCGGGATGTTTCTATGATCATCGTAAGGTATGATTCAAAGGCGGTCGTTGTTGATATCGACAAACTATCTTTACCTAACTATGACAAAATTAACTCTACGCCGGGTCCTCTGGTTTCTATATACCTGAAAGGATATCATGACATGTACGTTTCCAAAAGATTCACCGCAGTACTACAAAAATATTATGACAGTTGAGACGTCACCTCACCAGATATATCCCAGATAATCGATCTGGCACAAACCTCTAACTTTACAGCAAGTACAGAATTTTCATCAAGCCCCGATGGGCGGGTTGCGTCGGCTTGTGAGCAGTCCCAGTCTGACAGATATTTTAACTCAAGCTGTCGCGACACCTCAGATCGTGAGAGGGCGTGGTGTGGAATCCTTTCCGAGACGCGTTGTGCATATAATTCGTTACAGCGATGTATCCACTCGTAGCTGTGGTCGAGCACGCCGTTCCCCTGTTCTTTGCTGGTGCCTCGCGGCGTGCATTGCTTGTTGAATTCGACCGGATTCGACAGACTGCATCTTGAGCGTTAGAATGTACCACTGCGCGAACTGGTATAGCTGCCGGCGAAATCCTCGAAACTGGCGCGAGATCAGTGGAGCCGGGCTAAGCATGCGATGAAAGGCCATACCGGTGCATTCTGCCTGAATTCGCCATCCAGAGGGATAGAGGGATGGAGAGAGGACTTGGGAAGCGGAGACTTGGAGGGTTTGGAGAAAGTTTGGAGGGTCGATAGAATGATAAAAATGGCAGCTTCACGATTCGTAATCCCAGAGAGGGAGTAGGCGAAGCAAACACCGAGAGTGTCAAAAATAAAGGCGTGAACGTCAGGGTAAAGATAGCGATCGACGTGAAGAGAACGAAGGAGACATTGCCATGCATCGATGGTGAATCTGAGTCGCGATAGTGAGAGGTTGAAGAGGGATATACAGTTAGCAGAAAGGGTAACTTACGAAGCAAAAAATTGTCTTGCGATCGGCAGTGCCCACCAGTACGCAAATTGGATTAACTCTTCACCGTTTTGATCCAAGAAGTGTTGAGCATTCGCTCTGCCCATAAGCCAAGGTAAAACAACGCCAAAAATATTTCCAACTGCCCGAATGTCTCCTACAAGGTCGTTGGGGGGTCCTTCTTTTCTTCCATAACGCGTCAACCAGACCCATCCAAAGAGGGTCTGTACAAACTGTATTTCAGCGGTGAGGCGCCACTTATAGGAGCGAGGGCGCCTCCGGGGTGCGTGCGCGACGAGGAAGACCTGATGCAGAAGAAATATGGACCAATAGGTGAGGAGGGGTGCGAGGAGTGCGAGACTCTTGTCCGAGAGGCCTGGATGGAACCTGGGTCTGTCAAGATAATAAAAAGGCGTGGAAACGTTGGATAGAATTAGGTGACTTGTATCCACCAGGGAGCTAGTAATATATAATGAAACCATTAGAAAGAAGGGGAGAGTCGCAGTATACCCTTAGTGAAATATGGGAATTCAGCGATGTTCGACGAGTTTCGTTTATAAGGCCAGTACATGTTCCATTCCGGGGCGACCCAAGCGATTGATGGTGACAGTATCGCAAAGTTCAGATTCTCTAGATCGAGTCATCGACAAGATCTAGAGGCTGTGTATGTGACGCTCACATTAAATGAGAGTGATGTCCTGTGACTAGCCTATTCACCAAGCGCGCCAGTATCCGAGTTTTATGTATGCGCCGTATAATAGTGGCACCTCCTGGCAGTGGTCGTGGCAATACAGTACATTGTTCACATCGTCATCGATAACGATGCTCCCCGACATTAGAGTTAATAATCCCCAGACAAGTAACTATTAGCTTGAGCCCTAGTAATCTACGCATCACACTAGGTACACTGACAGACGCGGATATCCAATGAGCGGCGCTTTAGCTCTCGGGACCTGTCGAAATATATATACCTCGCAACCATATTCTACACTCGCTAAACAACTGCAGTTTGGCTACAGCACCGTCGTTCTGCATCGCATCACAACACGCATCACAGGCCTCGCAGTGATCCCAGTAGTACTGTGGGGCTATGAACATAGTACCAGTTCGGAACCTCTAAGGCGGATTAGGTTTGTTGTCCCCACTGTGCTAATAGTTTACAGTACTACTGGGGAAATCTAGCCAGCGCTCTACGGGTTAAGTTAGCAACGGGTGGCCATATCAATGATACGCGCCGAAGAAGCATAGGTTGTGAGCGCCATTTCATCTCACGTATCATATACCGCAGTGGTCTGTGTTGGATGCCACAGCTGCAACTGAACAATACTCATCGAGTTTGCCTGTGCGATTCATATATTTCGAGCAGCCCCGAGGGAGGGACAGCCTTTTTGCGGAGCCAGGAATTAATGAGGCTCTCGATTGCTACGGGCGCAGGTGTTCTAAATCCTCCAGGGGAGCCCTCCGAGTCCTTACCCGGGTATCGGTAGAGTCTATCGCGTTTGAACATATTTCGGTGCAAGGCACGAACGGGAGTATACTGTAGTATTGTAAGCATCAGTAATTCAAGTATATGTTTGCTTACCCATAATCCCTTGAGCTCTCCGAGAAGGCGGCTAGGTAACAGCAAATAGATGAGCCACATCAACCATGCACTCTGCCCTGTTTCGCAAAAATGTGGCGAGATTACGTTTGATACAGTAATACCATCGCGGTCACGGTCGCATGGTAGGGGGAGTTTAGGGCCGTGAGGATCAGGGAATGGCATGGCAGGGGGAGTTTAGGGCGGTGAGGATCAGGGAAAGCTTGAAGTGGGAGGGGGGAAAGGGGAAAAATCAAAAACCACGTGATAGGACGGCAGATAACATGCTCGGAGGATCGACGCGTCAGGGCTTCCGTGAATCTGTAATACTTGCTTGTACGGTGCTAGGCAGGCTCGCCGCAGCCCCCGCGGTCCATGACAATTATTACTAATATTCTATGTAACTAATCCAAAAAAAAAACAGTTATGCGGTTACATTCACCAGTACAGTATTGCCCTGCAAGTTTTAGCAAATATTGTGAGGGGGCGAGAAAGCTCAACGTAATTTTGTCAGCCTGACGTTACTTACATCAAGATCAGTAAGGAGTTTGCAAACTCCGTCTGAAGGTCAGAATGACCTCCGCGTTTCCATCCGGGGTAAAGTTGCCAGCGAAGAGTTGATGTTACCTATGCACAAAGGAAACCAGAAGAAAATCTTGGAGACGATCTTGAAGGATGCGAATCGGACACGAAGTCCGATCATGGGGAAACACGACTTTACGGCGCTCGCCGACCATGCTAACTCTCCTCCCGACACAACTGCTCAGGAAGCGACAATATTATTTCACAGTTCTAAACCATAACACCATCCGAAAGAAAACCAACAGGGAAGCTGGGGATCAATTCCCAACACCTAGATAAAACAGTACGGAAACATAAAGCAAGGTTATTGAATCATCAAACATGCAAGTACAGTCACGGCAAAGTCCACAAAGTCTACGGCGGCTGGGGCATAAAATGAGTGAGATAGGTCGGAGGAAAGAATGAAGGCGAGTGTCATTGCTGACGCGTTATATACGTTTTAAGGTGCGTCGTATTGGGCGTTGCATTATAATCGCTCCGTAAGTAATTGAGGAGAGAGTGGAATCCCAGGATGAGAAGCACCGCGAATGGAATACGGGCTCTCTGGCATCCATGAACTCAGTTCTGGCCGCGAACCCCATGTGAGAATACGAGGTGTCACCGTCGGTGCCGGAGATGGCGTTGTAGTCACTCGAGTGGTTGAAGGCGGGGGTGTTGCAAAGACCCCCGACACGCGTGCTGGAGTGTTGGGTATCGGGGAGATGGGGCGGGTAGGTGTATCGACGGGAATTAGTGGACGCGGTGAGTCCGACAAATATTGGAGTCCAGAAACAAGTGTTGCAGGCGAAGGTGGACGTGAGGGTGTGCGCTCATCCTGTCGTGAGCCTGCTGGAATGACCGAGATGCTTGGAACGGCCGCATCGACAGGGGCGGCACTTAGGTCGCCAGTGGAAGATAAACGCCATTCAGAGATCAGTGGTGCGCGACGCGGTTGCCGTCTCGTTTGTTGTCCCTCGGGTGATGCATCGCTCTGCAGGACGCTGTTTGGACCAGTGTCCCAATCATTTGCATCCATGTCTGGTTCTTGCACTACTCTTTCCATCACAGCAGCATTTTGGGACATGTCCAACGCCACGTCTCCCATCATTGAACGATCCAGCTCCTCCGACAGTGTCAGGCTCGCTGTACTGCTGTCTGCTTCACGTAGTAGTCTCTCCGCCAATAATTGCGTGTTCGCCTGGTGTTGGGCCTGGGCACGCTCTGCGATCTCCTCTTCGGTCAAGAATGCCTCGTAAACAGCATTGTCTGGGTGGAAAAACTCGTCAGAGTCTGGATCAAACGCGTTCCAACGGCTCCATTTTTCGACTACTGGAAACGTAGGCTTGGGCGGCTCGGGCTGTGCAACCTGAGCAGCGTTGCGAGAGAGAAGGATTGACGTATAAAGTGGTCTACCCATGGCTTTTGAAGTGATTAAGATATATACTGGTGCACTAGGCTTTTAACGGGGGAAGGGAAGAAAATGGAAGATGGGAATGATGGCGCAAATCGAGGATGGGAAATAACTGCTGATGTCACAGCATGTCACAGTCACGCCAATCAATTGTTACATACAAGAGCATACAAGGTTACAAAGCAAGCATTGTTACACTTCAGAGTCCAGGTCACTAAGTTCAGAGGAAAGAGCAGTTTGCGATTCACGGATGTCAGCTGGTGGGGGAATCAGTACTGAACCCTGGGGCAATACACCAGATTCAGTCAGACTATGATCAGTTGGCTCATCCTTCATACTAGTCTGGACACCAGAACGCACTTGCTGCGGTTCAGATGAATGCGATTGTGAGGAAGGGGCTTGTGGAGAATGCTGAGTTGCAGTCGGAGGCGGAGACTGGGCAGGCCCAGGCAATCCTACATCGGTTTGGGGCTCCGCACTTGCAGAGGGCTCAGCAGAAGGATTCGTAATGCCTTCATTGGATTCATCGTCTGGTCCTTCCATCTCAGCGATGGCTTGCCTAAGAAAATGTATTTTAGAGAGTTAGTAAGCAGCTTAACTTTCAGCAAAGCGAAGCTTAACCGATAGGCCTGGCGGCACCCTTGCCTCAACCTTGGCGTTCGGAATGTTTGAACTTTCCCGCGACCCTGAGCAAGTTAAGTAATAAGACGCATGATTCTGAGATATGTAAGCATACCGAAAGAAGCAGAGAATCCAATTCTGAAATACTATGTTAGAACAGTAGAAGCTTAGCCACAAAAGCAATAAAGGCACCTTTGTCTTCTCCCAACAACCTCAAGCTGCTCAATTCTAGCCATTGCCTAGATAAATGAATTATCTAAGTATTGCAAGATTCAAGAAGCACACAGCTTACCAAGATCTAGCTTTGTCATAGAACTGCACTAAAGTCAAAGGACCAGGTTCACTGCGAGGGATGGTGTCTTTGCTCCGAAGAACATTCAGAGGCACACCCTTTGTATCTTCTTCCCATACCACCGCCGCCCACCAGGGATACGATTCTGGTCATAATTTAGGCAACAATAATGACCGTCCCGATCATTGATCAACGAACCCATTTTTGCCCAAACTGGTCTGTGTGTCAGCACTGGAAAATCATGGTTGGTATGAGACGGCAATCATACCGAGCGTCCCTCCAAGTAACATTTCACCATCTTGAAGAGTGATGATACCATGTTGCGGACCGTACGTCTTGGACTTGGGAGTTGGTTGCACAGACGACTGGTTCCCTCTCTTCTTATGTGACTTTTTAGGAAGGAGTTGTTGCCCATTCTCTGCCGTCTGATTTGACTCTACCTCTACTTCGTGCCCACCAACGTCACTATAGACACTCCCACTGCGTTTCCGCTTTGCGCCGTGCACCAAAAACTCTTGTTCAGGCGGTGCAGTCTTTGATGCTGAGGATTCAGCAGCCGTACTGGATCGAGTTACTCGCACTGAAGAAAAAAGTTCTGGATGAAGATCAAGAGAGTTCTGGCCATGACGACTCTGGCCAGAAGCCTCTAAACGCGTCTGGTCAACATTCATGGCGTCTGTGGGAGCTTCCATAGCGGTATTATCGCAAAGTTCTTTGTCCCCGTCAGAATACGCTTCCTGTGGACCTGTATCATCAAAAGGTTCTGTGCTCACTACCGAAAGACGAGATTTCCCGCGATCTTTGGAGGGTTAGATTAATGTTATCACTTCAACTACAATAGTTGCTCACCCGTACGGGCTCGTTTTTTAGGAGATGGTAGATCTCGCACAGACGGAAGCTCAGGCACAGCACGTCCATGCCGCCTTGTGCCTGAAGGTAAGATCCAACCCCGGTCAAAGTTCCTGAAAGAGCCCTGGTCATCCATCGAGTCTACCATATTCGGAGCGCCTTGACCCGGTAATACCATATGCTCGCGCCTCCAGCTGCGAGGTCTTGCAGGGATGGTGGGTCTTCCATCGGGCATTGCAAACCCGGAATCGTTGGTCTTGGGATTTTCCGAATTTGCCAATACGTCAGCGTTTTGAGCATTGAAACTGGCACCATCTACACTGGGCGACTGCGTCGAGCCCGCCGCAAACTCGGCTTCCAAAGCAGCCAGAGCGGCTCTAGAACTACGCGTTGCTCTTGGGGCCCGGAACCCTGGCGACGAATCCAAAAGCATAGGATTCTCTTCAGCTTTAACAGCTTGAGTGTGTATGTGTCGAGCTCGTTCGGCTTTGCGGTCTCGCTTAGGGCGCTCCTTTTTGCGTTTCGAGGGCCTCGGAGGTTTCGGAGGCGGGGGAGTTGGGGGGAGGGGAACAGGCTTGCGTTTCGCCTGCTCCAAGCGAAAGAGTGATGTGATAGGCTCAGTTCCAACGATTAAATCCGTATCGTCCATGATGGTTTCTTCAGATAGGAGAATATTCAGGATTTCCGGGTCCGCTTCTAAATCTCCGACAGGATTGACGCTCCAACTATCCTGGGGATCATGATCATCAGGAAGTGTGAATGTGGGATGAGCGGAAAGGGAAGCGAGAGTATGCGCAGAAGATGCCTTGAGACGTGCAGCAGTTTTGTGAAAAACGGTATCCCGCTTGTTATACAGCATGGCGTTGTCGAAAACTAAATTGATGTCGGACTAAACAGCTTGAGGCAAAATGAGCAGTTGGGTTCTACGCAGCCAGCTTACCTTGAACGAGTCAAGATCGAGATATTCCCCTTTATCGAGTTTAGCATCGATGCCCATAAAACTCATTGGGTTCTTGACTATGTCAAAATAGTCCGGAGCCTCCGCCCGAGTAACTGGCTTGTGGAAAAGCTCGTTTTTATCCAATCTGTGAACAGGAGAGATTGAAAGAAGTGATAGGTAAATTTCCGGGCAAGCTCACAACTGAATTTGTTCCAATGCAGATTTGAGGGCGGGCGTATGCGGGAAAAGTACTTTAGAAACAATGTCTTGAAGAAGCTGGGCTTGAAGCAATTTTTGCTGTTCCCGTTTGCGTGTCAGTTCAGTCAGCATTCGAACTTTGTCGAGATCCCTCCGCAAATGGAGCAAGTACTAAACGTCCCAATCAACCATGAGTATGTCATATAGTTATCATCGAGAATGAAGCTCGCCTGGAGCTTGAGAGCCTTTTCTTCATCAGTCTGTTGTTTGGTCACCACCGAGGCTGTCCAAGGCTGTAGGATCAATGAACTTGGGTCTTATGATCCTGTAGCAAAGGCGAAAGCAGATAAACAACTTACTTCAAGATGCAGTCTCTTTAACAACGGCGCTCCTCTTCTTGCCTCACGTTTCAGACTCCAATACTTGCACACAAGCTGAATGAACTGGGGTTTCTGTCTAAAATGTTTCTTGTAATGTGCTTCGAGCTTGTCAGCAATGAGCTGCGGTACAAGGGGAGGACCGAGAGTATATTTTTTTGAATAAGCGCGTGCAGTCTTGGAAGACTTGGGGGTGCTCGGCGGGACAGTGAGGGGACCCTCGAAGATGTCGCTGATCTCTCCTCGAGTCTCCTTCACATCGTCCTGGCGCATATGACGAAGATGCTAAATTCAGTGAACGACGCTGAAGTGTCATAGCCCTACGTACAGGGAGATGTTTCTCGCAATAGCCTTTGAAAGACGCTTCCTCTCCAGTAAGACCCTTCATGCCCATAAGAAGCTTTGCTCTTCGAGCGCATGTGACATGAAAGGCGGCGAAGCATGTCGTTTTATCACATTGGATACATGCGCCATGCTTGATCTTGCACAGGGAGCAAGTCTCCGAGGTTATCAGTTCGAGTGGTTACCTTGGCAAGTTATTGCATTAAGCACTCACTAGTTTCCAGCGGCTTTTGGGGACCTTTTCGACGTTATCGATGGGTTCCATGAACATTGTATTACCAACAGTAACTTCAGGAATAAACATGGCGCAGAGAAGATGGGCCCATTGGCCAGTACTAGTTTGCTTAAAGGCACCACCTTCATTTGGGCAAAAAACACAAGGCTGAGAAACTGGTTAGAGACATTCCTTAATCTGAGGCAGTTCATAATACACACCACAGGAACCTCAGGTGATACCGTACACTTTCGACAAAGCCATTGTCCCTCAGGAATGTAAGGCACACCATAGCAGTCTGCACCCTTGTTATGAATCACTGGAAGGTTAAAAGAGGCTTTATCTCACCTTGATGTACTGCGAGATTGCATCCATCACAGAAAACGATCGCATTGCTATTCTCACCCTCACCATCATCACATATGGCACAAGTGGAGTCCTCGGATGGCAAGCCAATGTCTGGCTTGGGGACCCGTTTCATCTGGGATAAGCATGATCTTTAACTGTAGCCAAACAGCGGACGTTGGAATTCGTACCAGCTCAAACCATTCTTTTTCTAGTCGATCCATCATAATCTCAAATATCTCTGAGGACACTGGTCCGACTTGAGCTTTTTTGCGCTCCTCATTAACAAGATCGAGCCATTCTTGGTCTTGTTCGTCCATGTCATACTCCACTTGGTTTGTGAGCTCACTTTCGATAGGTTCTTTTTCCAGATTAAGGTATCGGTATCCCACAAGTGATTTTAAAGCGTCCTATAAACTCACCAATATACCTAATATAATGGTCGGGTCGAGTGAAGAAAGAAAAATCATTGTCTAGCATGATCCTGGTTAGGCTATACTAGGTGTCTATAAGGAGAGCGTACTTACAACCGTAGGACCTAGAGGTTGGATCAGTCACTCCGGCAGGCTCATTGACATCCTCACCCTCGACCTTTCTGAAAGACACTTGGGGCAATGAGGGAACAGGTGCAGGGCTCGCAACATGACTTCCTGTCCTTCCGGGCGCCATTACATAAAGGCCAAGACCTATGAACAGCTAAGGAAAATAAAATGGGCGGAGGTGTGTGTTAACTCGGATCCGGTCATGAACTGCAGCAGTGGCTGGCAGTGAGCACTGGCAGTGAGAACCCAAAAGATTCAAAAAGTTGAAAGACAATATAGGCGTGACAAATTCACTGACAATGTGACTGGTGACGTCACGTGACATTTAAACGCGTCCATCGATCACGACTCAGAGAGGTAGCCATGTCTTCATCCACTGTCAACGTTTTTGTAACTTCTTCGGATTCACGTTCAGAAAGAAGGTATGGTCTTCATTTGACCGTTGAACAGCTCAAAGTGCGTTCAGGCGATGCAAATTGCGTTGTATAAACAAACGTCTTACCTGCTTTGCAGACCAAACTCGAGTCCGTCACTGGGATCGCGGTTGACTCACAAAGAATCACTTTACATGATCAAGGGACGGAAGAAGACGATTCTGCGAAAGTACTAGCTGTCTTGGATGATGATCGGAAATCGTTGGGCTATTACGATGTCAGAGACTGGCAAGTCCTGAAGGTAAAGCCTGCTAAAATTCTGGAGATACATCGGTGTGCTCGTAGCTTGACATATTAACCGGTGTTCTTTTTCCCTATCAAGGTGAAAGACATAAACCCAGCAAATGCAGCTTTAGCAGGGCAATACACTGATGTTTCTCGGGTACAAAAGTTCGAAATATCAGAAGAGGAATATGCTGCTCGTCGAGGTCTGTTTGTGTCACTCCCATCCAAATTGGACGGCCTGTAGAGCTTGCGCTTTACAGATACTGTTCTCGCGTACAAGCAAGCCCACAAAGTAGGCCGCTTTGCCCCCTCTTCTGATATTCTGGAACCAGACACACACCATATCGATATATCCATCGGCTCCCGATGTGAAATTGATGCAGGGGAAAGCGGCCTTAAGAAACGAGGTACGGTACGTTTCGTTGGATCCACCAAGTTTGCAAAAGGGGTTTGGGTAGGAGTGGAGTATGACGAACCTTTGGGAAAGAACGATGGATCGTGAGCTCTGATGCAATGTTCCCTGTATTAGTTCCTCACTATATCGCCATAGCGTACAAGGAGAACGGTATTTCACCACTCGACCATTATACGGTGCGTTTGTCCGTGCCGACCGAGTGCGTGTCGGTGACTTCCCAGTCGAGGAACTCGGCCTGGATGACGAAGAAGAAATGTAGTCTGGTGATAGCGAATACAGAGACGCTGTTGTTGGTACCTACATCAGCATTTTCAAGCCTGTAGCATTACCCGCCGCATATAAAATACAGACCTTACATATGCTTAAATAATGTAATTCTCAGAAGGCTATGAGAACGACTCACAGAACCACACATAAATTATCGGTACCCTGAAGACCACGCTTGCACGAACGTCAAGACGACAAAGGCTTATGAACTATCCACAGGTCAAAGACACGGTCTATTATTATAAATTCAAGTGAATGGTGTATTTTATGTGTGCTCATTTCCGACATTTCCGCCACCCGGTTGGACAGCTGCATGGGTCCAGACTCCATTCGCCCTCATGGCGGACAGATCCTTAACACACTTCGAGCTCTCACCAGTATTTTTACACCTGTCAAACTTCTTAGATGTGGCTGCGCCGATGTGAGCATTTCGCCATGGCACATCAAGACGTTGAGATGTCTACGCACAGCGGACTCAGTTGATACAGTCTGGACAAGTAGAGCCTGGCCATGCTACAGACAGATTATGTCTGAAATCAGGACACCTCATAGCAAGTAAAAATAGTTACACTCCTTCTCTTATGAAGAGAAGTATTATTTAAGCGCTTAAACTTCACCTGCGTTTAGGCATGATCACGTGGTCAGACGGTGGTACTTTCTGATCTTCAAGAACAGCCCACGGATGCGTTCTATATTGTTCGATGGACTCTACATGTGATTGGAACCATCATGCATACATGCCATGCATCACGATACAAGACTTGTTGTCACGGATCATGATGATCATGGTCTATAATAGGTAACGTTGGTGTCGAATTTCAATGGAACTAGAAACTAAGCAAATCAGGCAGTAATACTAATAACTCTATTCTCAACAGAACTTGGCACGGTCCGATGTAATCGAAGAGGGTTCCAGCAGCTATATAAGGCCGCAGCTTAGCAGAAACTTTTCCTCCATAGGCGAGTCGGACCCCCGTTGAGCTGGAGCTTCAATACATAGGTGGCCCAACTATGTTTTCTTCCCTGCTCCCACTTGTCCTTAGTGGACTCCTGCCATTCGCTTCAGGAGCTGTGCTCCCGCGGCAGGGTGCCGTCACTACGGTGTCTTCAGCACAAATCAACGCCTTTACGCCTTACACTTTCTTCGCCAGTGCTGCTTATTGCAATCCCACCACCACGATAAACTGGTCTTGTGGAGGTATGTTGTTTTAAACAATAGTGATTTAGCTTCCCGAGTTTACGATTCTGACGGATTGGAACATCGTTTATAGCAAACTGCAACGCCAATCCAGGCTTCATTCCTGAAGCTTCTGGTGGTGACGGATCAGAGACACAGTTTTGTAGGCCCACAATTTTTCTAACACAAGCCTTGACTTGACCCTGCACAGGGTACGTTGGCTTTGACCCCACATTGAACACAGTCGTTGTTGGGCATCAAGGAACAGACCCGAGCGAGATGTGAGTCGTAACATCGACTGGTTAGTCGCGCGCTCGCGTCACTGATGTAACTATACCCTCGAAGTTTAGCTGATATAACGGATGCCGACTTCTTCCTGACGGGTCTGGACCAGACGCTGTTCCCCGGAACCTCTGGTTTGGAAGTGCACAATGGATTTGGCGCATCTCAGGCTAGGTGCACCCTATTAACGCGATTCAGGTGACTGTGCATGTTCTGATACTATTGCATCAATTGCATGAATAGGTCTGCTCCTGATGTTTTGGCCGCAGTCCAGACCGCACTCTCAAATCACGGGACACAGAGCGTGACGATTGTTGGACACTCTCTTGGGGCTGCCATCGCACTGATAGACGCAGTTTTCCTCCCGCTGAATCTTCCTTCGACCACAACATTTAAATTCGTCGGGTATTCCATGCCGCGTGTGGGAAACCCGGCCTTCGCAGACTATTTGGACGGTGTGCCATCTCATCCCTATCCATGCATCCCGTACTGATACGTTTGATTAAGCACATTTCCCCGATTTGACCCACATCAATAATAAGGAGGATGTAGTTCCAATCCTACCTGGTGAGTTCATGATCAAGTATAAACACGAGTGTTGACTCACAAGTGATATTCAAGGTGAATTCTTAGGCTTCCAGCATCCACATGGCGAAATCCACATCAACGACTCGGGAGCATGGGATGCGTGCGCAGGTAAGCAACTCCATTTCCACTGGATTGTAGGTTCTCATTTACATCACAGGCGATGACAATGACTCGGACCTGTGCTCTACTGGAGATGTTCCAAATATTTTCGAAGGTGATACGAGCGACCATAATGGTCCTTTCAATGGTATCACAATGGGTTGTTAGCTTTGATACTCGGTTTCAAGGTGTTTTTATTGCTTTAACAATGATACCATTCGATTTCAAGAGTCGCTACACGAGGTAAAATGAACCAAACCCGGGGTGGCTTATTTCTCTATTTATATTGACCATTGTTCGACTAGTACTGTAACCGAACCTCTTTGTGTTCGTCCTCACTATAGTTTTAGATGTTGCCGACGCTCTCCTAAACTTTGTCATGCGTGTTTGCGCCACTACTTTTCCCTTAGGCCTGCCGGTAGTACCTGGTCCAAAAGTCTAGTTGATTAATTGGAATCTCAGTGATACATCAGAACCTCAGGCTCCCAGTTTCGACATTACCAGAGTCGTTCCAATGAGGCATTGACATATGTATCTGAGTGGGATCATGCAAGCATTCAAAACCCAGAGCAAAGTCAACTGGGCGTACACAATTCCTTATATTACATTCAATACCATTTTTTCGTAACAGTACGCCCTAAGATTATAATTTGACACCAGTAGAAAAATAGGTTGATCGCAATTCGGTCGCCGGTGATTGTGAGCTTGGTTCGCCATTCAAGTAATCAGAGATGATACCTGTACCCGCTCCACATGTCTCCCTTGGCTCTCCTCGCCTCTTCCACGCTTTCAAATACTCCGTTGGCATTTGCTCGCTTGGCATCCATTGTTTCCGCCTTTGCTCCCGAGACAATAACTTCATCCCGCTCTCCGCGCTCCCGACGTTTATTTTCGGTGCGTAGCAGCAAAATAAGCATAGTTGTCGCCACGAAGCCTACCGTGATATACGCGAGCTGAATTGCATGCCCGAGCGTGTACCATGGCGTGTCCCTAGCCCTATACTAGGTAGGGTTTATCAACTCCCTCATGTCATGAAGAGGGATGAGAGACGTACAATGTTCGAAGTTATTGCACCCTGCAGGTTGCCACTGAATATATGGGTAAGAAAATAGTCGCCCGTTTTTCCACAAATAAAACTGCTCACAAACCAACTGCCATGGCGATCGTCACTCCTCTCTTGAAGCTCCCTTCGGTATTATTTGCATACCATGTTCTAGTCAAACTGTGAGGCGCTGCAGTTATCAGCGAGACGAGTGTACGCTTACGCGGAGTTTGCAATGCTTGGAAATATTCCTGCCGCGGCGAGGTAAATGGCAAAGTATGATAACGCCGCATTACGTGACGCTATGAGGATAATATACCCTGCCATCCCCACAGTTAAACACGCCAAGTTGAAATACCCTCGGTTCCCCACACGATCGGCGTAGTAGCCAACAGTGCATGTGAGAGCACATGCAAAAACGTAAATGGGAACACTCAGTAAGTTCGCGGGTGTAGCAGTAAATCCTATCTTTAATATAAGCGAGTGGATGACGTGGTATGGCAGACCGACCTAGCTGTGAGAGGAGTGTTACTCTAAAGCATTGAATTGGTAGTGGATCATACCTGATTAATGATGCTGGGCGTGAAGAGAGAGAAAGCATATAATGGGCCATTACTGAAAAAACATAAATATGGTGCAAAGGGCGCAAGGAAGTTCTCGCTTACTATCCAGCTGCCAATAACACTGACATCCATGGCGGAGATTGTGGATACAAACGCAAATATCACCAAGTCACTTACTGAAAAGCCACGTCTTGCGGTCTTTCAAGCTCTCCCATACGTATTTCATTTGAAAAGTTTCCCCGCTTACGCTGAACTGACCATCATCGTGCAGTCTCTGAATGATGAATTTGCGTTCCGCGTCAGTTAAAAATTTGGCTGTGTCGGGGAAATCCTGAATTATCCAGAAGGAGAGCCCTCCAGCTACGATTGTTACCAAACCTTCCAATATGAAAATCCATGCCTTCCTGAGAGTCAGTAACGGAACAGCTGTTTCAATTTGCCGATGCTCACCCATCCTGGTTTACCGCCCACACCCTCTATTTTGGATATTGCAGCGGCAAGAAGGCCTGGAGCGCATAAATAAGAGACGCGGTCATGTCCCCACGTCGATTCTTCATACCTCCAAAAGCACCGGACACAGTGGCCATAGATGCGAACATGGCTAACCGGAAGCCAAATTCCGATCGTTTATACCAGCTGCGGTATATCAATTTTATGAATACGACTCCCTTGGTTCACATGCCAAATACTGACCAACTGAAAAAATAGGCAACACCTGTAGCAACCATGTCCCATCAAATTTTAAAAGTCATAATCCGGGAAGTAGCTTTACCCGGATAGAACCCGGCTTCTAGCATGCCAAGAAACCAACGCACGGCTATTCCAGTATGTTTAGGAATATAAAAAGGATGTACGACGACGACGAATAGACTCACTAATGAGACCGCCAAAGTCGTGTACAAGCCCCTGTACTGTCTGAAGTAGGGCGATGTATAAATGCCAAGCTAGGGCGGCACGAAGAATTAAAAGTTTCACCATGCATATGCCCCATGCTGTCATGCAAAGCGGTAGCCAGAAAGATGGTCGCAAACGCTTGAGAAATATGTTACTGGGAACCTAGTTATCCCTTTAATACTTGAACTCTTTGAGCAGTGTGAAAGACATGCGGACCTCAAAGGCCCAGTAACCTTAATTGGACAATGAAGATTAGAATGATAGATAATACGAGGTTAATGGTGACGTGAGCACACAACTGATGAAGAAAACGGTCAAGGTCAACAGGTACTGATTGTCCGAGATGTGCAAATCCTCTTCAAGGCCGTAAAGCTGCATAGTGTTTCAAGGTGTGCGCAAATGTCGAGGTAGTGGACATGCTCACCCTTGCATTGCCGATGGACGTCCGATCGAGAAAACTAAGGAAATAGAGAAAGCTACACCAAGGGATGAATCTCCAGTCCATTTTTCTGAGTAAAGCCCGCTCATCAACCACCTGACTCTGTTCGTCGACCACGTCAGTCTGCACATCAATCACATCAACGTGTTTATCCTCCCATCGATCCAGATTTCCTGAAGTTCCTTTCGAGAGTGAGGTCATTTTGCATGGGCAGCAGCACACAAAGTTGCCTTAAGTATTCGCCTCAGTGGCACTTCGTTGAATAGTATACATACCCCTGCTAAAGAAGCAGATCTAGACACCATTGGCGATTCGGAGAGATTCCATTGGATAACCGCAGCTGCGAGTTGCACTTATCTAGCATAAGTAGCCAATGTGTTAAGTTATACATAAGGAGTGTAAGGGTACTTGTCCCGAAAATTAGTCGGAAAGGCTCTTACTAAGATATCCATAATTGAATCTCCGAGCCGGGTCGCGTGCCAGTTGTGCAAGTAGCTATGGATCCCTGTGGACTGACACGTTACACAACGAGCTAGGAGTGCTAATGGACACCACCAACCAAGTATCGAGAAAACGACCGTCTCCGGACAGTTCGTCGATGAATCCCAGCCGTGCACCTCATGATCGACTTAAGAGTGTCCTTCTGCCTTTGTCTCCTCAGCGAGACCCGGAGTTGGATGCCAGAGTCCGAAAAGACGGAACCCTTAGGAGGTTACCAGATGAGCTCGAAGATAGTGCAGATCTGTCGTTGGTCCTCTCGGCAATAGTTCGCCATGCAGGACCAGAATCTGGCTTGAACGATGTGTACCGCGACTTCGACGCAGCAGGCGATCTCGTCGAAAGCAATGATGCACTCAGAGAAGCGCTGCAGGACGCGTGGGGGAAGGGTGAATACCAGGAAATTCTTGCGCTTGGTGAGTCCATTCACGTACTCCCGTTGCTGCGTCTGACAGCCTTCTTAGAAATATTGCAATTCCGTAGGACATCTCCTGCTGCGGTGACATCCACCGGTGGGCAATCAAATTGGTGGTGTGTATATTCGTTTGCGCTGAGTTATAATTAGAGTCACATCTTCTTTCGAAAGCCTTTCATGACCCATACTATGTTCGGGACGCTTTGTTAGCCTTCACTCGATATCTGACCGACAACTGTGAACGTTTCATCTCTGGGCCGCCCTCAACTTCCTTGCCTTACTATGCCAAGTATTGTTCCATCGTACAAAGCTCTGGCACCGGAAAATCGCGGTTGATCTCAGAGGTAAGATGGTTCTCTTCTTGAGGATGTTTTATGTATTGACACCATCATGTTACCAGCTCGGAGAGTCCGGCGTCATGGTCATCTACATGAATCTGCGCGATAAGTCCGATATCGATAACTACCCACTTCGCGATGAAATCGCAGCAAGTTTGCTGGAGTTTCCACAAAGGTTGGAACGGAAATACTACGAAGCTCGTTGCAGCGCTTTCTTTGCCGCCCTCTTCACAGTGTTTCGATTGCGTCTTGAGGGAATCATGACTCAAAAGATGTCTTGGAAATCAGCATCAGCTAAATGGCAGAAGTTATTCGGTGCTTCAAACGGTCATTTGCGGCCTCAGTTCTTCTTTGATGTCAAGCAGCAGTTTGATGCGGTACAAAATAGATTGTAACTATGGCGTTCAACGTAACTGACACTTCATTCAGGTCATGAGGAGTTTGAATGCTACGCTACCGGGAGAGCCGAAGACACCTTCACTGCCCAGAAATTCAGGTGGAGAGACCACGACGCCCGGTGTAACGAAAATGCCAGAGCCGAAGTTCGTCGGCAAAAATGCGATGGTCGATGCTTTCATTAAACTCCTTGAATCATGTCCCGAGTTGTCGTGCGACAAGAATCATGAACCCAAGGTGGTTATCGCGATAGACGAAGCCTCCATTCTCTGCACGGAATCTGATGGTGTCAGACCTTCCGATGTGATTTGCACTGCAATTAGCCTATTTTCAAATCGTAGGCATTCCGCCATCTGGGTTGTATTTGCCTCCACAGAGGCCCATATGGCGGATTTAGCAGCACCAAATAAAACAAGTGCGATGGTTCTCTATCCTGTCCGATAGCTTTCTAACGAACACCGTCGTTTAGGTGCTTCGCTTCGAGTTTACCAGGGCGGCGAAGTTCTTTACCAACCATTTACAGAACTCGGATGGGACCAACATACATATCCCCTCAACAAAATAAACCTGAACGAAATCGCCACATTTGACCATATCTCACGTTATGGCCGCCCACTGTGAGCTTCGGCTACCTTTCGATACCTAAAAAATAATCATGAAACAAATGGATATAGGTGGTTTAACTCGAAAAAATATTTGAGCGGTGGTGTCGAGGAGGTAGTGAGGACAGCACAAGTAAAGCTGCTCAAGGACAATCATTATGCCCACACCAAACATCAAGCACTCGCTCTGCTCTCGCAGCGTTTTGCACTTGACATCATCTTTGGCCATCCTAAGGCGGTGCAACACGTCGACGAAGCCGTCGCAAGCCATCTCCGTATATGTATCACTACAACTGAAGACCGTTCTTGGAGGTTTACCGCTTACCCATCGGAGCCTCTTCTATCCCACGCAGCTGCAGAGGAAATGTGGCGGAATAGCACACTGACCAATGCATTGGCTCATCTGAAGACACAGCTGGAGCGTGGCATGATTGAAAAAGGAAAGAACGGTGAATTGGTGTCCCGACTACTCCTACTTCTCGCGAAGGATTCTTGTGCAAAGAGACTGGACGGTTTAGGACCCAAAATGTTACGTTATTGTTGCCCGATCCCCGTTAGATGGTGGCTGGAGGAACTTTTTGGTCCGAACGTGTGGCCCAAGGATGAGGCTCAACGAAAGGCCGCCGAAGAGGCGTTCGCGTCTGCGACGATAAACTTCTCTCACTGGATAAGCATGTCAGAACGTATCATCCCCGTCTCAAGTGATGTCCAAGTCGTCGAGTGAGTCTAGTTATTTTCTGGGCAAAATACTTTCTTCATATTCTTGATCTAGTGCAGAGGAATGGTTGAAACGCAATTTTGTGCGTACGAGTGCACTTCAATGTGCTCACGAACAGCCTCTTATCGACCAAGTGATACCCGCTTACGACCCCGATTCCTCGTCGTTTTCTCCAATTTGCATTTCCACCAAATTCCGCAACGATCCCTCCCCAACTGATGTCAACAACATTATCGTTGAATCTTCGGCGCTTAACATGGATACTGGCCGTCCATGGATCGCTATCACTCTTGACTTGGGTGTTCCGACAGCGGTCTCTTCGACATACCCCACTAAATCGGTGAGGGGAACCAGTCCCTGCCTGAGAATCTATGCGGCAGGCATGAACAGTTCAACATTCCCTTTGTTAAGACATGACGGTCTCGAGGAAGCGATGAAAGGCATTCAAGACCGGGCGATTCAACCACCTGCGGACGGGACTTCCCTTTCTATGATGCGTGAACAAGTTCGCGTCGGGACGAGTCGGCGACCGATACATATGCGATGGGAGGGAACTCGAACAGAGTAGAACCACTTCGTGTGACCTTTGTATCATTGTACTGTACTGTAAAGATGCAGTGGTTGAAAGGAGCATGGGACGTGTGCAGCGCGGCACGAAGAGTGGCTGTTTCGCCTTGACATGGCCCTCGACTCTAGGACCTTTACTTTCTAAATATTCCAACTTTCAAAGTTTAATTTCCATATATGGTTTTACGGCAAACTGACGGCACTCTGGCGGCAAGCGGTGTAGACTGCGCCCGGCAACGCCTGCCGCTAATTCACGGCACCCATCGGCATCGGACGAGCCTCAGATCTTATAAGTCTAGTGTTGCATCACTCCAACTCCTCATTAATCATTGTGAAATGCCTAATTATTCCTGTGGAACACTTGGGTTCTGCAGGCAAAGATGCCTACTGTTTCGCAGTTTTCCTGAGTAGTTGAGCTCTTTCAATTGTTTCTTCAGTCCTCTTTGTATCACCTACATCGAACATAGCACTGTGTTCAACAGTGCAATTTTCATTGCTTATGACTCGGGAAAGTCAACCAGCCTTTAATTTCATACATTTGACCATTGACCGTTTCTGTGCAACTTGAGATGCAAGTGCTGCATAGGGAATCTCACGAGTACCACGATACCCACAGATATACCTGTACTCTTGAAAAAATGGAGAGTACAGATATGAGATTTGGTCAAACATTTACATGTAAATACTCGCAAGTACAGGTAGAGTACAGGTATACCTGTGAAAAATCAGCAAATACCTGCAGATATCTGTGATACCTGTGAAAAATGGAGAGTACAGATATGGCTGTTGTGTCATGATTCGACACCTAACAACACTTATCACTGTCACTATCCCCTCCACATCTTACTGACACTAGTGATACTAGCGATACTAGCGATATTCGCCGTCCAAGATCGGATCACTCAACCTAATAACCGATCGTCGATATATGCGACTCCAATAACAGTAGATAGGAACATCAATCACCACAACAGTTATAACTCCATTTAGTATATAGCCCACATGGTATCTATCTGACATCGGTGAATACGTCTAGTATAAAACAGTAGGATAGAACACATGTATTTCTTTAGTTCTATTACCATAAGTCTTCCCCCTCTCTTCACTTGGTGTCGTCTACACATCTAAGTCAAACAACGAGTCTAATGACTATTCTGAACTCATCATCTTCTTATCTCTATCTCAATTCCATCTTAACGATCAACGTCGATAACATCGCTAGAACTTTATTTGCTAAGTGAATTCTACTTTCTTCTTTCAAATTACCTCTCTATTCCAGTCCCGACAAGTAGGCACCATCTCGGCACCATTCACTTAACTGTCTTAGTCTGTATACTTTGCATACATCGTCGCTAACACTTTCAGCTTCGTCGGAAGGGTTCTTTAGCCACATTTGTTGTTACTAACTTTGTTCCACCAAAGATAACAGGTTAAGGGCGATTTTTGACAGTATAATAGAACTAACACGTACTAGTCAGAATCCTCCTCCCAGTCTCTCCCTTTCAAGTATGTCGGATAGGACAATCGACTCATCGGGTCACCCCCTATACTCCCCTATTGATCGTATCTGAACCTGTTCCCAAGGACCCGCCATCACACTGCTACCTTTACCAAATAGAGGTGGATCAGCACCCTTCCCACAGATTGATCCGACAGCATCCCAACAGCACCAATCTGACACATATATTACACCTGGCTTTATTCCAGACCTTCCCCCACATATGTCATCATTCCCACATCAATCGACGTCGGTATTACCTCAAACAATAGGACAAGAGGAAGCTGAACTTCGACAACTTAGTGAGAATCTTTGCCAGACTGAAGCACTGATAAGTGATCAGCAAAGACAACTTGTCGCGACTCAAGCACAACTAACGCAAGCTTGTACGCGAGCGCAACGGGCTGGTCTCACTCTAGAACCTATCAGTAATCAACCACATCCGTCGACAACTATGTCATCACTTTCATCTTCCTCACATCCACCAATCCCAACAACGGCACAGTTGGATTCAGAACTCTATACGCCAACTCGACAAGCAATTAATCGTCCTTATACAGCAGTAGCATCAAATATCTTTCGGCCCAGCACTACTTCCCAAATGCATGAATACGGATCCCCTTATCCTCATCCTGGGACTGCATATATGCAACATAAACCACCAATCGCTCTCCGACCTCTGTTTGCTCAACCTCATTGACCTCCCGTTGATCCAATAGCAACCCCACTTCCACAGCCACCGACCGCTCATCCGATGATGCCAAGAATGGAACACCCAAGTCCCTCTCATGTGTCACCTTCGCCATTCAACAGTCTGACTTTTAGAGGGAACCCACCTGATTTCAACAGCAGACAATGGGAAGGCTTCCCAAGAATGCCTCTTTCCGCTCCGCCACCTAGTCCAACAGTATTGACTACGTTGCATTGCCACAATGTGTCGACACCATCGCAACCTCAATCTCTTCCTCCTGGACCCCCTTTGGGACACCCAGGACAACCACCTCCTCCAGCATTTCCTAGGGGACCATTTCCCGGGCCTCCTGGCAGACCCCCTCCCTTTGGAGGACCACCTGGAGCACCCTTTGGCGGACCCCCTGGCAATCCCTTTGGAGGATCACCATCCAAACCACCACCACCTGGAGGACCAATGAACGGTCCCTGGTACCAACCTTATGGTGTCCCTTACTATGTAATGACACAATCGCAACAGGAAACCGATTCCAAAATTGGGAAACCGACTCACTTTGACAGTACCAAACCGGAATCGATCCAAGCGTTTATCGCGCAGTGCATTATGGCTTTCGATAACAAACCTCGAAGGTTTTCAACCGATCGCCAACGAGTCGCATATGCGGCCTCCTATCTCTCTGGGATCGCTCTCGATTGGTGGCTCCCACACCTCACTGCATCACCCAAAACAACCATCTGAACCAACTGGGATGAATTCATTACCGCTCTCACCAATCGTTTGGACAACCTGACCTCGCTCAATCTGCCCAACGATCAATCCGACAACTCAGAATGAAGGATAATCATCATGTGAATAAATACATGATTAAATTCGCTGAACATGCTCCTCATACAGGTTGGAATGACCCCACCCTTTATGATGTGTTCTACGAAGGTCTTGCTGAACACATTAAAGACCATCTTCTGTCGCTACCACGAGCGACAACCCTCGACACCCTCAAACAACAAGCCCTGGAATGCGACAATCGCTACTGGGCTCGCCAAAACGAGAAAACCTCTCATGCCACATCAGCTCGCCAGACTGGAAGTGCTTCGACATATACAGAGGAATCGGAGCACAAGCCATTCGAACAAAGAGGCAACAACTACTCCAGCGACAGATCAAAACCGTCGCAAGGAGTAGCGACAGACCAAAAAGACCTCAGCAGTGTACTCAATAACACTGGTCATTTGACCGACACTGAGAAGGAGCGCCGTAAAACCAAAAGGCTTGTGTATTTATTGTGGAAAAAAACCTGACCATCACAGTCGCGACTGTATCTATGCGAAGAACCCCACAACAAGTGTCAGGACAAGCCACCTTTACCATTTCGGCAGAACCTCAATCGGCAACAATTGAAGAAGTTATAGATGAGGAACCTCAATCCTTGGTGGAAAAATAATCAGTGATCCATCCGACGTGTGCACAATGGGTCGCATGGCACACCTGCACACAATTCCCTCTGTACAATTATGGTCGGGACTTGTATCTCGATCCGACGTTTCATTCATCATTCATCTAACTCTCTCTGATCATTCTGATCCTGTACCTACTCTCATAGACTCCGGGGCAAAATCAAATTTTATTGATGTACAATTAGCAACACAACTTCCGATGGCCCGACAATCTCTTTCGCAACCAGTTTCTCTATGTCTATTCGATGGAAAACCTGCCACCAGCAGTTTCATCCACGAATACATTAAAACCACTATCTCTTTTCCTGATTCGTCATCTCAATCTCTATCACTCCTCATTACTCAACTTCATCCACCAGCCCCGATTGTCCTAGGTCTTCCCTGGCTAAAAACCACAAACCTGACAATCGATTGGGCTTCAATGTCATTGCATTTCCAATCCGGCACTGGCTCAATGCTTCCGATGATGACCACCACCATGTCTTGTATCACAACCACTCAGGACATCCAATCGACACTACCTTTGGTTTTCAATACCATCCCAGAACTCCACACTTCTTCAGGGTCGCCCCCTTCGACAGTCCCTGGTTCTTCGGCAATTATATCGCCACCATCGGGTATCCTTTTGAAACCCAATTTCTCTCAATCCAACCCCCCTATCTTCTGATCGCCAATCGATACGAATATGCCAACTACTTTTTCTGACCCATTGCTTTTCCTGACGGATTCATGACCGATATAAGAACACACGAAGTTCTGAAAATCACTCTTGTTGGTGCTGCTGCATTCAGGAGATTCATAAATGCAGGAGAAACCATGTACTCTTTTCATTTTATTCCATCGTTACCTACATTCAAATCTGAAAGTTTACTTGCTAGCTCCCACAAACCCGCTCCGACATTGCTACTTCATGGCAAAGTATTACTGACAGACAAAGCAGAACTGCTCGCCAAGGTTGTACCCAACGAATACCTCGATTGTGTTGACGTCTTCTCCAGACAAGAAGCAAAGGCCGTCCCACCTCATAGGTCTTACGACCACAAGATTGAAATCGAAGGTAACAAACTGCTACCCCATGGACCAATATACCCAATGTCAGGAGTAGAACTGGAGGCTCTACGCGAATTCCTAGACAATATGCTTGGAAAAGGCTTCATCCGACCATTGATTTCCCCTGGTGGAGCACCAGTACTATTCACTAAGAAGAAAGATGGGGGCCTTCGACTCGTTGTTGACTATCATGCTCTCAACAAGATTACAGTCAAGGATCGCTATCCAATCCCCCTCATTGGCAACTTTATCGACTAGCTCAAGTCAGCGAAAATCTACACCAAATTTGATCTTCGCGCTGGTTACTATAATGTTAGGCTCAAACCCAGCCCCAAATGGAAAACAGCTTTCCGCACCCGATATGGGGCCTTTGAGTTTTTAGTACTACTGATGGGTCTCACAAACTCTCCAGCGACATTTCAGCATTTTATGAATGATATCTTTCGAGATATGACTGATCGCTTTGTTGTAGTCTACCTGGATGACATTCTAGTATTTTCCGACAACATCAACAACCATCGGAAACATGTTTGGCAGGTACTCACTTGTCTTAGAGACGATAACCTTCATATCAAACCCGAGAAGTCCATCTTTCACTCTATTTCCGTCGAATTCTTAGGGTTTATTGTATCGCCAGCTGGCGTATCAATGGACCCTGCAAAAACAAATGCAATTGAAGATTGGCCGACACCCAAAACCCTGAAGGATGTCCAATGTTTTTTGGGTTTCGCCAATTTTTACCGACATTTCATTGCTCGTTTCTCCGATATTGTACTTCCACTAACACAACTGATGCGTAAGGATA
>MU134353.1:271613-334321 GCA_015039355.1 Ramaria rubella
AGTGATCATTTTTTAATTTCAAAGAGGGCCTCCTTCTTATTCACACTTTCCTTATTACTCTTTCACAAAAACTTTTCTAACTTCTTATTTGTGTTTCTCATCCATGCCTGAACCTTTAACATTTTTTGAACCCCCATTACTGCATTATTAGCGATAATCCACTGTTGCGCTAACTGATCCATCTGATCAGCCCCTTCCACCATCGAATCCTGCAAGCTTTGCAAAACGCTGCTTCCGATGACATTGAGACGAAGTCGCTTAGAAGGGCGAATAGGCGATTCCCCTGGCGATGAGTTTGGCACGAGGTCGAGGAGGCACTTAGCATCGCAAGAGGGTTGCGAACGAGTCAAAGGGATAGGGGGTAGAGAGGAAGGCCCAGCGATGGCAGGCAATGTGGATTTGAGGTGTCCTATGCTCTTGGACGAAGTAACGACGACCTTGCCCTTCCTTTTGGCGCGTTTGGCTATACAAGAAGATATTAGCGATGGCAACCACAAGTGAACCATTTACTTACAATTAAGGCTGCACTGCTTTCCATCGCGACAGCATTGTCCACATGCACACCCTGGCAACCCATAACACCGATAACTGCAGCAATCACACATCTCGCATTTCTTTTTGTTCTCTGGACATCAACAAGAAAATAAACAGTCAATAAGAAAATTACTTACGTTGACATATACGATGCCAGTGATATGATATGCCAGTCAATCACCATACTCTGCTGGCATACCTATCCGATGCGTATCGGCAATCCCAACACCACCAAGAAGCTTAGCTTTGTGTCGTGGAACAATGGCGATATCGTCGTGGGCCAATTGATTGACCGCTTCGTCCGTCAGATCCTCTGTCAGTGCCCCTTTACTGAAGAGTGGGACTATTGGGACGGACGGAATCGCCTTCGGCAGTGGGGTATCGACTCGTGGACTTGCTAGGCCTACAGCAGCTATTGCCAAAGGATTGGGCCAAGCCACTGTGAAGCCCCCCTATTGACAACAGTTAGGAACAATTGATAAGAAGAGACTTGATCACTTACCTTCATTACCGATACCCAAGACTTCGCTGCCTCAATATTGCTTCAAATCTTCGTCACTTCGGCTGGAATCGTAAACTTCGGCTGTATGGATAGATGAGCCTCCATTGCATCTGATAGCTTGTCCTGTTATCGATATCCATTAGCGACAGAAATCAACAAGAAGTGGTCCTACTCACATCTATTCCCTCCATTTCCTTCACCCACATCCCAATTTCTTTGAGGAGATTTTCGTGTTGCTTGGGTTTAGTCAATGCCTTGGTCTGGAACTGTCTTAATAAAGTGTTGAAGGAAGGCGATTGGAAACTGATTGAAGACTCGTTCAAGGTTGCACCCGCTTTTATGTTAACGACACGTGCTGCGCACGGACCAGGTCACATTATCGGTGGTACGCCTCTCAACGCCTATCAGGTCGTGCATGGACCACAAAACTATCCGACAAATCACAGCAATTCTCCATATGCGTCACTGGGGCTCCGAACTAGAAAGGGGGCTACTGTCATGATTTGACACCTAATGACACTTATCACTGTCGCTATCCCCTCCACGTCTTACCGACACTAGCGATACTAGCGATACTAGCGATATTCGCCGTCCAAGATCAGATCACTCAACCTAACAACCGATTGTCGATATATGCGGCTCCAATAATAGTAGATAGGAACATCAATCACCACAACAGTTATAACTCCATTTAGTATATAGCCCACATGGTATCTATCTGACATCGGTGAATACGTCTAGGATAGAACACATGTATTTCTTTAGTTCTATTATCATAAGTCTTCACTCTCTCTTCACTTGGTGTTGTCTACACATCTAAGTCAAACGATGAGTCTAATGACTATTCTGAACTCATCATCTTCTTATCTCTATCTCGATTCCGTCTTAACGATCAATGTCGATAACATCGCTAGAACTTTATTTGCTAAGTGAATTCTACTTTCTTCTTTCAAATTACCTCTCTATTCCAGTCCCGACAAGCAGGCACCATCTCGGCACCATTCACTTAACTGTCTTAGTCTGTATACTTTGCATACATCATCGCTAACACTTTCAGCTTCGTCGGAAGGGTTCTTTAACCACATTTGTTGTTACTAACTTTGTTCCACCAAAGATAACAGGTTAAGGGCGGTTTTTGACATGTTGGTGACCAAAATACCTGCAGATACAATACTCGCAAGTACAGGTATGTACTCATGAGATGCCCTAGTGCTGCGTTTCCAACCTAGCATTCCTGCACAAACTCTCCTTAGTAGAGCAGTACTGGTCATAAGATGGGATCCTACCTGAAGTTTCTCAGGCAAGCTCACAGAATCTATGGACCAGGACTGGGTGGCGACAGAGGGGGATTCCTCCTCTGGTGGTGAGTCTGAGGACAGCGCTAGCAGGCAAGCTAGCAACACCGAGGTATTTCACCATCAAGCTCATCAGAGATAAGATGACTGATACTTTCTACTTTTTTTTTTTACAGATGACAACCAATGCTCATGATGATGCTGGATGTTCTCACTTAGCCCTCACCCCGGGCATGTGCTCTGGTCCCCCAAGCACCCCCAGGCATGCTGTCTCCACGTCCTCTCATCCTCCTGTGCGTGTTTGCAGTGCATCATCTGATCCAGGTGGTCCTCCAGCATCTGGATCCGGGACCTCGCACACGTGCTCTCACTCTGGTGCTTCATCCATGTCACACAGGTATACAACCTGCAGCATTTCCATGGCATTAGCGCGGTGGGCATTCCTTCTGCCCAAGTCCAAGAGCCAGGCCAGCACCACTTCACATTGTCCACCACGAGCATGTCAGAGGTGACACATCAAGGTCTTGAACAGAAGCTCCACCGCACGGAGACTGCATTGCACACCAGGGACGCACAACTCCTACAAGCCCAAACCCTGATCGCTGACCTCTCCAGCCATCTCCAAAGGTTGCAGGCTAATGAAGATGCTGCAAGCACCCATGCCACCTTATGCACCCTGGAGGTCAAGGATATCCGCGCCCAGTTCATGGAGCTCAAGCAGAAGACAAAGCAATGCCAGGTCAACACGAGCTCTGGCACCTGGCTCCTCACTGCCTGCCCCCCAAGCTGAAGCTGCTTTCAGAGCTGGTGAGGCTGAGTGCACTGCCAAAGAAGCACTGGATGCAGCCAAACAAGCTGAAAAGGAAGCCATTGAGCATGCTTGTGAGTTGCAGCGAGCACAAAACACCATCCTCAAAACATACAACACACCACTCACCTCCTATAAACGCAAGGATGACTTGAAGGACATCATGGCATCCTGTGCCTTACCCCAGACAGGCATGATTGCAGAGCTCATGGCTCAGTGCCAGGAGCATCTGACACAGAACCCTCACCTTGAGAACAACCCCAGGTTCACTGGCTTGTTTGTAACCCACTGGGCTCGTCGCCGACCCGCCAATGATTCCACCCCTCACAAAGATATCCCTGGTGTTCCTGAGTGTCTTCCCCTCCCCCCACATGCTGTCGCTGGTGCCTCCAACATCGCAGCCCCCACACCGCTGCCACACCCCCACCCCCCATCCCTACCTCCTCAGTCCCACCAGCTCCCTGGGAGAACTCCCTTGTGCCCTCCATGCCTGTTCTCAGTGCCCTTCCCCCTCCTGTGCATGCCCCCCCTGGCTCACTGAACTTCCCGCCTCTCAGGGCATACCCTCAGGTGCCTCAAGGAGATCCCTTCCCCCCCCTGTTAATGCCCCCCCCAGCTCCTTCTAACCTTCAGTTCATGTATTCCAGTGGGCTGTAGGAGGGTCTCTTGTCTCTGTTTTGATTAATCTTTCTGAATGGTTTGTTCTCCTTGTCATGTGCTCACAATCCAATGTATATATTTATTGCAAGAGGCCCATTGTGGACTGCCTGCCTGTAACTAATAGATACCTAGGTAGGTATGAAACCACCCTCAGCACCTGAGTTTGAATGTGGCCTATTGCCAAATTTGTGCCATTGTGGCTGTCTGTGATGGGATCGTGACCAAAACTGTGACTGATTGCTCAGAAAAATGTTCAGATTTGTGGTGTCCATGCTTCCTCCCAGTGTGAATTCCAAGCAGCCCCATTTTTGCCAAATAAAGTAGCTAATATTTAATGTGAGTAGCTAACCTACAAGCCTATCAAAAAACTACATCCTGAGGGGACTTTTTGGTAAAGCTACAGGTGCAAGAGTCCAAAAGTTCAAGAACCTGATGACCGATGATATTCCAAGTTTCAAAGTTTACGCTCAAGTAATAACCACAGCTAGGGGCCCCTGCCACCACACTTGGATCATGCCAAGCGGCAGCAGCTCACCTCAGATAATATGGTTATTAATGTTATTAACATTCTTAACTGCGCCTGCCTCATGCTGTTGTCCCACACTGCATTGAGCCCTGTCTGCACATCTGTCGCTACGCCAAGCTATGGATGTAAGATGTGTCCATTGACTGTGCATTGACTGTTCAACGCTTGTCTAACTTTATCTGCCTGACTCTGCTTGCCCATGTAGCTCACGCTACGAGTCCAATACACGCCTACCCTGGCTTACACAGGAGTGTAAGGTCAATGTGATTCCTGGGGCTTAGTCAAAAAGGCTGAGATCTCACCGATCGTCAAAAGATCACGTGAATTTCCTCCCTGCAGGTTCAAAACCAGTTCCCCAGACCTTGGCTGAACTCCGCAAATGTCCATGGGACTCCCCACCAGGACACAATATTTATTGCCACATCTGTGTCCATAAGGCCTGAACACATGGTGCTTGCACTTGTGCATTACATAAGACACTCGCACTCCCGAGTATCCCACTTGCGTCCATAATATCTCATTTATTTCTGGACAGAATACTCTGAAATTTTTTTGCATCACATTTATGATAATTTTGCTTGTGATTCCTCCTAAAACCTGTTGATTTTTGCCTAAATAAACTATGAATTTCCAGGGACACATAAAAGCTCTTACTGTAAACAGATTTTGGAAAGATTGCTGTTCTCCCTGGACATGAATATTCTGGGGGAATGTTATATCTAGTGCTTTGAGATGTTATCTGGATAAATGAAGCTCAATAGGGCTCATGTGCACCAGGTGAAAAAAAGACTTCAAGAGATTCTGAAGTTCTGTTGTAACAGTGGGATTTAAATTTTATTTGTTACAGTAATAGCATAAAACACTATATAACATATGACATTTCTTTAGAACATTCAAAAGTCAGATACTGGGAGACCAACCCTCCTTTATAAATCTGTTCATGAACTTCGAGTTATATGCACTTCTGAAAACCCCATATAGAAGCAAATTTCAGCTAATATTACATAAAGATCCACTAGTTAATTTTTCAAAAGTAAGATACAAAAGAAATCTGGATACCTTGTGCAGAAATGAATGAGATATTGCGGTTGCGAGTGGGAGTACTCAGACAGCAAAGCAGCGTACATAATGCAAATGGCTGTGGACCTCAGACAGCTCGAGAACAGCACATTGGTCACAACAATCCCAGCACAACCAGGGTCATAGCATCCTCATGAGCTGGTCTGCGGCACTGAAGATGATGCAAAGGTCTAGGTCCCTCAGGATTCTGCACTGGGACTGCTACCAAATCAGGGTGAATCTTGTGAATTGTACAGTAATAATCAACTGATCCCTCCTTACAAAGGCTTATACACTGAAGCATCACTGTGCCCTGATTATTGCTCACGGGGTCTCTGCAGTGACTCGTCGTCCATCATCACTCCCATCACCCATCAACATCATTCCAGTGGCAGAGGAACCTCATTGTATGTTGGAAAAACCCGATTTTCCATATATGGTTTTACAGCAATCTGACAGCACTCTGGCGGCAAGCAGTGTCACTATTATAGGGGGCAAGGCCAATTATTACAGCATGATTCGCGAGATTCACTTAGATTAGGTCATACATTCGGTGCGGAAACCGTAAGGGAAGGATCAGTCGATTATGAATCGAACAAAGCACGCTTTGTCTGAGGTCTATGACACAAATCACATGACCTATATCTGTTATCGCACCATGCGTCAAACACATTCTCTTCACCACTCTTACCACTATGCTACTCCGATGGCACATTTAATATTTTTGATGCGCACACATCATGATTTTGCAACATGCACACAAGTTTGTGAAATGCACAAACAAGTCAACAACCACGCAAACAAGTGTGGGAAAACATGCAAACAAGTTTGGGAAAACATGTGAACAAGTTTAGTATGACAACCATGTTTGGGAAAACGTGCGAACAAGTATAATAACTGCACGAACAATAATGTTCTTTTCTTAATCCAACAGTATACCTCATCAGCAATATTTCAACTGTCATTAATTCTGAGCCATACTGTCTAACCAAGAGCCATCTAAAGGACTGAGGAGGGGGCTGTCAATGGTGATGGTGGCGAGGCTGATGGTGAGGAGTCAATGTTGGTGGATGGCAGCGATGAGAAGGATGTGCGGAATGGCCGTGCTGATGCTGATGCCATCTTCAACGAGATGCAGGTCCACCTTCAAGCCCACTCATGGTCACAATGCCCAATGGGCCCAGCCCCAGTTGCTATCATCGACATCCCAGGGCCCACCAGCGCATTCTCATCCCCCCTTGCCTCTCCCACATCCACACCTTCCCCCTTGCCACAACCACCTCCGCCCCCCCTTGATGAGGCTGTATCTTGCTCGTAGGATATAAATTGATCAATCCTTCTAGATATTGACCCATCAACACCTGGTACTGCGCTGAGATTTCTAATGACATGGTCCTCTGGAAAGCCAATTTCGCTGCAGCAACAAGATCCATGAAGTTGTCCAGCATATCTTTAAACCTTTCTTTCTCGTCTAGCTGCTTATCTCCACCCCAAAGTCGGATAAGAGTAAACGGCAGGTCCACTGTACAGGCGGTGCACCATTGATCAGCACTGAGCTTACCGTGGGTACCTTCACCAAGTTGCGTTGCTCTTCCAACCCATGTAGGAAGATCTGCTTTCTCAATATCTGACCAAAGCTGCTGTAAAGTATTACTTCCTAGGACAGCTTTTGCCTTTGGGGAAGTAGCCAGCCGATAGTCATGCGTGTTGCGCTAGATAGAATTATCAGATTGATGCTCATTGACGTCACTTGAGAGAAATTGTTCACCCAGTCCAAGAGAGATTCAAGATACATGCTTTTCTGTGCTTTTATTCCTTCTTTGATAGCCATTTCAGCATCAGGAACAGGTATTTCCTGTTCCACACAGAGATTTTGCAGTACCCCCATGGTCAGACCCTTTATTTTGCTATTTGATCCAGCAAAGCAAAGATAACGAGTGATAGTCATCTCATGGAGAGTGGGCGATTGCTCCTGCTGCTTATGCAAACCTTTAGTTGCATGTTTCAATGCTCCAGATTTGTTGAGAATGTTCATATCTATGGACTAAAGTTTGTGATGAGTTGAGACCAAATGAATAACAAATGTAGTACAGACCCATTTTTTAAGCCGAGTAATCAGCTCTGCCTTTGTCACCTGGCTACGTATTTTCCTGTCGGTACAAAGTCATTTTATGACAGCAGGGCTCATGTCACTCAAACTCCTCCCCGATTGCAGAAGCTCTTCTGCGTAACCAAGTTCTATGTTGAACAGGGAGGGGAGTTATTGGAACTTCTTCGATAAAAGAGCCATCGTAGTCTTCAAGGGAGATATCCAAACCCCAGACAGTTCTGCAGTGGTTATGCATTGCTCGAAGCAGCAATGCATGCATCAGATCTAAAATTAAAAATTGCATAGGATCCCAATATTCCAGGTCAAGCAGCTGTGACCACCAAATACCGTGCTTGGTGTATATCCTCTTTTGATCAGCTTCAGAAGCTGTGGCCTTCCATTCCCTCACTATACGTAAATGCTCTGCCCATGACCATCGTGGCCATTTTGAGGAGTCAAAATCTTCAGTATCCTTAGCTTGAAGTTGACAAAATGAACAGAAGTTGTGTGAGGAGTGTGGTGCAAATCCAGCTATCTGGTGAGCGGGGAGCATATCAGATTTCACCGGTCCAAGAGCAGCTTGAACTAAATGTCCTTCTGGAAACAAGGTGGTGATAGCGATGAAAATACCTGGTTTCCAGAATTGTTTCAGTTCGTCCACAAGTGGTTTCAGAATATGGTTGATCTGATGCCTGCTAGGAGACTGCAGGCCAGGCGCAAGGCCTACTAGATACATGTTCTCCACTTTCCAGTGAAGCTGAGGTGGTAGGTTAAAGCAAACCATGTATATACCGTCAATGGTCACACATTTCCCTGCAGCCATCATTCAGAAGGGATTGAAACCATCGACACACAGACCAAATAGGTAGTGTCCATCAGTACCTTTTTGATAAACAAATGGCTCTTGATCTGGTCCAACAAAATCCCTACAAGCTCGTGTGTCCCAAATATCTTTCCATTTGTTTAGGGGGGTGAGAGGTTCCAACGGTATAATATCATCCATGAGCTTTTCCATTCCTGGTCAAGCTAACATTCGTGCCAGCCAGTGTGCCATAGGTTGGTGGAGAAATTGACATCTTACATAGAGCCACTTTGGGACTCCTTTAATAACTCGCTCCTGATAAAGTTGTTTGCCACATTCTTCACTGCCCAGAGTATCTTTGTGCCTACATGTCAGAATGGATGTATCCTCGTTGGCATACAAGGTATAGCATTTAGGGCAGCAGATCCACGCTTTGGTCACTGGTTCTATGTGAGGCTCTAAGTGATGAAGGACTGTACAAGTGTCCCGGGGCAGGGTCTTGCCAGATTGTGTGGGATCAAGAGCTTTTGCGAATGTTGAGAAACCAGCGAGTACAAAATACGACCTGTCCTAGGATAGGCTACAGAGTAGATGAAGGACAAGCATGATGAAATAAGCCACCAATGTCGCTGGTGGTGTCTGAAACAATGAACGGGTGAAATATCATGCTGTATAGACACAATGAAAGATGGTCACAGATAAGCCAGGATTCGTTTAGACTTACACGAGTTCACTATATTATTAGTGATTGGGGACCCTTTGAGGCCAGCTCGGTGTTGCCTACACCATTCTTGCTTACGAAATTGATGGAATCCTTCAAGTTCTGCATCTATCCTTTGCAGCAACGTCTCTTTGAGATCCGTATTCATGATATCCTTTTTCACTTCAAGTGAGTGGATCTTGGCCTTCAACAAATACAACTTATCGTAGTACGATATAAATTCGAGGTTCTCAACTGCACCATCTACGACAGCCAATGGCCCCGACAAAGGGTGTCCTTCATTCTTGTTGTGTATATCTGGAGGATTTGGTTTCTCCCAGGGATGGGTTGTGAAGATCAAGGTATTCGGAGTGTAGAAAGCATCGATGGTGGTCTGTAAACCCTGCTGAAAATATTCGAGGAATTGTGAGGTTTCCTGAATATCTTCTGCAGGACTATGGGTGTATGATTTTTTTCTCTGCATCTTCGTATTGATTCTTGTGACAGATCCATGGGCTTCCAAGTCTGAGTCAGAGGCAGGAGGAGATGAGAACAGGGAAACTGGCAAGGACTCAGATTTTGCAGATTTTGGGGGAATGTTGTAACCCATTGCATTCAGTAACGTCTGGTTGCGCACATTTTCTGTCTGCATGTGACGATGGAACATTTGTATGCTCAGATAGCAGCCTTGAATAGACGTATGATGGATGGGATCAACCGAAACGTGGTGACTGCAGACTGAGCAATTGCATAGCCTAAGTTTCTGAACATTTGTTGGCAGTGCCATAGGATGAAAAGCGAGAGTCAGAGCGGCTCTTGTACCATAGAGCCACTAATAAATGCAAACCACTCCTTTGTGTGGCCACAATTCCTTTGTTCAAGTTCCCAGGGCCACAATGTCCACGGCACAAGCACAGCCAATAAAGCATTGTGATTCAAAATCCTTTATGTGATGTAACCATGGCATTTAGGGAAAGAAGATCGTCAAAATAATGCTGGGATATAGTAGTTTACTAATCCAAGAAAATTATATTCAAGTTAGACTTCATTGTCGCTTCGATGCCTTCTTTTTGTTCTTCCCTCTTAATAACCTTCCTCTCTGGGCCCAAATCATCATCAGTTATTTCTCTGGCATGCTTGACCACACCCCTAGGTCTAGGTGTTTCTCCACAGGGCATGATTTCAGGACTTGCAGGTTCAACGGTCCCTTCCTTATTCATCCAATTCTCCTCCATCTTTAAAGCCTTCCTCTCTGGACCCAAATCATCATCAATAATTTCTCAGGCATGCTTTCCCAAGATCCCAGGCATTCTTGAATGATTCAAAGATCCAGAAGCTTCTTCAAGTTTTTCTGAGTCTGTGCAGTGAACACTAGGGGGTGAGCAAAATGGCGGTTCAACTTCCTCTTCGTACTGACTGGTTTTGGTCTCCGAGGGGCCCGAAGTGACTTCAGAAGAAACTATTAAAAAGTATATCATAATAAATTTGAACACAGAAGTTTTCCCTCACTGATGTAATTGCCAGTGAGATGAAGAGAGCTATTAGGTCATGGAATTGATCAGTTCAATGTTAAGTTCTTTAATATCAAACTCACTTTTCACCCTCCACCTCAAAAGTTCCGATTCCCTGAGTTTACGAAGGAAAGAATCGGCTGTTGTAGTTGGCCATTTTGGCCTTTGCTAAGATCATCCCCCTTTTCCCACAGTAATCCAGGATTATGCAATTTTGTCCACAGTTTACACAAGCAAACCATACAACCGGACTACGAAACATGTCTCCTTTTGGATTTCAGGATGGTTTTGGGGTCCCAGTACGGTTCTACTGGGAATGACCATTTTTTTGGCACTTTTATTCTGCTCAGTTTGTAGGGACCTCTGACACACAACATCCAATTTTATCTGGGTGTTACCCTGGACCCCTTCTCTACCTTCCTAGGTCCTTTTATTTCATTTTTCTATTAGTTGCCATATTTGTCATGTTGGTATCTCAAGGAATCCTATTGGGATTATGGTCATGTGACTGTGTTGCTGTCCACAATTGCTTTGCGCAATGAAGTCTATGCCCTCTTAAGATCTCTTGTCTTCCCTACTCTCCTGCCAGACATTTTTGTAATCATTTGGTAATATTGGTATCATTAATATACAAATTGTGGTCATCTCCATCTCGCTAACTAAAAATTGAGATCCCCAGAAATTCACCATCCATAGGGGAACACAGAGGGGTCTAGGGGGGTAGCGGCAGTGCACACAAAGTGCAGATAGGCCAGGAGGGCAGCGAGTGTGAGCAGAGGGCACGGAGGAGGTCAGGAGGGCCGCAAAGGGCATGGAAGGTGCCAGGAGGGCGGCGGGAGTGCGCATAGGGCGTGGTGTGGCCTAGGAGGGCAGTGGGGGTGCACACAAGGTGCGGAGGGGGCCAGGAGGGCGGCAAAGGTGAGCAGAGGCGTGGAGGGGGGCCAGATGGGGGGCGGGTGGGCCCAGTGGTGTGCAGAGGGTGCTAAGAGGGTGGCTGGGGTGTGTGAGGGGGGCAAAAGGAGGCAGGGGTACACAGAAGGAGCGGAGGAGGCCAGGAGGGCAGCGAGAGTGTGCAGTGGGGCCAGGGGTGCATGGAGGGGGCTGGGCGGGTGGCGGGGATGGACAGATGGCACGGAGAGGGCCAAGAGGGCAGCGGCTGTACCCAGAAGGCATGAAGGGTGCTAAAAGGGCGGCTGGGGTGTGTGGAGAGGGCCAGGAGGGTGCAGAGGGGCAGTGGGGGTGTGCAGAAGGAGTGGAGGAGGATGGGAGGGTGGCGGGAGTGCGCGGTGGGGCCTAGGAGAGCGGCAGGGGTGCGTGGAGAGGGCTGGGCAGGTGGCAGGGATGGACAGATGGTGTGGAGGGGGCTAAGAGGGCGGCGGCCCAGGAGGGTGCAGAGAGCACGGAGGGCGATAGGAGGGCAGCGGGGGTGTGCAGCAGGAGCGGAGAGGCACTGCGGTGGTGGTGGCCAGTGTGCAGTGGCACAGATGTCGACTGGGGATGCGTGGTGGTCTTGGACGCGTGGGATGGCAGCGCGCGGGTGTGCAGCAGTGGGGTTGTCGCCTGAGGTACGTGGTGGCGCCACGCATACATCGAGTGCATTTGCGCACTGCTAGGCGGTAGGGCATCCATGGGGCCTGCATGGTCCGCTTCCTGTGCTGCAGCCCTCACATGGGTGTGTGTCATTGCGGTGGAGTGGGGCGTCACGGTGAAGGTGGCAGTGTCGAGGTGAAGGCAGCAGTGTCAAGGTGAAGGTGGCGTTGAGGTGACCTGGCATCATGCTCCCAATGGGATCCCATCTTGCTGCTGTATAACCCTCGTCACCAGTGGTGGTGGTGGCGACTCCCTTCATTGCCATGTGTGGCTGCGGTGGTGACTCGCTTTGGGCTTGTGGTGGTGGTGACTTGTGCTGACGTATGCAAGAGCATATGCTCTTGCATACATCAGCAAAAGTCCCATCGAGTCACATGACCAGTCAACTTCACCTGGCCGCACACCCCCCAGCCTTCTTGCAACACTGAGTACTGCTATCTGGTGTGTTTTCCATTGCTTTTCTTTGCTTTTTCCTTGCTTACTGTCTGGCATTCTTTCAGTGGAGCAAGTTGCCATATTTTTACACTACAATGCATTTTATTTATCTTTTGCCAATGCAGGTCTCTGTTAGGGAGCCAGATCGGATGCCTGGTCGGGTTGGGTTGGAACTCTCCTTGACCGAAATCAGGGTCGCGATACTTGGAAATGCGCGGAATATCGAATGAGTCAGAAATCGGAGATCTGAAGACTGATCTACATGGGCGTTGGCTTCAACTTATGGGTTGCACCCTCTTGGATTTCTAGTGCCCTGGTATTTCGGATTGAGACCGGACGGATATATCGGAGTTCCAATGATCGGGTCTATTTGGGAAGGATTAGTGACAGATAGTACTTCAAGACTTATCGGAGACAAGCAGAAGATCTCGGGTATTTCGGAATCAGAGTAGTTGGAATAATCGGAGAAAATCAGAATAAGGACTGAAGATTTAAGGCTTGTTACAGATGAGAAAGATATCGCGGGTTGTAGTGAGATAACGAGTTTTAACGAGTTATAGTGGAGTGCAATGAAGATGTAATGGAGATGTATCGAAGATGTAATAAGATATAATGAGGTATAATGAAAAAGAGATATAACGACAAAAGATTTATGTGCTAAGGAAGGCTTGAACAAAAAAAGCATATTTAAAGGAACATGTGGAATTCTGAAATTGGAAACGGAAAGATAAGGATGTGATATGGAGTTCCGAAATTGGGGTGAGTATGGAGATCAAGATAAGACGTACAGGGATAAATAAAAATAGGATTGTGACTGGGAATGATACATGGGGGATATCAGAAATAAGCAGAAAGGGCTTATCGGAAAGCAGAAAACATCGGAACAGCGGAAGTCAGATCTAGGATCTAACAGTATCTCCCTTTTACAGCCGAGCCCTCAAGGCCGATTACGCTATTGAATGTTGTGGGAAGTTTGGGCATCGGTTATCCGTAAAGGCTGAGATCTTGGATTGGATATATATATAGGGGAAACGGTTTGTGGAGCCGCAAAAACATCTTGACCCCCCACCACCACCACCACTAAAGAAATGCCATCATGTACTAGGTCTTCATCTCCTGCCCGGTCTGTTATTGATGTCAGCTCTGGCAATGAACTTGCCGCCAAAGTGAAGGAATACGAGCAGAAAAAGGTGGAGCTGGAGTCGAGGATGCAGAAAAGGGTGAAGGCGAAGCGGGAAAAGCAGGAGAGAGAAACAGGCAGTCTGGGCCATTTGTTCCATCATTTTTGTGCTCATGAGCACAAAATGATGATCCATAGGGAGCACTGCTAACCCATGGAACACCTTGTTCCATGTAAGCTATGTTCCATGGAGCAGCTGACATAAGGTGACTAATGTTGATGTGTCAGATTATGACTAATCAAGCTGCCTAAGCACTCCGGAGGTCCAAAAAGACAATTTACAAAATAACTTTAATATGAAATACCTATATAAAATATTAACACACCAGGAATTGAACCACAAACATTCACTGCACAAAGGAAACATAGAATCACAAACCATTAAACTATACAAGCCTATTATAAACTTATGAATTAGATATACATATACCCAAGGCCACTACTCAAAATGCAATGCCCTTCATACTTTTGTATGTTGGATTGTTAATGGTATTCATTATAATGAAACCAAAAGGCAGAGTGGATGAGAGTCTGAATAGTACCTGAATAGTGCCCTTTCCACTGGGGTATATGTATATCTAATTCACCAAGCACTTATAAGCTTGTATAGTGATGTGGTTTATCATTCTATGAACTTTTTGTCTATTTGAGGTCTAGGGTTCAATTCCTAGTGTGTGTTAATATTTTATATGGGTATTTCATACCAATGTTATTTTTGTAAATGGTCCTTTTGGACCTCCCGAGTGCTTAGTCAGCTTGATTAGTCATAATCTGACACATCAACATTAGTCACCTTATGTCAGCTGCTCCATGGAACATAGCTTACATGGAACAAGGTGTTCCATGGGTTAGCAGTGCTCCCTATGGATCATCATTTTGTGCTCATGAGTACAAAGTGATGGAACAAATGGCCCAGATTAGGTGACGCTTGCCAGACAAGAACTCAAACATACCGCCAGAGATTGAGAATAACCCAAAGTTTTATCCCTTTTTCAAAGATGCAATTGGCGCAATTGATGGGACTCACATCCAGTGCACGCCAACTGCTGCCGACCAACAAGCCGCACGCAATCGTAAGGGGTTGCTCAGTCAAAACTGCCTGGCTGCATGTAGTTTTGACATGCATTTCACCTACATGTGCAGTGGCTGGGAAGGCTTGGCTGCCAACTCCACAATGTTCCATGATTCCCGACTGAACGACCTGTACATCCCTATGGGGAAATATTACCTGGCTGATGCAGGATTTCCTTCATGTGATGGGCTGCTTATACCTTATCGTGGCGTACACTATCATCTCGCGGAATGGGCATGCACAGAGCTACAGTGAGTATTTATTCATAGCCCATGGAGAACTTGCTAACCCCTGTGCAGACCTTGCAATGCCCAGGAGCTCTTTAACCTTTGACATGCGTCTGCGCGTAATGTGGTGGAATGTATATTTGGCGTGCTCAAAGCATGCTTTCATATCCTGATTCACCCACCCCAGTATAGCATGGAGGCCCAGGCCAGGATTCCACCCACTCTCACGGCTCTCCACAATTTTATTTGATATCACAACCCAGAGGAAATCAAGGACTTTCACGACGAGGAAGACTCTGAGAGGGGTGGAGATGTCGGCGAGTTGGTTGTGGGAGTGCCACATGTTACAGAAAGGCGGCACGCAAATCTTCGTCGAGACACTATCACCAGGTCAATGTGGCATGAATATCACCTCTTACTCCAGTCGCAGGGCCTCTTGTAACAATTTTGTAGACTATTTGTAAATATGGTCATATTACACTGTTTCTCACTGACAGAAACTAGAAAATCATTTTTTTAAGAAACAGTGAAGTTTTTTTTTGTTCCAAGAAAGGGCAAGTTTTTTCTAAAATGGCTTGAAATTCTGGTGCATGTATACATGGAATTGTAACTACAGATCAAATTGCTTCACTTGGCGGCATCCCCACCCAGATCCTGGAGCCACTTGAGAAGCCGAGTCTTCCTGAGCTCAGGGGAAATGAGGGACAAATACATGCATATGGCAGCGTCACTCATGAGGAAATAGTTGCAGAGGATGGAGAGCTGGTCCATATTGAGCCACTCTCGTTCAACTGCATGAACTCCAAGGCAGCAGCTGCATGTTCGGCCTTCGATATACCCAGCGCAGCCTTCTTTTGAGGTGTCACTGGAGGAGCCCTCCCAAATGTGTCCTGGTCAGTTAGCTTGGGGGGTGAGCCAGACCCAGGGGGTGCAGAGCTCCTGCAAGTCCTCGTGCGCATGGTCCATCAGCACCACACCACCTGCGCCACAACATTTCTTGCTCAACGTCACTGAATTGCTTGTGGCTGACGTACTCAGGAGCCTGTCCAAGGCCAAAGTTTTGCGTTTCATAGACCCTGTGGCATCATTTAGAGACCGAGCAGGCGTGATGGGGGTGGAGGAGTTGAGAATGGAAGAGGAATAATCAGATGTCGTCATGAGCCCCGGGCTGCATAGCCATGGCATCACACTGGGGCTGCTAGGGGGAAACAAGGGAGGGACTGACTCTTGCACAGACGGCCCCAGAATGAGACCAAACTCCCCGGAAAGGTCCATGTTGAAAAGGCCGTCAGCCGCGTCCCACTCCCAGTTTGGATCCATGCTCATCGTGGAATTCCCTGGATCCAAGCCCATCCCGCTCCCTGAATCAAAAATCATCTCACTCCTTCCCTCACCAGCATTCGGGATCATCATATCTGGGGCCTTCCCCACATCCTTAGACTCACGCAAGGGTGTAGCACCAACCGACCCATTACTGGCATGGTATGCGTGTTTTGCTGTCACCTTGTTGGGCATCAGGAGGCTCATCGACTTGTAAAATGGGAATCATTTCTGGCCAAGAATATTGGCCCTCGTGTGGTGCTGTAGAGACTATCAGTTGTGGCCTGAGAGATCCACAGATCACTCACCACCGTAAATTCTGCCCACACACCATCGTCTACAAGCATGTTGACCCCATGATCATCATCCCATGACAACCCAGAGGTATTCTTGATCATCGTTACCAGTGTAAACTGATCCTTGAGCTGGATCTCATGATCAGTTAGGATCGGAAGAGAGGCAGCAGGCCTACTCACCCACCCCCATTTTGATTTACACACCTTGGGAGTCTTAATGGCGCCTTTGGAATAGTATGGAACCATCTTCTGAGCAGCCTGGTTCCATATGGTCTCTGTGAAGTTTGCCCCATCGCCGGCCTCTGCTCGGTGTTCAACCAGGAACTCAATGAGAGCCTTAAGTGACCCATTGCGCCAATCACATCTGCTGTGGTCATCAGCAACAAGAGGAGGTGGATCCGGGAGGGGTGGGTTGGAGTTGGGTGGGCTACTATGAGTGTGCATCATCATCGCCAGTGTGGAGTGGAACGTTGACATATGGAGATGTGACTGGTGTTTCGAACTCAGAGGAACAGCCAGGAGCTATTGACTGAGTCAGCTGCTGGTGGGGATGGATTTGTAAGCTAAGTTAAGTTAAAATTCTGCATCCGAACAGGACCTTATTCGTTGTGTGAGTACATACTGCTTATCCTATCTACTTAGGCTGCCTATTGACGCCCATCTGGTGCCCTAATTAGATAAGGCTGTCTGGGTATGATAGGTGGGCCACTACTGAGCTTGGTCAGCAAACACAGAATTCATTTAGCCAAATTCTGTGTCCGAAAAGGACCTAAATTTCAAAAGTCCAGTTGAATTTACTCTAAGTTTGGATTCTACTATATGATACAAAATGTACCTAGAGAAAGGCATGGGATAATTGTGCAAAAAGATTGAATGTTGACGCCATTTGTATGGTGGGCAAATTGAAACATGATCAGATGACTCACTAAGCTGCTAAATGGCTTGAGCATGTGTCAATACCAAGGCTCTTCAGTCCAGAAGCCAGGTTATGGAACCTCACGGGTTTCCACAACCCACAAGGGTTATGGGTATGGGTAAATGCAGGTTGGGTGTGGGTTGAGAATCTGTAACCCGTGGTACCCTTAGGTAACCCATGGGTTATCTTGTACTATTTTTCTACAATTTCTATGCATTTTTATTAATTTATTATGAGGCCAGCAGCCCCATACGTGGGCCGCCAGCTTGCACATTCTTTTTCTTATTATCTTAGGGCCGCCGGCCTCATAATAAATTAATAAAAATTCATAGAAATTGTAGAAAAATAGTACAAGATAACCCATGGGTTACCTAAGGGTACCACTGTTAGGGATGCTGGATTCAACATCAGGGTCGGATTTGGTCGGAACTCTCCTTGACCAAGATCGGTAGTCACAGTATTCAGGAATGCGTGGAATATTGGATGACTCAGAAGTCGGAGATCTGAAGACTGATCTATACAGGCGTTGGCTTCAACTTATGGGTTGTGCCCTCTTGGATTTCTAGTGCCCTGGTATTTTGGACTGAAGACCAGAAAGTGTTATCGGGGTTCTGATTGGTCGGGTCTATTCGGAAGGTCAGTGGCAATGATATGTTGAGACTTATCAGAGATGAGCGGGGGCTTCGGGTATTCGGGAATGGAGTAGTCAATGCGGATGGAATAGGGGTAACGATAAATTAATATCGAGTGAGGGTTAGCTTTACTGGAAAGCAAGTGTAATCAAGGAGGGTTTTGGAATGTCAGATGAGGTAGGGTTGGAAATAATCAGAATAATCAGAATACCAAACAAGGTTTGAAGGCCTTATTGCAGGTAGAAGTTTGGAGCGATGAAATGTAATAAAGATTCAATGATATAGGATGGGCGGGATGTTGCAAGTTATATTGGATTAACAGGTTGAGGTAATGAGATATGAAGGATGTGAAAAGGGTATAAGGTATACGATATAAGAGAGATGTAAGAGAGAGAGATAGTGATACGATATACAAGCTGAAGAAGCTTGATCAAGAGAAAATGTATTTAAGACATGTGGGATTCCGAAATCGGAAACGGAAGATAGGGGTGCATGATATGGTGTTCCGAAGTCGGAGCAAATACGGAGATCAAGATAAGACGTATGGGGATAATACCGAAATAGAATACTGACTAAGAAAAATGGGGACATGTCGGAAATAAGCGGAAAAGGGCTTATTGGAATATGTGAAACGTCAGAATAACACGAGTCGGATCTGGGATCTTACAGTATCTCCCTTTTACGGCCAAGCCCTCGAGGCCGATTACACTATTGAATACCGTGGGAAGTTTTGGGTGTCGGTTATCCATAAAGGCTGAGATCTTGGATCGGACATATATATAGGGAAAACGCTTTGTGGAAGTGCAATTCGCCTTTTGATTCCCTACCACCACCACCTAAAGAAAAAAATGCCATCACGCTCCAGGTCGTCGTCACCCACGCGTTCTGTGATTGAAATCAGCTCCGGCAAAGAGCTCGCCACTGAAGTGAGGGAGTATGAGCGGAAAAGGGCAGAACTGGAGACCAAGATGCGGAAAAGGGCCAAGGCGAAAGATGCAGAAAAGGGCAAAGGCAAAGCGGGAGAAGCAGGAAAGAGAGGCAGCAAAACAGCAGGAGCGGGATCAGAAGGAGAAGGAGGAATGGGAGCAGAAGGAGCAAGAAGAACAGGATCAGAAGGCAAAGGAGAAGGAGGATGCTGATCGGAGGAAGCGGAAGGAGGAGGTGGATTGGCGGAAAGCTGAATTGACGCGAGTGGTGCGGGAGGAGTCGAGGTGGGAGGAAGCCCGACTCAAAAAATTTTCGGTAAGTCGGAATTTGTCTGCTAATTGATAAATTGACAGAAAGATCAGACTAGCCGGAAAAGGCCAATCAAGAACAAAAGGTTCACCGAAATACGAAAGGCGGTTCGGAAATTGTCGGAGGCCACAAACGGTGTCTCAAGGATGTCTGGTCGGAGGCCGATGAATACGACGATAGATGCATGCTCTGTCAGACGCAGGGGCTGGAGTGCATCAATGAGGAGTGGAAAACCAGAAAATCGCAGAAACGGGCATGCCTTCAGTGTCAGAACAATCGGAAGAAGTGCACGAGGCCAGGCGATGCGGATTTCGTGGAGATGGCAGGGAAATCGTTGCTGCTGGCATCCAGGCAGGTTCAGGCAGAGAACGCAGAGGCTGGACCAGGACTGGCGACAAAAAGACATCGGGCAGAAGCGGTCACGGATCGGGAAGGGGTGGCGTCGTCAGGGAAGGGTAAAGGAAAGGAGTGGGTGATGGAGGACGACGTGGAGGACGAAGCGGAGGATGTGGGGCTCGCGGCTGAAATCCGCGGGCTCTGCAAAACAATTCATTCCCTCACAAAGTGGCTTCGCTACAACGTGGAGGGGATGGCGGCTTTCAATGATACGTTGAAGAAGTCACACAGGATCACAGAGATCAAGTTCAAGTTCCAGAAGAAGCAGTGGGAGACATCCCACAGAGCGTTGGCACTGCAACCGGAGTTGGAGTCAGAAGCCGGGTCGGAGAATGAGGGGGCAAATGTCGGGCCGCAACTGGAACCGGAGAAGGCAGCAGATAAGGGAAAAGGGAAGGTGAGGGAAGCAGACAAGGCCGGAATGGACATTGATGTCATTCCGGAGGTTCTGGAGAAGGAGGTTCTGGAGGAGGCGGAAATTGCCAAGGAACCGGAGGCGGAAATTGGCCAGGAGGCGGTGAATCCAGGAGATGCGGATTCAGAGAAACAAGTTGAAGAGGAATCAGGGAAAACAGCGGGGCTTGGACCGGAGGTCAATGGGCTGGAAGAGGAAACAATGCAGTAGTTAGGAGTCAGAAGGGGAAAAGTAATATAAAATAAATCAGAAGAGTTTTTGGTGAAGTAACATAGAACATTTTAGACAATGAAGTTGTTTCTTGTTGTTTTAAGATCGGAAGAAATGAAATGATCGAAAAAAAATGGAAAACTCGGAAAGACGAGAATGATCAGAAAAACGGAAATGATCAGAAAAAAAAACAGAAAACTCAGAAAGATGAGAAACAGTGAATCAAGGATGTTTGAAGTTCAAGGGTGTCGGAGAGTTGGGGTACATCAGAATCGGATGAATGTCGGGATTGACTCAGGATCAGGATTGGACTTGTAAGAATCATGAAGAAGTTTGAGAGGGTTGGAATATCAGGATGTGAACGGTCGTAGATGTCGAAGGAGTTTCGGAATTGTGGGAAGTAAATAGAAGCTTAGTAGGAGCAAGAATTGAAGCATTGGGTTGGAAGTTGTTGGAAAAAGATTGGAGTTGGAGTGGGGGATTGGAATAGATAAGTTGTCAACATAGTGGCTACTCCCCCTTTAAGGTAGACGTCCCATTGTCTACCTCAGGTGTCGGAAGGTAGGTAAAGGAGTTGGAGTGTCGGAGGACCGAAGGACCGAAGGACCGAAGGATTCATCAGGAACGTATTGGCTTTTCTAGGCAATGAACAGTGTCTTCTTGGAAATCTCTTGATAGTGGTCTTGATGTTGTCTAGTTGAAATCATTGTAATCACGGATTACCTGAGAATTCAGAGAATATCGGAAGTTTTTAGACTTTGAAAGGGAACAAGAGGAGTGAATCGGAAATTTTGGAATATTCAGAGAAGTGTTTGCAAGGGAAACAGAGTAAGGAAGATGTGTAGGGAAGAAAAGGGTGTTGGAAAAGATAGGAATTGGAATGTTTTGGTGGAATTGTGGGTTTGTTTCGGAAAAATTGGTAAGGTGCTTGATATTCGGCCTGGAATATTGTCCTAATGGTTGAAGGGTCGGAATCATATTGGAAACGTGAGTCGGAGGATGTACGGGTGGCACATTCATGGATACAAGGGGTGTAACAGCGCCTTTCGAGGGAGATCATTATTGATTCTGAAGGTGGTTTGTCGGTTATTGTCCCATAACGCGGAATTCAGTATTGATGACTAGACTTGGAGTCGGAGTAACTGCGTTGTATGTTGAATAGTCGGATTCGGAAGTCTGGAAGTCGGAGGTCAGAAAACTAAATCTTGGAAGTGGAAGGATGTCTTTGAGGAAGATTCAGCGTTCAGACTTGGAGATCGTCCTGGGGTGTTTTCGAGGAAGTACAGATGTACTGTGCAGAATGTATCGGATGAAATCCTATAGCTAGAGCTTCATTAACATGTTCTCAAGGTGGTTCTGGCATAACTAGATGTAAGGAAAATGATTTCCCAAGTGATATTCTCTCCCTCCAATAGATGTGATCTTGTTGGAGTATGTAGCGGAATATTGATGATCGCTTGTCAGGAACTGGAAGAATCAATGTAACGGATTTTCCTATCAGAAATGCACCGAGAATGTCAATGAAAACCAAGATTGTCCTTACATTTTTGTGGCATGAAATCAACAAGTAAATTCATTATTTCTCACATTTTACATCCATTTCCCATGTCTATAAATGTGAAATATGTACCAGATTTTCAGGTCCGAAAACTTGATAAAAAAGCAGCATTTTTGGGAGATTTTTCAACCAGAACAGTGAATGAATAACCTGTAAGGAAAAAGCATTTTTATCACATTTTTTACACTAAAAATCTGCTCATGCCCCCAGTGTCAAGCATTGACGTTGGATGTTATGGCGGGTCAGAGGATGTCGCAGTGAAGTCATATTTTCAGAGATTTGGAAAAACGCAGGATTGCAGGTTTCCTGAAGACATGTCATAGAATTGAATCTTCTTGTTGAGGAGTGCGGAACTGGGTACTACCCAATACCCTGTCAATCAACGGATTGTAGTGGGTGGGTTAGTGGCATTCCCAGCACATCGGAACAATTAGGAACACGTGTCATTATACGCAATGTAATAGCGACCGGATTTCTCACTCAACAGGAGGACGTGATTGGCGTGAATCACCTACTGGGTGTTGCGACATAATATGTCATTGGTGATGGAAGATGGAGACCGGCAGAAAGCAGGAATCCAAAAGGATGGTGTTTAAACGTGATGATCAGTTGAAACTGTTCAGAAGGGTGATTTTCGGAGTTTTGGCAGAATTGTTGGAAGTACAAAGGGTGTTTTCAGAAAGTGTCTGTGATGTTCTCGGTAAGGCACAAATAAGATATGAACGTGGATTCGTGCTCGAGAGTCTTTGGGCTGTCAGTTTTGGGGATTCGAAAGGTCCTCTAAAGGGACCTTGATGTTGGAATCACTTAGTGTGACAGTTGTGGTTCAGGATTTTGCTTTCCTAGCGAAGGATGATGACCTCGGGCATTCTTTCGCCTTATGACCAGGTCTTCCACAGTAGAGGCATAACCTTTGTTCGATGTGTCGTTGTCTCTCCTGTAGTATTAACTTGCCGTCTTGTCCGAGGATGTCAGAACGTTTCAGTGTCGGCAAAGTTGGGGTTTGGTCAGAAATTGCTGCCGTGCATTGTGAGTCATTACAAAGATGGTTGGAGGTCACATTGTCAATGCCACTCAGGATTGGGTCGGGTTTGAAGTCTTTGTTTGTGAGGCACTTGTTGAAAAAACTGGGGTACTCATGAATGTTTGATGGGTTGATGACATTCTCAGTAGATCTGTCGGTGTCGTCAAAATTGAGTGTTTGAATTCGGGTGTCAGAAGACATTATAGAAATCGAGAGTGTCAGCTTGTATATACTGTTAGGGATGCCGGATTTGACGTCGGGGTCGGATTTGGTCGGAACTCTCCTTGACCAAGATCGGTAGTCACAGTATTCGGGAATGCGTGGAATATTGGATGACTCAGAAGTCGGAGATCTGAAGACTGATCTATACAGGCGTTGGCTTCAACTTATGGGTTGCGCCCTCTTGGATTTCTAGTGCCCTGGTATTTTGGACTGAAGACCAGAAAGTGTTATCGGGGTTCTGATTGGTCGAGTCTATTCGGAAGGTCAGTGCCAATGATATGTTGAGACTTATCAGAGATGAGCGGGGGCTTCGGGTATTTGGGAATGGAGTAGTCAATGCGGATGGAATAGGGGTAACGATAAATTAATATCGAGTGAGGGTTAGCTTTACTGGAAAGCAAGTGTAATCAAGGAGGGTTTTGGAATGTCAGATGAGGTAGGGTCGGAAATAATCAGAATAATCAGAATAATCAGAATAATCAGAATAATCAGAATAATCAGAATAATCAGAATAATCAGAATACCGAACAAGGTTTGAAGGCCTTATTGCAGGTAGAAGTTTGGAGCGATGAAATGTAATAAAGATTCAATGATATAGGATGGGCGGGATGTTGCAAGTTATATTGGAATAACAGGTTGAGGTAATGAGATATGAAGGATGTGAAAATGGTATAAGGTATATGATATAAGAGAGATGTAAGAGAGAGAGATAGTGATACGATATACAAGCTGAAGAAGCTTGATCAAGAGAAAATGTATTTAAGACATGTGGGATTCCGAAATCAGAAACGGAAGATAAGGGTGCGTGATACGGAGTTCCAAAGTCAGAGCGAATACGGAGATCAAGATAAGACGTACAGGGATAATATCAAAATAGAATCGTGACTAAGAAAAATGGGGACATGTCAGAAATAAGCGGAAAAGGGCTTATCGGAATATGTGAAATGTCGGAATAACACGAGTCGGATCTGGGATCTAACAACCATGGGTTACAGGTTCTCAACCCACACCCAACCCGCATGTACCCATACCCGTAACCCTTGCGGGTTGTGGAAACCCGTGAAGTTCCCTAACCTGGCTTTTGGACTGAAGAGCCTTGGTATTGACACATGCTCAAGCCATTTAGCAGCTTAGTGAGTCATCTGATCATGTTTCAATTTGCCCACCATACAAATGGTGTCAAAATTCAATCTTTTTGCACAATTATCCCATGCCTTTCTCTAGGTACATTTTGTATCATATAGTAGAATCCAAACTTAGAGTAAATTCAGCTGGACTTTTGAAATCCCTTATAATTCAATGTTTCTTACATGATTGAATTTTTGTAACAATACACCCGGAATGTTCAGAAGTTATTTTACTTAATCTCCTGAGACATGATCGCGAGCCGTTCGAGGCTGTGCAGGTCGTCGCAAATAATGGGTATACAATGACGTATTTTAGAGATGATACCTATATCCGCTCCACATGTCTCCCTTGGCCCTCCTCGCCTCTTCCACGCTGTCAAATACTCCGTTGGCATTTGCTTGCTTGTCATATACGGCATCCACTGTTTCCGCTTTTGCTCCGGAGACAATCACTTCATCCCGCTCTCCGCGCTCCCGACGGTTATTTTCAGTGCGTAGCAGCAAAATAAGCATCATTGTCGCCACGAAGCCTATCGTGATGTACGCGAGCTGAATTGCATGCCCAAGCGTGTACCAGGGCGTGTCCCTGGCCCTGTACTAAGTAGGATTTATACAACCCACCCATGTCAGGAAGAGGTACGAGATACATACAATGTTCGAAGTTATTGCACCCTGCAGATTACCACTGAATACACGTAAATAATTGACTGTGTTTCCTTTTTCGCAAATGGGACAACTCACAAACCAACTGCCATAGCAATCGTTACCCCTCTCTTGTAGCTCCCTTCAGTATTGTTTGCATACTATGTTCTAGTCAATAGTGAGGTGCATTTATCAGCGAAATGAGTGAGCTCTTACGTGGAGTTTGCAATGCTTGGGAATATTCCTGCAGCGGCGAGGTAAATGGCAAAGTATGATAACGCCGCATTACGCGACGCTATGAGGATAATATACCCTGCCATCCCCATAGTTAAACATGCCAAGCTGAAATACCCTCGGTTCCCCACACGATCAGCGTAGTAGCCAACAGTGCATGTGAGAGCACATGCAAAAACGTAAATGGGAACACTCAGTAAGTTTGCGGGTGTAGCAGTAAATCCTATCTCTGATGTAAGCGAGTGAATGACGTGGTATGACAGACCGACCTAGCTGTGAGGGGAGAGTTACTCTAAGATATTGAATTTGATGGTGGATCATACCTGATTAATGATGCTGGGTGTAAAGAGAGAGAAAGCATATAATGGGCCATCACTGGGAAACATGACTATGGTGCAAAGGGGTGCAGGGAATTCTCGCTCACTATCCAGCTGCCAATAACACTGGCACGATGGATACCATGAGTGTGAACGAAAATACCGACAGATTACTTACTGGAAAGCCACGTCTTGCCATCCCTCAAGCTTTGCCACACGTATTTCATTTGAAAAGTTTCCCCGCTTATACTAAACTGACCATCATCGTGGAGTCTCTGAATGATGAATTTGCGTTCCGCGTCAGTTAAGAATTTGGCCGTATCGGGAAAATCCTGGATTATCCAAAAGGAGAGCCCTCCAGCTACGATTGTAACCAAACCCTCCAATATGAAAATCCATGCCTTCCCGAGCGTCAGTGACAGAACAATTGTTTCAATTTGCCGCTGCGTACCCATCCTGGTTTACCGCCCACACCATCCATATTAGATATTGCGGCGGCAAGAAGGCCTGAAGCACATAAACAATGTAGTTGCGTTCCTATGCCAGTTCTCCATACCTCCAAAAGCACCGGACACTGTAGCCATGGATGTGAACACGGCTAACCGGAAACCAAATTCTGATCGTTTGTACCAGCTGCGGTATGACCTCAATGATTATGGCCATTGGTTCACGTGCTAAATACTGACCAGCTGAAAAAATATGTAACACCTGAAACATCCCATCAATTTTCTTGAGAAATAACAAGTCGGGCAGTAGCCATACCCGGATAGAACCCGGCTTCTAGCAGGCCTAGAAACCAGCGCACCGCTAGTCCGGTATGTTCAAGGTTAGGAATATAGAAAAGATATACCGCAACGAATTGCTCACTAATAAGACCGCCAAAGTCATGCACAAGCCCCTGTACTGTCTGAAGTAGGGCAATGTATAAATGCTACCTATGGTGACACATGAGGAATGAAAAGTTTCACCATGCATATGCCCCATGCTGTCATGCAAAGCGGTAGCCAGATAGATGGTCGCAAACGCTTGAGAAATATGTTACTGGGAACCTAGTTTTCCCTTTCATACTTTGAACTCTTTGAGCAGTGTGAAAGACATGCGGACCTCAAAGGCCCAGTAACCTTAATTGGACAATGAAGATTAGAGGCTAGAATGATAGACAATACGAGGTTAATGGTGACGTGAACACGCAACTGATGAAGAAAACGGTCAAGGTCAACAGATACTGATTGTCCGTGATGTGCAAATCCTCTTCAAGGCCGTAAAGCTGCAGACCGTTTCAAGATACGCCAAGATATCGAGATACCGGACATGCTCACCCTTGCATTGCCGATGGATGTTCGATCGAGAAAACAAAGAAAGTAGAGAAAGCTACACCAGGGGATGAATCGCCAGTCCATTTTTCTGAGTAAAGCCCGCTCATCAACCACCTCGTCGGCCACGTCGATCTGCATATCGACCACATCAACGTGTTTATCCTCCAATGGGTTCAGGTTTCCTGAAGTTCTCTTCGAGAGCGAGGCCATTTTGCATGGGCGGCAGTACACGAAGTTGCCTTATCCGCCGTACTTCTTTGAATGATAAACCCCTGCTAAAGAAGCAGACTCCATTGGAAAAATCTCATTGGACGATACAAACAAGACGCTAAAGCACAGCTGCAAGTTACATTTTAGACAGCATAGCCAGGGAAACTCGAAGCTTTAAGCTTTACTGTCGTTCACAATGTAAACGATGAGGCTTATGTAATCCTAAAGGACATGGTCCATGCTCATACGCTTTCCCGCTCTTTCGTTCGTTCGCGCAATGTCCGGAGGCAGTTCCTTATCCTTTTTCAATGCACTCGGAAGCTGTCGATGCGAAATCACTGGCGCATCTGGCTTTTTTTCAGGGCGTAATATGCATGGAAGCTTGAATTTTTGTTTCAATCACGACGAGCGGTGCGCAGGCAGATTAAATAAAGCCTTATTTATCATCAATTTGTCGCTAATGTCTTTCTGTACGCTCCCGTGCTCGACTCCAAGGCCGCTTTGACCGAACATGGGATCCGGTATTTCGCTGGGTGATGTTATGAGTCTTATGACTACCATTTCGGAGACACTTGGCCATATAGATCGTCGAGGGGCTGCCACAAACGGTTTACATAGAACAAGTATCTAGCCCGGCCTCCCCAGAGTTTTCGATGCACAGTCCTACTGGTGTGAAAGGTCTTGTCATCTGCATGCGGCCTTCCGACGATCTCGCCGTCAGCACGTAGATTGAGGGTTGTTGGGTGTCTCTGCCTGTACATAAAGAGTGGATCCACCTTCAGGAATTCGAGTTGTGCTGTGAATTTACCCCCAAAATGCTTCAGCAAACCGTGCACCTTGCCTTAAGCTTATTGCTCTTCTCGCCTGCTCTTGCTCTGCAAAGACGTGATGCTGCCCCCTTGGACCCTCGATTCCCATATACAGGCGCACAGTATGACGGACTTCCCGGTGTGCTCAGGCTGTCCACTCTCCTCGAAGAGCAGTACATCGCTCACGATTTGCGTCAGGCGATGGTAGAGGGAAGATACTAGTCCCCGAACCTGAAGACACTGGTATGCTTTTTCACTGCCTAAACTCTTACTTTTTCGGACGAACATCGCCATGGCGGCATTATAGCTCATCAATTCTGGCCTCCCGGTCCGGACGACATTCGTGGCCCTTGTCCGGGTATGCCATCTCTTCGTTCGAAATTACTCAATCTGATCATCTTTTCCAAGGCATGAACGCTGCTGCAAATCACAACGTATCTAGCTTATCCCGCAGCATGACTTGGTCTGCTTCTGACGAACTTTCTGGCCTTTCAGTTTATTTCGCACGACGGTATCACGACATTCACTGTAAGTTCCCTCTTGCTTTTCAACTTCCGGAAGTTGCAATGACACATTTTCCAGGAAATGGTTGCAGCGTCCCAGAATATCTACAACGTTAGCTTAAATGGTCCTATGATCCCTCATTCAGGCCTACTCACCGCAATTCCACAGATGGGTTGGGATCTTGCAGTGCTCTTGGCTGCGCTAGCAGTTGCCGAAGATGGAGACATCATAACTGAGAAATGTTCGATAGGGCGTGAAGCAACCAGCGAGACTGGATTCCTTGGAGGGATCCTCAGTGGAAAGGAGGGGTGAGTTGCCGGTTTTCTAAATATTTCACGCTCACTTGAAATTGAATAGTGGATACAATGACCATAACAAATGTAAGTTGATTTCTCGCCCGATCTCTCCTTTCTGGTGTCCTCAGATCTCCACAAACAGTCGAAGCCGACACTTCACTCACCCGAAATGATTTCTTTCTGGATCCCCACCGCGACAACTTTAGCTTCAACGGCACATTATTTGGCTATATGCAAGCCAGCGCAGCTGCCACCTCTAAAGGTCTTTTCGACCGGGAGACTATGATGGCATACCAAGCGTTGCGGTACAGGCAAAGCCTTGCAGATAACGGCAACTTTTTTTACGGTATTGTCTGTGTCTTCCCCCGTTTCGCACCCGGTACAATCGAGGCTTTTCCATCTTCACAGGCCCCAAAGCTATTATACTTCTGGGTGCTGCTACATTTGTGTATCATCTGTACGTCTTTTTCTCGTGCCGTAACTGAGAACAACATGTCGCTTACCACGACAACAGATTCCCGAGTGATGGAATCGTTGGCATACCCAACTTGCCTGTGACAGCGTCCTTCTTTGGGGCGGTGCATGATCCCTCAGCCCTTGGAGGCTACCGGTATGTCCGTTGCATATGAAATTCAGCCATACCATGCCAACTGTTTGTTTTGATGATTAGCCATGAACCAGAACGGATCCCTCCCTTCTGGTAAGCTTCGGTTGGCTATCACATTTGTAACAATTTTTGATCCGTGAACATGTGTACCAGGGGCAATACTCCAACACCATATGGGCTCTTGGAGCTCTTGGAGGAAGTTACCTTGTTTCTTATAACGAATCCAAAAGAAAATATTTTCGGCGGCAATGTATGCCTTTCTGGCACTCTGTTAATTATGCTAAGCTCACAAGACATTGTAGGTGGGTAGAGGGAATTTCATCCCCCTCGATTTCGGTCCTATCAAAAACGGCAGACTAGGCAGTGGAGATGTACCCACCGTGAACGACGTAGCATGTCTGATCTACCAGCTATTGACGGACAACACCCCCTCGGGTACGTCTGATTGAATCTCCCCTCCCATCTTTAATTTTCTGTCTGTTTACCTCACACCTCCCAGGGTTGGACGGTGTTATTAATAAATCACTGGAGGTTATTATGTGGGTTGCAAAGAAAATCAATCCCATTTTTGAGCAGTTCGGATGCCCCCTAGTCCCGTTAGAGGACTACTGAAAGACGACTGCGATTCCTCATGTGCATTTGCTAGTTGCGGCCAGCTGCTAGGACCCTCTGTACAGACAATATCAGTGTGCTCTGTGTTTCACTGTTTCCCCTTTTCTTGGAAAGGGATACATGCATTTCAAAGTCTTATTATATTAGTCAACGTGCACGAGCCTGAGCAATGCCACTGAGATATATCTCCTAGAATTGGAATTAACGCACAGCGGCAGCATTGGAAAATATGCATCAATGTACTTACATGGTGCACTCTCGCTCTTGAGTGCCGAAAAGCGATGATACTTATTGATAAATAGGTATAATATAAACATGTGCCAAAAGTCCCTTGCGTGGCAATGTGCGTTCAGGCAAAGTTCTTGTTCAGTGCAAGGCGACCCTTCGGAATAACCCAAGGGTGTTGAAAGCGATAAATCGCCTCCTAATCAATGAAACCCAAAACTGGGGTCTATAAAATATGTTAGACTTTTTTATATTATCAGTGGTCTTTCTATTTCGCCGAGATCAAAATGGTGATAATTGAACCTGAAGAGGCGGCGATTAATTATAGAATAAAAAAGCTGCATCATAATAATGCATGACTCAACGGATTGACTTCAAGCTTACAAAACAGGGAAGCAATATATAGCTTATGCGAGATACTAGGAAATTGAAGTGTCTAGTGGCCTGAGTTGAACGAGATGCGGCCTGTAAACACCTAAGTTGCTGACACGCCAACCAGAAGTTCAAAGATATAGCATGTACATGTGGGGATTGATATTTGCGGCCGGATAGTTTGTAAAATTATGTAACATTCAAATTATCCATGAAATAAAACAAAACAAGACGGGGCGGTTGTATACACTGTGTTTCGAGTAGGGCATCAATCCAATGTACGTGTTCTGGACGAAGTATCTGCCAGTCGATGTCACCTGCTGTCACAACGGTCACACCAATACTGGCAGCTCAGCGCAGCCGAAGGCTGTTTTCGACATCTCGACCACAGTTACATACCATATATCACGACTCACGAAGTGACGAAACACGTCAAGTTTCTTTGCTATGATCGATAAGGAGGTTGACCACCTCCCTAATGCCTCAAATGTTGCAGAGGTACCTGTGGCAACTACTTCGGTTGAAGAAACAAATCCATGGTCATCGTCTGCTGACATTGGCCAGTCACACGATGCTTCAAACGGGACTGCGCCGCATGCTCAGTCTATGAGGTCTGAGCTGGTGGAAGGATCGATATTACAGCCAAAGCACGTGGAACCACAGGCATTAACGCCTCAAAGGGAACCGGTCCCAGACACATCAGTGTTGAACGAGTTCGATCCATTGGCTGAAGACGCTATGGAGCAAGCTGCTAGGGATGCATGGGACAATGCGGAGAGTCACCCGCCTCCATCTCTAGACAATGATCTTTCAGAGGAAACGAGCACCGTCGCGCGTCCTATATTCCCACTCCCGCCTTTAAAAGAAGCCTTCGATGCCCTTCCTCAAGAACCTACGCCATCAAACCCTCAGTCAGCTCCATCAACATCAACAACATTCTCTTCCCTTGCCTCACTCGCGCGTACTCTAACACGCTCACCTAAGCGATCCGTCACTCCTCCTCTTTCGCTGCCTCCTCGATCCTCTTCCTTGCGACACGCGCACCATGCCTCCCTCCCTTCCTTCCCATCTATTCGTACTCCACCCGCTCCTTCAACACCTGGAAGGCTTGAACCAGAGATTCAACCTAAGCAACAGACTGAGAATCCCACGAGCAGCCCCAGCACGGCAGCTTCACCTGATGCGATCAGAATTAATAGTTCCCCTAAATCAGGGTCAGAGGGTCAGTTCGACTTTCAAAAGTTTTTGGATCAAATGAAAACCAAGGGAGCGGATCCCATTGCCAAGTATTTGCGGAGGTATGTTAAGTCATGATTATTCTGAGAGTCTGATTTAGTAACCCCTTTCTGACAGCTTTCTTTCCAATTTCGCCAAGAAAACGTTTGCTGTAAATGACCAGATTAAGATTATCCATGACTTTCTTGATGTATGCATTGCCCTTTCTTTTCAACGGCGCATCACGCACCGGTATATATTTTCAGTTCATCTCGGACAAGATGCGCACAATGGACGGATCGCCTTGGCAAAATTGTGAGTCACAGGACTTTGACAATGCTATAGAAGCAATGGAGAAGCTTGTGATGAACCGTCTCTATGAATTGTAAGCTTCAAACCAGCAGCATGTCGGGTAATTTATTTGATATTGGGACAGCACGTTTCAACCTTTATTACCACCCTCACAACGCACAACTGACGACCTTGAGCGAGATCACGTTCTACGCCAACGCATATCACTTTTCGGTTGGCTGCGTGAGGAACATCTCGATGTTCCGACTGGAACCGGAGGTGATCAAGGGGGGAAAGAAATCGAGGGGTTCCTAAAGTTTGCGCAGCAAGGTTCTGCTCAACTCCATCAAAACCATCGTATGACTGATGGGCTTCATTCCTTTTAGAGCTACTCAAAGTCAACCATTATAAAGCGCCACGCGATAAGCTGATCTGCATTCTGAATTGCTGCAAGGTTATCTTCGGTACTTCGTGATTTCCTTTCTTTTCGTGCTTAGAGCTCCTGCTTTCCGTATCTTTACATTAAACGCGCTCTTATGGAAAGCTAGTGCTGATACTACGTTCTTACTCTAGGCTTGATTCGCCATGTAAAGATGACCGAAGGAGCGGACTCTTTCATCCCTATTCTCATATTCGTGGTACTCAAAGCTAATCCAGAGCATTTGCTAAGCAATGTCGAGTCTGTTTGTTTATTTTCATTCGTATGCAGCTATCCTGATGTATCAATTTCAGGTACATCAATCGTTTTCGGAGCCCCAACAAGCTGCAGAGCGAAGCTGGTTATTACCTGTCTAGTTTGGTAAGTATTTGTATTCGCTGGTCGTCTGGCATTTTGTTTTGATTTTTTTGTTGCAGATGGGAGCAGTTTCCTTCATTGAAACCATGGATCATTCTTCTCTGTCGAACATCTCTCAGGAGGAGTTCGAACGGTGCGGCAAATCGAGCCTCTGTTTCCTCGTCTCCTACACTAAATTTATAATGCTTTCCTTGCAGAAATGTTGAAGAGGCTATCGAGGCTCTCCCTATCACTCGCACACCTTCTCCACCCACGACTCCTTTAGGAAATTCGCGACCACTAACACCTGGGACACCGAACATACAAGGCACACCTATACCAACGACTCCAAGGCTTCGCACAACAGCGTCCCCTTTGGCGGGTGAAGAAGCTGCCCGACCACTTTCCCTTCCAATGCCATCCTCTTCCTCGGATGTGCCTTCTGACAGGCAGAACGCTGGTCCTTCAGATTCTTCACAATTGTCCCTTACCGAAGACACTCGACGATTTTTTCAACGAACATCGGATACTATCTCCAAACCTCTCGTGGCGATAGGGCGCATATTTAGTGAGGTATTAGACGAGACCGGACTATCTGGGCCACAAAGTAACAAAGATAATGAACGAAGAGTGGGATGGCGGGACCTCCCTGGACCATTTGCCCCTCTCAGTATTGGAGAGCAACCAACAGACCAAGCTCCAATTCCTCATTGGTCTCACCCTGATCAAGCACACCAGCACGATACTAAGCAGCAAGTGCCTCAGACGCCGATGGGTGAAGGCGTCTATCAGCCCGCTATCCAAACACCATATAAACCACGGATACGTCCAGCATACTCGAATCCGTCTGCCAACTCCTATCTCGGCACATCAACTGGATCGGATTTCTCACCGACAACGCGGGGACAACCATTGACGAACCAACCATTGGCTTTTGGACAGTCACAACCTTATCGCACTCCTGCGTCAAACACACTCACTGCACCACGACAGTTTCAGACGCCAAGTCCGCATCCGTCGCGCAATCCAACACCAACATTGGACTTTGGCGCACTACAGGTCGAAATTGATCGGGCACACTTAGCGGCGCAGGATGCGGCACACGCCACATTGATACAGATTTTCCCAGCAGTAGATCCGGAGGTAGCAGAGATAGTGTTAGAGGCAAATGATGGGGATTTGGGGCGAAGCATAGAGGCTTTACTCGAAATAAGCGGCGGAGCAGCAGCATAGTAATAACATGTGGTTAGAGGCGGCTGACTACACACGACTAGACACAGTGCAACACCATTGCGACACCACTGCTTAACAATACTTTATGAGCTGCATCTATATGACATCCCGAACAGGTCTCCATAATCGACATCTGAATGGAATAAGGGTTATATGTTCAAGCGTCTGTGATAGTGTCCGTCTAAATACCATAAGGATAAGTTATGAGCAAAGGAGCTGCTCAATGACGAACTAGGTGCGATGTAGTCGGAACAGCTTCTAGTCTTGAACTTGAACGTCATCGTGATGATTGAACAGAGTCTCCGGATGTTGACGATGGAGCAGGAGAATGCATTTCTCTGAAAGCTGCGTTTGTTCTGTCACCCAAGTACGTCAATCCCAGTCCGGCGAGCTCGCTATGACCACCTCTTCTCATCTGAGGTTGACTGGGGTCCATATTGGGTTCATCAGTCCAGGGTTTGGAAGAGGCAGGGCGAGGGCCTCTGCTGGCAATACTAGTATCGTCGGCGACTCGGATGGGATCTGCTGGATAAGGAAAACTAGGAGGAGGTCCCTCAAAAGTTGGTTTCTGTGTAAGGTGTGGTGTTTGAGGCATGGTCATTTGCTCTGGAGTGCCAGTACGCAACCATTCAGGACGAGAAGAGCCTTGTTGGACGAATATGCCCAGTCCGACTTCAAGTTGTTGCGAGTTGAGAGTGGTAGTATTCATGGTGATAAACTTGCGATGATAGAAGAGTTGCAGAATGGACGCTGTGACAGTGAATTCGCAATCCTCTTATACTGTTGGTCTACGACTCTAGATCATGAAGCGGATGGTGGCTGATGCGGCGCGTCTCAGATGTCGACTGCACACAGATGGTCGGGGTTCCGAGACAACTGAAGTTGTCTAGATTGTGTGTCTAGATTGGGTTCTGGACTCCATACCTTACGAAAAAAATCAGGCATTGAAGGACACGTTTATGATATAGATCATTGGAACGGAAGTAGGTAACAAAGAATGTACAAGACTGCTGATGAGGGAAAGATCCCTGACTAAGCTTTGGGGTTAGGGTTAGAGGCTTCAAAGAACCAAAAAAAAAATGAGCCCGGCCACTCCGAGGAGCGAACCAGGACAGGAAAAGATTGAGACGGTGCATGCGGCCTAGACCGCATACAAGCTACGAGAGCTGGCTGGGGACGATGTGTCGCCGTGCTATGGTCATCTCCCATAGCCCGTAGACGCAACACATGAAAGCATCTGCGCCATCAAGGTAAGTATGAAGAAATACTGATTAGAAGGGCTGCCTCTTATACTAAAGGTGGAATCGTGCACGGACCAGGAGCATTACGCGCGGCTTGGGCAGTATATGTAGCTCAATGACTATAGAAACTATTAAAAACATGATGCTGGGTTCAAGTCGCATCCAATAATATATCTACCATCAACGAAAGGTGCACACAACAGTGTACTGTAAAGCTTGTAAAGCTTTGGTCTTTGCGGACTACTCGATCGGCGGGCGCTTGAATATGTTTTTCGACTTGAATGTCCCTTTGCCCACACCTGCGTTGATTCCTCAAACCACACAATCTTCAAAGAAAGGAAAACAAAAACAGCAAACTAACGTTTCTGCAGGAACTACTGACAATGGACCGCCGTTGTTCTTTTCACCAGCCCAAATCACTGCTATCGAGGCACGGATAGACATCCTCATTCATCGTGAGTCCTTGAAATGTAACTCCTTGTTGAAAATAATCTAACTCTGAGGAGTTGGATACACTGTGCTTGCACTAGCCCAGACCGTACAGACCAAAGTTGATCCTCGAACGCACGTAGATTGGTTGCACGGTCTTGTCCCAAAACTAAAAAGGCGTCGAGGCATCGCGATTCTGAAACGCCTCACTGTTCTCCTCGATGAAGATAGCGAAAAGGGAAACGGTGTAGTTAGTTATCACCAATGCATTTTTTCATGCGCATTCATATTCCCGCATTTTAGAACCCTCAGAGCGCCACTTTACTGTCCAACTACGATATCATCTCACTTCAGCCCACCTCCCAAGCTTCGTTCTCCCAAGCATGTCTAACGCACAGTATACCTTCGCCCCACACCGCCCATGTAATTTCTGTTCCTGTGACGTTACCTCGTCTCCCCTTTCATCTAAAGCACACCCTCATTCGTGCGGCCTTGAAGAACGGTGCAGTATTCGAGATAGACTACGCTGGTGCGGTAGGAGTCGAGGCAGACAGACGCAATTGGTGGGGTGGTGCCCGAGAATTAGTGCGGGTGACGAAAGGGAAAGGTGTTCTGCTCAGTGGAGGAGTGAGTGAAGACAGAGAGATCCGTGCACCCAAAGATGCAGCGAATTTGTGAGTTTGACGTGTCTTTCGTCTTATTTGTTGCCCATAAGTGCACAGGGTTACCCTTCTGGGCATTCCTCAAAACCTGTCGCACGATTCTGTCACTCAAACTCCGAAATCCGTGGTATTACGAGCACGTGAGTTTTCTCGTTTTATTGCAAAGTAGTCTTCCTGATGACCACTCAACAGAATCCCGCAAAACCTACCGCGCTGTTCTCTCGGAACCAAAACTCATTCTCCCAGCTAATATTGTTCAAACTTCAAACGACATAGACGACGCTGATTTGACGTTGAGGGCAGAGAGCCAAGTAACGAGACTTGAGCAGGTTCCATCCGCCACTATATCTTCTGTAGAACCAGAGGTCACGACCCCGACCCTCGTGGAACCGCTCCCTCCCTCGCATCAGCAGCAGGCGGCGGTGAAAAACGGCAAGAAGCGGCAACATGATAATTCTCAACGCCCGGGCGGCGAGCGGTCCCAGAAGAAGAAAAAGAAGAAATAAGCATATCCTGATCTTAGAAACAAAAGCCTCGCGCTAACCTTTGAATGAGCGCTGTGTTTAGGAGGTGGAGCACAAAGATACATAGACGTAATCTAAAACTTGAACTGCTCGATATGTCACTTTGGATACAGCTAATTGCAGGAGTTGTTATAAATATACAGCACGAAAGACGGTTGTAGCCACGGTCAAGCACGGCTTCCCAAAGTTTCTTCGACGTCCATGGCCCATTGCTCCATGTCTTGTATGGGTAAACTATCAAAAGTAGTAACGACCTGTCCAAAAAGTCAGCTCATTCTATAAAACAAATGATAAAGAGTAGCTGACTTGGTCTAATGCATCCAGTTTTTCTGTTGTCTTTTGATCGAACTCGCGTTGTTGGCTCTCATTTGCCTCCAACTCAGCAATTAAACTCTCGTTCTCAGCGGCAAGCTATGACAAGTAGAGTTTTAGGATCATCGTCAACCGTGGACTCACTCACTCTGTCCAATTCTGCTAGCATGCGATTGCGTTCCGATTCGAGCACGGGAACCGTGCGTGCGTGTACAGCAGCTTGTGGTGCGAGATCAGGAATCCATATATCTTTAGCATCCAGATTCTGATTCGCCTGCTTTCTCGCTCGACCATCCAAGACAATTTCGTGTAATATGTCGGTAGCAGCCGCAGCATTATGATCAGCAAGCAACTGATCGCTTTGTTGCTGCAAACGCGTCTTGACGCGTGAATAAAACGTGATTCTCGAACACTAAGATGTATGAAGCTGCACCTTAGTGACTTCGAGTATATTTTTTGCCATCTGAGTACGCAACGTCTGGGCTTTCACCGGGAACTCTTCACAGTAGGTGGGAAAACACTCTTTAAAGTCTTCATAGCTAGAAGCGTGAAGAATTAGCATTCATTGCATTGCTAGAGTCACGGTAAACACAAAGTGCAGCTTACGTCCACTTCGAAGCTGCGCTTTGCGTGGCAAGCTGTAGGGCCGAATAGAAGTTCTGGTATCGTTTACTGGATCCAGGCTCGGATACGCGCTGTAATTGTTCTCCTTGCTCAACAGCCATGAGGGGGGAAAGTTATGACTAAGCCAAAATCCCTCGTGCCAGCATGGATCCGAATGCCGCCACAGCGGACGGTCCTGAGGAGAGGAATGGTGCTGTCGGTCCGCAGCCCCAAAGGAGGTAATTATGCACTGATATTCGTTTCACTTAATCATGATTCAAACCTTGGCACCCAGTTCTATTTCTTCCCTGTTGTTCTTAACTTTTATGCTGTTCTTGATGACCGGCGGGGGCAGCGAGGACGCCTCCATTGCATCAAAGACGCACTACAGTGAGTTGTCTGGACCTTTGGCTTGCAGACCTTGACTTCCGCAATGATTATAGAGGAGTCCCTGGTATCTTTGAAACATCAGCAAGCAAACTATACAGCTTGGCTTAACGGGTCTGATTCAAATTTTGCCATGGTTTGTCTAGGATGCCATGGTTTGTCTAGGATGCCATGGTTTGTCCCTCTAACTAATCTGTCTCTGAAGCCTCCAGAGGATTCCACATTCACTCCCTTCGTTCACTCTTTGCTTCCTACCCCACTTTTTTTCGATGGACAGAATTCATACTATCATAACATCTCAGGCTTTCTCAATGGACGTTCAAAATTCTACAATCTCACAGCATTACCTTCAGCTTCTAACGAGTCAGAATCAACTCCATGGTATCCGTTCGCGGATCCGCTTCTGAAACATGCAAAGTTCAATACAACCCAAGCGGCTGAGCGAATAGGAACATTTAATTGGACGGGAATTGATAAAGTCACTATTACAGTGTTGGAACTTCAACGCGAGGATGACATCGAAGATTTTCAGCCGACTGAAGAACTTAACCTCATGCACGTAAGTTATCTACCCTCACACTATTGTGTCTTGACTAACCATGTCTTCAGGGAAAGGCCGAAATCATCAACCCGAATGAATCTTCGGAGCTCCGGTTGCAAATTGAGGGTGTTCACTTTCCCGCTAACGGGTCGTTTGTAGGATTTGCCACTTCGAAAGGGTGCGTCATATCTCCTGCACTGCTCCGTTGTACACTCCATAAGTATACTCAGGCGGTCCCTTGATATTCGTGAGCTCCCATCGCTTGTCCCGCCTTATCTTAGGAACGCTACGGCACAGGCCGTGGCTCTCGAGCTGGATCGGCGCGTCAGAAAACTCTCCCGTCTCGTTGATAGTGGAATCGTAGAAAACGAGTTGGACTCAAATGGCACGTCTGTTTAATCTTCTCCGCAAGCAATTCAAGATGGTCCATTCGTTTAGCTAATTACTCAACCTCATTTCAGACGAAGCCGGTCTCCCAAATTGCAGTTTTGTGTTTTATTTTCAATTGAAGCCTTCAAATTTGGCCCCTCATCTGATGGAAGAGTTGGAGTCTGAGCTTGACAACCCGACTGGTGTATCCACGGTTCGAGCACCACCACTTCTTCTGGATAGTGTGTTCGTTAGCAAAGATTGTGGAATTCTGTTAGAAACTCGAGAAGCCAAAGGAATGAAGTCAGTAAGATATGTGTTGACGTGTTTGACGTGCCCTTACACTGATTATTGTGACTGTTAGAGTCCAGAAATTTTGGCGGAAAGCTACTACATGTACGTCACTTTCATCCCTTCATTTTGTTTCCCTTTCACGACATCGCGTTATTCTAGATGCTGGATACGCATTTATAGTATACCTTGGTCTTCTTGTGGTGCTCGCACGCCAGGTAGAATCAGATGCCAGTCGTACGCCTGCCGGCCTGTCGAGGGTTTCGCGGTGGAGTTTCATTGCTCAGGCTGGGGCAGATGCAATCTCCTTCATTGGGGTAGGCGATTCCTTTTGCCGGTCATTGCCTCGTCCTTGAAGATTATTTAATTGTAGCACTTAACATTTGGCATATTTTCGGACAATCGGTCCTCCCTATCACTCATAGCTCCTGGTTTTCTTGCCTGTCTGCTCCTGGTTTACCAAGCGGTACGTTCGGCGTCTCGCTTGGTCAGCCTGACAGGACTAATGGCCGCTGTCAGCAATACGCCATTCTGATTAATCAGATTCAAGGCCCGGAAGATGCTGCGTTAAGAGAAACCGCGAGAACAATCGATTCTTCTGATCGATCCGCAACACCGAATATTGAAATTCCAGCTGAAGCGAACACCCAAAGCCCTATGGGCTCCCTTGGAGCAATTAGACATCGTCTTGCCGTGGAACCACAGACTAGATTCTGTGAGTCCATCGATGCTGCAACTTTCTCATTATTTGACTGGACATGCGCATACTCTCTGATTACCATCCATAGGGCTTCTTGTCGTGGTGTCCATGGTCTTCTTCTTCAATCTCGTCTTTTCTCCGGTTCTTGCGATATTTGCCATTGGTATGATATATTCGTTCCTGTGGACGCCGCAGATTGTTCGTTCGGCTCGCCGTGGATCCAGACCTGGGTTGAATAAAGATTATCTCATTGGAAGCACACTCGGAAGATTGTTCTTTGCACTTTGTAAGCATGCTACAGACAAATCTATCTGATTCATCCGACTTTCCCTAATCAGATATTTTCGGCTGTCCGGAGAATGTTCTGGGAATTGACTCCTCACGTAAGTACAGCGCTGCGGACTGCACCTTTAGCTCACTATGCTCCTATATAGCATATGTATGGGTGATTGTACTGCTCGTAGTCTTCCAAGTTCTGGTGATTGTTGGGCAAGATACCTTTGGGCCTTCATTCTTCTTACCAAAAGGCGTATGTCTGCTCCCTCACCCTTTCCGATGCTATTCCTTATGGTGCCGTCTAGTGGATCAATGTAAGAGTTTACGACTATCATCCACTCATACCTACTCCGGATGCCGAAGCTCCCAAGCAATCTCTGGGAGATTGTGCAATCTGCATGGAACCGATTATGGTTCATTCTGAATCACCAGTTGGTTCTACGAAGGGCACCAGCTCTCAATTACTTTCATCGACAGCCGCAGGCTTGCGAAGGGTATATGCACTGGCCCCTTGTCATCACGTCTTCGTGAGCCTGATGCATACCTGATCAATGCATAAAACCTAACAACAATCGCAGCATACGCAATGTTTAGAACAGTGGTTGGCCATTAAAGTAAATTTTCTTTTCTTCTGACATAGTGTCGGCTGAACGTATTTTCAGAATATTTGTCCCCAGTGCAGGCGTCCTTTGCCTCCGTTATAACATAGATCATCCTCTGCACCACTCCCTCATCTTGAATTCACAGCAGCTGTACCATTAGCATGGCACATGTAGTAATTTATATACCTGGCACAAGAACGATGTACACCTCGGCTGGTCACTGGCGCTGTCAATGTAAGTTAGTTAATGCTTAGATGGGTTTTGGGTCCAAGCGGAGGCTGGCCTGAAGACTGAAGGAGCAAAGTAGGGTTCCCCCGAGGTTCTGTTTTATTCTTCAAGCAGTTTCACTTAGACTGTTCGCGTTGTGCTTTCCCTCGATAATATAACTAGTTGTCATGCATTAGGATGGTACACCCCCAGTCGAAAAGATAGGTGAGAGCTGCGAAGGAGTAACCTTAAAGGGCATTGGGATAATTAGTCAGCAATAACGCCCCGTGACAAGAGGGTGGATATTGTTCAGCATACCTCGGGGACTGCAAACTCGGGGTGAAACGGTAGCGGACATCGTAATGAGTTGACGCATTCGAACTTCGTAAGAATGGTCAAGTGGCGTCGAATTGGGACCGGTTCCTCCCGGCGGTGCTTCTCTCAAAGATATAAAATATTCGTTGGTTGGGATGAGAACCTTTACCTGCAACATGACCTCGAATTCCAAAATCTCAGAAAAATTGCCACCACCAAGTGTAGAACAAGTTACGATCGTTAGTGTGGACTGTGCTACGCAGATTGATGAACAAGCTTTAATCCGAAAAATGGACTTGCGATTCATTCCTTGGCTAAGCTTTCTTTATTTCCTCAGCTTCCTCGACCGAACATCCATCGGTAACGCCAGAGTGAGTCTACTCTCGACATAGTTGCGTTCTAACGACGTGACTGTAGAATGTCGATAGTTGTACGGCCTCGAAACCGATTTGCATATCACGGACAGTCAATACCTCTTGACTTTGACCGTGTTCTTTATCAGTTGGGTGTTCGCTTGGACTATGACGATTTTACAGGTGCTTAAATCAAGCTAGGCTATTGGGCCTTTGAAGTACTCCGTGAACTTTCCAGCTATGTGTAAGGTCTAAGAGAGCTTTTAGGTTCCTAGCAATGTATTTCTCAAACATCTGCGGCCATCGGTCTGGCTTCCTGTATGCATGACGATCTGGGGTATCTGCATGGTAGCTATACTTCTATCCCACGTCCAGATAACCCAACGTTAATTCCCACAGACTGTCCAGGGACTTGTGCACAACTTTGGGGGTCTTATTAGTTAGTCAATTTACCGCAATACATGCCTGACCTGAGCCTGAAGCCTTCTTGTCAGCCGTACGGTGGTTTTTAGGAATGTTTGAGGCCGGTTTCTTCCCAGGTAACATATCTAGCGATCCTCCGACAAAATCTGATGAGAAAGTGTTGCTCCTACATAGGTGTTACCTACTTTTTTAGTTGGTATGTGTTCTGTGTTTAAAAGGATTACAAAATTTTATCAACGACTTTTCATCAGTTGGTACAAGCGTTCCGAGTTTGGGTTCCGGACAGCCATTTTTTCATCCATGGCTACAGTTTCCGGTGCTTTTGGAGGTGCGGGGGACTGCAATGTTAGCGGTGCCGTCCACCCATAACATTCTGTCTTTAGGTCTATTGGCAGCAGCAATATCAAAAATGGAAGGTATCGGCGGTAAACCAGCGTGGGTTTGTAGCCGCTGTTAATCAAAAATACCTTCACTGCCACTAAGTTATCGTTAATAAAGGCATGGATTTTCATACTGGAGGGCTTGGTAACTGTCATCGCTGGCGGGCTCTCTTTTTGGATCATCCAGGATTTTCCCGATATGGCGAAGTTTCTCACTGAAGCGGAACGCAAATTCATTATCCAGAGATTGCGGAACGACGGCCAGTTCAGCGTGAGCGGGGAGACCTTCGAGACCAAGTACGTGTGGCAAAGTTTAAGAGATGTTAAGACATGGCTTTCTAGTGAGTGGCCTGCCAGTGACATGCATGCTACGCTCACGTTTGTCGTTGAACTATAACAGTGTTTTTAGCTGCCGGATAGTGAGTGAAATTTTCTCTCGTCCTCTTCGCCTCGTGTACCAACCCCCCTCCCCCAAGCGATGGCCCGTTATATGCCTTTTCTCTCTTCACACCAAGTATTATAAATCAGGTATGAATAGTATAAAATTCTGGAAAAACAACTCACTCGCACGGTTTCGCAGCTTGGTCAGTCCCTGGCATATAGATTTTCAAACGTTGACAATTAACATACTAGGATTTAATGCCACACCTGCAAATCTATTGAGTGTTCCCATTTATGTTTTCGCTGGTGCCCTCACATGCACTGTGGGCTACTACGCGGATCGTATGGGAAATCGAGGGTACTTTAACCTTGTGTGCTTGATCTTAGGGATGGCAGGGTACATTATTCTTGTTGCGTCACGAAACGCGGCGCTGTCATATTTTGCCATTTATCTCGCCGCGGCGGGAATATATCCAACCATTGCAAACTCCACGTGAGAAATTAATCCAGACCCGCTACATAATATTGAGGATTTTGACAGCACATGGTTCGCGAACAATGCGGAAGGGAGCTACAAAAGAGGAGTGACGGTAGCAATGGCGATAGGCTTGTGAGTTCAATCCACACTTCCCATAATGATAGTTACTCACCTAATATGCAGCGGCAACCTACAAGGAGCTGTAAGTTCGAATGTTGTACGTGTTTTGACCCCCCTCAGGTGATGCTTTGATTCAATTCAGCCCGCATAGTACCGTGCCGGAGACACACCTTGGTACACGCTCGGCCATGCGATCCAACTAGCATATATATCAATGGGGTTCGTAGCAACATGCATACTGATTCTTTTGTTACGCATCGAAAATTCACGTCGAGAGCGCGGCGAGCGGGATGAGGTTATTGTTGCGAGTGGAAAGATGAACACATGGGATGCTCTGACTGAGAAGCAAGCACACGCCAATGGGGTATATGAAACTGTGGACGCGGCAAGAAGGGACAAGGGAGACATGTGGAGCGGGTATAGATATCATCTTTGAACTATGTTGTCTGATATGTATAGTTCGTCTTATCTCGGTGGTATATGCAGTATTCACTCCGGCACCTGAGAGTCGTTACGCTGGCAGTTATTAATGCCGATGGGCCACACTATTACGCTTCATGGAGCAATCGTCGAAGTTCCGTATCATGCATATGTAGGGCGCTGGTATCATAAGATCATAATCCAAAAAGAAAAAAGACATGACGTTGAACTCACATACCTCTAACGTTGGTTTTTTTCTTAAAACTTGATGCAAAAAAAAGCTAACCCTACTCCGGCCTTGCAAGTGATACAGCATTCAAGTCAAGTTTAATATTATGAAATGACATGACCGTGACCGAGTGACCAGGTACTAGAGGCCTACCGGTAGAGTACTACCTACGGCCGAGTCCACATCTAGGTCTAAGACCCACGGCGCTCTGTATACAGTATCAGGGATACCCTGTGTGAAATGGCGCACTTAGTAAGGTCAAGCGGCAGCTGACTCCGGAGTCTTGCAAGAGAATGTTCTCAGCAGCGCTTCTTTTACTTCAACGGATGTATGTATAAAATGCACGTTATCTGGGAGGAAATTTCGGACCTGTTCGCGACATGGCTCAGGATTCAGAGAAAACCACTGGAAGCCTGAAGTCTACGAATGGAGAACAGATTGCCGATAGTGCGCTAGGCTCTGATATCAGTCTGCAGGAAGTCGACGAGCGAGCCTTGCTGAGGAAAATGGACCTGCAATTTATCCCTTGGTTAAGTTTTCTTTATTTCCTCAGTTTTCTCGATCGAACGTCCATAGGCAATGCAAGGGTGAGTGCAATACTGCTTTGAATTGTATGACTTGTGCGTAATTCATTATTGTATCCGCAGCTTTATGGTCTGGAGAGGGACTTGCACATCACAGACAATCAGTACCTGCTGACTCTAACCGTATTCTTTATCAGTTGCGTGCGCATACAACTAGTGGTCATTTTGGATCCTTTTACTCACGTCTTTGCCTGTAGGTTATTGGGCATTCGAGGTTTGCATTTTTTAGTTTTATTCTAGACTCATGACCCAGGCTGTGATTGAAGGTTCCAAGTAACATACTTCTCAAGCGTCTGCGACCATCTGTCTGGCTCTCTCTCAGCATGACGATCTGGGGTATATGCATGGTACCTTTATTTATTCTCATCTGTCTCTAGCGCGGTGGTACAGCTTGCCTTGCAGACTGTGCAAGGGCTGGTACACAATTTTGGAGGGCTTATCAGTTAGTTGAACTGCCAACATAACGCTGATACGATATTGAACGTCGATACCTGATTAGCTGTGCGGTGGCTTCTGGGGATGTTCGAAGCTGGTTTCTATCCAGGTAGGTTTCAGTAATATTTTTTGATTGACAAACTTGATGAAGATTTTTACTTTCAGGGGTCATCTACTTCTTCAGCTGGTCAACCATTTTTGCATTTCAGACACGGGTATTCCTATTAACACTGTCCGCTTTGTAGTTGGTATAAAACTTCAGAGTTTGGACTTCGGATGGCTATATTTTTTTCAATGACAACAGTATCCGGTGCCTTTGGAGGTGTGGAAAATCGTGACATGACTTACCCTATACTAACTTGATTTTCACTGGCAGGGCTCCTCGCAGCGGCGATATCGAATATGGACGGTGTCGGTGGCAAACCAGCATGGGTACGTAGTAGCATATTGAAGTACGATTATGATACTGATATCCAAGAAGGCATGGATTTTTATTTTGGAGGGCTTGTTGACCGTCATAGCTGGCGGGTTTTCTTTCTGGATAATCCAAGACTTTCCCGATACGGCCAGATTCCTGACTGATGCGGAACGCAAACTTGCTATCCAGAGACTCAAGAATGACGGTCAGTTTAGCGTGAACGGGGAGACCTTCAAAGTCAAGTATGTGTGGCAAAGTTTGAGAGACGTCAAGACGTGGCTTTGCAGTAAGTCATTGGGTAGTTTCTTACTTTGCGCTCATGCTTATGCTGGATTATGGCGTAGTGTTGTTGGCAGCTGGATAGTGAGTTGGTACTATTCACTGTCCTGCCGTTGCTTCACTACCAGATAAACCCAGTGTTGGCCCCTTATTGGCCTTCTCTCTTTTTACACCGAGCATAATTAACCAGGTATGAAATAAAATTGCAAAGTTGTAACAGTGTAACTTATCCACCTACAGCTGGGTTAGTTCGCATATCATCATAGATGTTCTACAGGGGCTCACATTAATTGGACCTAAGGGTTTACCGCTACACCTGCAAATTTACTGAGTGTTCCAATCTATGTTTTCGCGTGCGCTCTCACTTGCGCTGTGGGCTACTATGCGGACCGCATGGGGAACCGAGGATATTTTAACCTCGTGTGTTTATCCCTTGGGATGGCAGGTTATATCATCCTCATTGCGTCACGAAACGCGGCTCTGTCATATTTTGCTATTTACTTGGCGGCGGCGGGAATATACCCTACTATCGCAAATTCCAAGTTAGATACTGTTCGCTTCATCGATGACGGCAGAGTACTCACGATGTTAATAGTACGTGGATTGCGAGCAATATTGAAGGCAGTTATAAAAGGGGGGTGACGGTCGCGATGGCAGTAGGCTTGTGAGTTGTTTTTATTGCGAGGGGGACGGGCACTAACATATTTACAGTGGCAACCTCCAGGGGGCTGTAAGTTCCAATGTTGTACGTCTCCTGCTGCTCTCCAAAGTGCCATTGCAACCCCCTTACGGCTTTTAGTATCGAGCCAGAGACACACCTTGGTACACGCTGGGCCATGCGATCCAACTGGGGTACATTACAATGGCTTTTATCATAACCTGCGTGCTCAGTGTTCTGCTGCGCACCGAAAACAAACGTCGAGAGCGCGGGGAGCGAGATGAGGTTATTTCCACAGGTGAGAAAATGGATGAGTGGGATGCAGCGACCGCGAAGCAAGCCAAGGCCAACGGGGTTTACGAGAGCGTGGAAGCAGCGAGGAAGGCTAAGGGAGACATGTGGAGCGGGAATAGATATCACTTCTGAGCTTTCCGCAGATAAATGTATAACATTGCAGACACATTTGAGTGTCTGCGCGTGTTGAACGTTGATGAAGAGCACCCTTGGACCCTTAGTCGATGTGTCAGCGACCACGGAGCACGGGCGTCTGCTACATCCAGCGCAGTTCCTTGTTCATATATTCTTATTGTCGTCAGGCCTGCCTATAAAGCATGGTCGCTGTTACGATGACCTCCACGTCCACATCTTCGGGAATACCACCTGCGTTGCCTAATGGAACGCCTTCCGTCCCCTCGGATGCCATGTCTGTCTCCGAAATCAAGGACCAGGCGAAGAGCAACGTGCAGCGCATAAAGGGTGCATCAGCCCAAAATCTTTTGAAGGCTGCGAAGGACCAGTCGACCAGCGCAAGTGTCCAAGAGAATAATGGCGACTTGAAGAGTGCACTACGAGCCTACATTATGGCTTCCAGGTCAGCTACCTTTCTGGTACCTACACGGCTATCTTGACACGTTGCTCTATTCAAGTTTACTTCAGATGATCTATGACTCCCCAGTATACAAAGAGGAGTCTGCTGACGTCAAGAAACGAGGCGTGTTTTGGAAGGAGTTTAAAGACTTCAACACGGTGACTGCCACCCTCTCCGAGTCATTGCAGCGGTCCGCACACTAATCCTTCACTTAGCATTTCATGACTACCGTGCTTCCTCATACGCAGAAGTTGGAATCAAGACTGAAAGAACTTGAGCAAGCTCATCATCTGAGGTGTGCAGCCTTGTTCTATTACTGTCTCTGTTTAGACGCCAAACTCCACGCTTTAGCGAAAATGGAGATGCTAACGGAACAGCGGAATCGGCGGCTGGTCCCAATCGCAAATCAGGCGGTTCCATCGCTGATCGTATGCGCTCTCTCCAAGACCATGGTCTAGCAGGTGTTCCGAAACGGTTTTCTCGCGACTTAGGTGCTACCCCCACCTCACCCCGCACCACCTCGCGTCCGCCTCCTTTAACCTCAAAAGCATCATTCTCAAATACTGCTAGTGTCCCCCCATCATCTCCTCCAATACCAGCTGCTCACCCTGTGTCATCCCCGCCGCTGTCTCCATCGGCTCTCTCTTCGCCACACACCTTCGTGTCTACTGCCTCGTTCGGGCCTCCTTCTCCAACGTCATCAACTGGTTCATCCCCTCGAACGTTTGATTTTATTTCGGCCGCGTCTGTGTCGAGCTCCGTGTCAACCCCAGCATCGCCGCTTGGTTCGTCTCGCCCCTCGCCGCACCCTACACGGACCCCTTCCGAGTTTGCACACGCCTTTCCTTCAATCGATGAGTTGAACGAGCAACTTGACACTTTCCCATCTGTACCTGCGGAATTTCCATCCTCGCCTGCCTTCCCTTCTGTACCTACGACCAAACCTGGTCGCAGTCCGCTTCCTCCTCCACCATCTTCAGCTCGAGACCTTCGTGGTTCATCTAGCCCTATCTCTAGCCCACATCATACTGGTGCGAGTTTACCCTCTGGCATATCGCCACGTCAACCACAAGCATCCTCTTCACGTCCGTCCCCATCCCCTGCTGACCGAGGTCAGCCACATCAGCGCCCTGCGAGTACCCCAATTCCACCCACCACCAATGGTGTCAGTCAACCGACCTCTCCTTCGCAGCAATCACCTGCAACGAAACCGTATCGTGAACTCCCACAAATATTCGCACCAACCGTTGCTCCTCTCCCACCACCTGTGAACCCTAACTTTGTTACGAAGACACCGGTGAGATATGTGAATGGTAGCGGGGGTAACAACCATCATGTCAATGGATCGGGGGGCAAGATTGACTTGCCCGTGACTAGTACGATATATCCAAATGCTCTCAAAGACTATAGAAGCCGGCAGGGACTCAAGATATTACTCTTAGACATAAGGACTCGTACTGAATTCGAGGAGGAACGGATCATTGGTGATGAAGTTGTGTGTCTCGAGCCTAGCATTCTAACACGTGAGAAGTGCGTGTTGCATTTCCTCGCTCTACCCACGAGCTGAAACTTGTTTATAGAGTGACTTCCGCAACGATTGAGTCTGCACTCTTTGTATCGCCCTCCTCGGAGCGTGTCTTATTTGTGAATCGAGCAAAGTTTGATCTGGTGGTCATGTATGATGCTGCTTCGACAGCCCCTAGCGCTCCGATTTCCAACCTGGTGCGCGCAATATTCGAGATGGAATTCGTCCGCAGTCTCAAACGTCCGCCTGTGCTCCTGGTGGGAGGCCTTGAGGTGTGGAAACGCGAGATTGGTGATCAAGGGATTGTGAGGGGCATTACCGTTAGCCCAAGCGAACCCGTCGCCATCAACAGCGTGAAAGAGGTTACTCCGGAGGTGGTTGCCCCGAGTCCCAACGTGCCGGAAGTCAGCACGAGTCTACCGCCCCCCGACCCTCATGCGAGATGGGTTCCTAGCACTCGGCCGACAGATGATTCCTTCTCTTCCTCCAGTGCAAGGGAGCGACCCCGGGCATTCTATGCAACGCAGACGCCAATTACAAAGTTCGTCCATTCTTCAAGTCTTATACACACATAGTGATTTGTCCCGTTAGCTCTTCTATATCATCACATGACGCACCAGATATTGATTCCTCGCGGCGTCTGGCTAGGAGGCATGTCCTCCCGCGACCACAATCGACCAGTCAAGTATCAGCAATGTCCACCCGGAACCCGCCAGATAATGTATGCTGGTGATGTCCACTCTTCCATGTGTATTGTTGATATTGCTTTTACAGACTCCAGGCCCTTACTACATGCCACAATCTACTCTTAGCTTGTCTCAGACCCCCCAACACCCTACACACTCCATTCAGTATCCATCTACAATGCCATCGTCAGGTATATCACCATACCCAAGCTCATCTCTCATGGGCTCGGCCTCCACCAGTTCTCTTACTTCCACCAGCAGCTTTCGTGCAACAACAAATGATGGTATTGTATCGCCTCCGCCTCTAGCGTCTATAAATCCTTCTCCACTGTCGCGGCGGCGAAGCGACTATGTTGACCAAGCGCATCAAGCGTACTCCGGCGTGACACGACCCTCTATTGATTACCCGGATCTTTCAGCACAGCACGTTCTGCGCCCGCCGCCTGCTGCAGCCGCATCTACGCTTGAGCGACAGGAGCGTCCTCGGCCTGCACGACATGGGCATTCGTTCTCGTTATCCGGTCCAATGGCGCCAACAATCCAGTCCGACTATCCCGTAACATTCTGGAGCGACGTGCAAATTGGCATGTCTGGTTTGAAAAATCTAGGTAACACGTGTTATATGAATTCGACGATCCAGTGCCTCAGCGCGACGGTGCCATTCGCGCGGTTCTTTACTGGTAAAACTCAGCTGTATGGTCATATCTCATAACTCATGTAATCTTTCGTGGTGTAGATGGACGGTGGAAGAATGCTGTGAATATGCTCAATCCTTTGGGATCGAAAGGTAATATGGCCAAGGCCTTTGCGTCACTATTACATGAAATGTGGCACGGCGACGTCCCTTATTTGGCACCATTCGCGTTCCGGGTTCGTTATTATACATTATACTGATCTTCCACTAGTGACAGTTTTCTCTCCTAGAAATCCGTTTGTATCTTTGCTCCGCAATTCGGAGGGTCGGATCAGCACGACTCGCAAGAGTTTCTCTCCTTCCTTCTGGATGGTTTACACGAGGATTTGAATCGCGTGCTCCAGAAGCCGCAGATAGAGACGACCCCGGATCATGAGGCACAACTGGAAACACTTCCTCAACAGATTGCAAGCGAACAGGAATGGAAAATGTATCGGATGCGCAACGATAGTATCGTTGTGGACTATTTCCAAGGGCAATTTCGCAACCGGCTGCAGTGTTTGACATGTAGGAAGGTATGAAATTTTTAACACAATGCTACAACATCGTCTTAATTATTTTGCAGACGTCGACAACTTATAACCCCTTCATGTGTCTCTCGTTGCCACTCCCCAGTGGACGCTCAACGAAAACTACATTATATCAATGTCTAGACGCCTTCGTGAAAGAGGAGGTTCTCGAGAAGTCTGAAGCATGGAACTGCCCCAGCTGCAAAACTCTGCGAAAAGCGACGAAACAACTCTCTCTCTCACGACTGCCACCAGTTCTTATGATTCATTTGAAACGCTTCTCTTTCAAAGGTCCCTTCACCGACAAACTCGAAACCTTTGTAGACTTCCCTCTCAAAGATTTAGACCTTACTAATTATTTACCCGCACCACTTCCTCCCGGTGCTGACAGCGCGCGCGTGAACGGTATCACATCTTCTGAGGATCCACGTGCACAACTTCCACCATATAGATACGATCTCTATGCCGTTACCAACCACTATGGAAGTCTGAGCAGTGGACATTGTATGTTGACCACACCTAGACCTATTCATTTTCTTACCGTTACGCTTCAGACACTGCCTTTATATCCTCTAGAGGTGGTTGGCTATATTGCGACGACAGTCGAGTTACAAATGCAGAAAGTCGGGAGGTAGTTGTACGTATTCCACTTACACGTTTCTATATGCCCACTGACGGCACGCAGGCACGCCCGGCGTACGTTTTATACTACAAACGAGTGAAAACCCGATAATATTGTTTCGTCTGGTCCTTGCTTTCCATCTCTATCGTTACATCACATCTCACACTGTACTTTGGCATATAGCATGGATCATGTATTTGAATAGGTGCTTTGAGATATAATGGAAAGTACACAATTATATGATAACATCATGCCCCTACGGCAATAGCGGATGGTGTAGGGGCCATCTCTGCTGCGCTCGGCCCAAGTTGCGGTTGAATCATGAGTCGTTGGGCCAACTTCTTCTCTGAATGACAGGCGTGGCATTCATACACCTGCTCTTTCTGCTCTCGACTGTCCGATGACTCCTTACTGACATCCTTGCTAACAACCAGATGGAAAAATGGTGAATAATCTGTGTGGCACTGAAAGCATCGAGTGTCAGACACTGGCAGATCGGCTGCCCGACCGAGGCCTCCCCTCTCAGAGTGGCCTGCCATAACTGCATCTAACCGGCGAGCTTTGCGCAATAATCCGTAAGAGTTGTCCAAAACCACCTGCTTGTAGTTTTTGGTATATGTTTGTAGCGCAGTCTGAGCGGTAATGTAGATATGAACTAGCATGGAGGTCGTTATTACATACCTCTCCCCGTTCATTGAGATCACAGAATTCGTGTAGCCGTCGTCCATCTAAATTGTGCGTCTTGCAAAACACTACTGGCGCCATCGCCCCCGTATCACGCTTAAAATCGATCTGCAAGGTTGTGTCGCGTTTGCTGGCTTTGACCTACACGTATTTGTCATGAGAAATTGTGACACAATAATCAATATCAGTGCCCACCCCTTGCATTTCAAACGCAAATGTGTACCCAGCTTTCCACGCACAAGTAGGATGATATTCGCTGATACACATCGTACACTTGACGCAAGCACCACCTGAACGATGACAGATAGTACAAACCTTGAGAAAATTGTGAGAAACGAGCTCGAGTCCGATATCTCAAAATCGGTGATGCTTTACGTACTGTCTCCCAGCGCCCCTGGGCAATTGCGCTGATTCCTTCAACTAACCGAAGGCGCGATGCGTCCGTGTATACAACTTCAGGAGCAAACAAAGAACACAGAATGTGAACCCATCCTTGTCCTTCCGTAGGCTTCCGGGCTCTTAGGAAACCTAAATCCAATTCATCCTTTGGAATAGGACCCGGTCTTTTTCGTTCCTCTTTGCGCTTTCGAGGGCACAGGACGCAATCAGATATCTGGACATCAGTATCAGTATCAGCGAGAGAAAAGTAAATACCAGTTTCGCTCACCAGCGAAGCTTCTAATGTTGTTTCATTCTGACATATTTCACAAAGCCACCCTTCAGCTTCGGTAGAATCCATTACGGAACCATTAGGTACAGCACCGCAGATACCTGAGAAGTGAGCTGTCAGTGACACACATTAAGGACACAATTATCTAGCTTTATTCCTACCTGCATGTATACCCATGGAACATTGAATACATTTGATAACTTTGCCTAGTGCACCTGACTTCTTACAACACTGACAAGAGACGTGTTTGATCATTATGGGTTGTGGGGTGGGAATAGAACCGATGCTGATCTGCAAAAGGAAACATGTGACCAACGGTAGCACCTTAGAAGTGCTATGGCACATACCTTCATCTTCTTGGCCACAGGGCCATTAAGGGGCGTACCTTCCCTCTTTTCAGTCATGCCTACACGTTGCTTTGCAGAGGGCAAGTTCTCCTCCTTGGGAGATTTCAGGTTTAGGTCGCCATACTTCCGCCAATGTACCCCGCAGTCATCACATAGGACGGTTGTTGATAGACCTTTAGGGGCCTTCCACCATACATTAGATTGGCGCGTCTTGCATGCAGCACATGTAGAGTATGCTGCAACGCCACGACCTTCGATTTTTAGGTTCACTACCGACTTTTCTTCCTCAGAAACACCCGCGGAAGGTTGCCGGGACGAAGGCTTAGTTTGAGGAGTCGTCCCTTTCTGACCAAGTCGGCGTGCTTCAAGAATGCGGCGGTTCTCTTCTCGTAAGTGAGTACTAGAGGGTCAGATCAGACTAGTAAAATACTTCAGAGGCAAATAATACATGCGTTTTCCATAAAGTGAAAAAACGGACAACTTCGGGCAAAGTCCTCGTGATGACCTGGTCGCGGACGGATCGTAGCTCCGGACCAAAGTCCAGTATTGCACTCTCAAAGGCATGTACTTCGCTGTCGTTCCATTCTTTATCACTATAACGAATCTCCTCTTTCCTCCACTATTAAGTCATCAGCATGGAATAAAATTTCGCGGAAAGGCGTTACCTTAGGTACGCGCGTCGGGATTTTCATATTGACAACGGAAGGAGGTTCTTTCTGGAGATATGCCACAGAAAAACGGCGGATAGATTCTGTTAGCCAGTCTACGTTGAATAGTACATCTTTCTTGGTGGTTAAAGCGGCTTGACAAGCCTCCACTATTGAAATGAGCTTTCACGCCTCTGATATGGAATAATGGAGCTAACCTTCAGCAACTGAAAGAAAATAGTAAGAGCCTGGACAGCATTTGAACACCTCGACTGACCCTCTTTTTCTGACATTCTAGAGATGCAGCTCAGGATTTCTATGGTTTCATCCGTTCCTCTTTCTGGAATGTCAGGTCCTGCCGTCCATCCAGTGAAATAGAGATTTTCTGAATCAATGAAAGCTTTACCTGAAGTTGGGAAAGAAGAACCTGTGGCAGGTACGGAAGTCTGGAACTTAATGCCTACCCGTGTGTTGGCACGAGGAAAAATTATATCCTCAGGATCTACATCGATTAGTAGATTCATAAGAGCTTATCTTAAAACCAGATAGTTTCACACTCACCAAGCGTGTCTTCTGCTACCGTGTACTGTCTAGAATCCAGGATCATCAGTGTATGCAAGTATGATTAACAGCAATTTTACCCAAAGTAACGAAAAGGCCACATTCTGTAGTACTTGTCTTCCACTTCCTCCTGTAACTTTGCTGGCACCGTGACATTTGTATTGTTTCGAGAACCCTTTGGTCTACCTCTAGGCCTTGGAGCCGTGCCAACTGTGGATTTTGGCTTTGTGACGGGAGGATTAGGAGGACTGGAACGAGCCCCATCATCATCATCATCCTTGTGGGCACAGCGAGCGCAAGACCATCCATAGCCTCTGGCGGGTTTCGCAACTAGTGGCGGTTGGACACAAGCCATATGAAAATGTGATTTACAGCTGTCGCATTGCACAGAGTCGGAACTGATAATTTGATGTGACAGCGTAGGTCAGAAATATCTCGAGCACAAAATTCGAGTAAGCAAACCTTGGACACCATTCCCCACAATTATCACATAAACGCAGAGAATCTGTCAATTCCGCTACACATTCCTTCTCTGTGACAATCATATCATAGCGAGATGCTAAAACATCTTTGATGTGCCGCGGAACTAGTTATGGTTCAAAGGTTAAATTGATCAGCGAATAACACATGAAACATACGGTTATGAATTTCCGAGGTCAAAATCACCTCGAATTCCCTCTTGATGAAAGGATCAAAGAGTCGATTGTAATAAAAGCGATCTGGTCTCTTTTTCCAGGCCGTCAAGTCGGATATTTTGTCTTTGTGTTTGACGTAGCATTTCGCCCTCAATTGTGTAATGGGTATGACCTCGGAATAAATGGCGCAAAGCAGAAGCCTAGAGTCTGCAACCTGTCGATCACTCACATCACTTGGGCGATAGTACCATGCAAGGCGAACACGAGTGTAAGCTTCTTTGCCTTTTGCCCTGGTCCCGCGAATACTCCCTTCAGCAGTCAAGAATTCCATGATTCGTGCAATAGAATATGGCGTGCCATCACGAACAGCCCAGTTCGGAGAGCAGTAGACATGGTCTGTGAGTATGCGTAAGAACAATTCTAAATATGCAGTATATTATACAAAGTCAAATTACCGTTTATTTTAACATTCTCGCCGTTTGGGAGAGTGTACTCCATCGTGACGAGGTAGATGCGAGAGTTAGAACAAGTGGAAAGGTGAGGTTCAGAAAGGAGAGATTACAGGCTGTTACACCACATCAATATAGAAAAGTAAGGGGGGTCCATGGGCGCTTTTTAGGCGCCGAAAAGGCGCCATGCTTGGTCAGTCCCAGCGAGAAGTGCCTCGAATGAGGGCTCAGCTGGTCGGCTCTCAGCGGACCCGCAAGGAGGATCCGCTGAGGGCCGACCAGCTGAGGAAATCTGGACTATAAGGGATGGATAATATCAGCCTGTCAGTTCACATCCCTTCAGAGAGTCATAGCTCTGGTCTGCTGTGAACCACTGCATTACAAACCCATTTATATAATTAGGCCACCTGGAAGGGACCATATGAGATATGCACAGATGAAAAAAAACTGATAGAGGTGTTTACCAACCTTCTCAAGCAGATATTTGCAATCAGATGATATGATGATATGCACAAATAGATAGAAAAAATTAATATATTTGTTTCACTATTTGCCACCTGCCAGAAAATTGGCTATAGCTACTTGCTATAGCCATTGGCCATAGCCATCAATCAGTGCTAATCAGCCATGGACCCATGGGCGCACATCTGTGCACATTGGTAGCTTGTGGGTGCCTGCAATACAGGGCTGTGGCTGCATGCCATTCCTGCGCTCACCATCCTTTGCGCTCACCATCCTCTGCACTCCATTTGCGCTCTATGAGCCATACCCCTGCACATAACCCCCCTTGCACATACCCAGCCCGCCCATTCCCACACCCACAGTGGTCCCACACCAGGGCCAGTCCCCCACCCTGACACCGATGCCCTGAGGCTGCAACACCTTCACTGCTGTTGCTTTGACCTTGCTGCTGCTGCTGCTGAGCCAATGCTGGAGGAGGACATTGGTGCTGGAGTGGGAGGAAATGATGTGGGGGTGGAAGGGTGGTTGCGTGCGTGAGGATGGTTGTGAGTGTGAGGGGCAGGATGCTGTGGGGTGGCTTGGGTGGCTCAGACTTGATGGGTGGGGGGATGCGGAGAGGGCGAAGGTTGGCATTGGAGGGGTGGGGAGAGGTAGTTGCCTGCCACAGGTCAGTTGGGTTGCACTTGCCGGCATCAACAAGGATATGGTGGATGAGGTGGCCCAAGGTCATGACATGTGAAGGTGCATATGTTGGGCACGTGTGGCAGCGTTTAGTGTACATAGTGAATACATAGCAATCAAATTTGGAGATGACTTAGTTATTTCTAGATGTCACATGCTAAATGATGTCCGGGTCTGGACCGGTTTAGACCTCCCAGTGGCTATGGCTACTTGCTATAGCCACTTTCCCGGCAGGTGACTTTTTCCCATTTGTTTTTGTGTAATCAATAGATATTCTACTATAGCTATTGGCTGCCCCATTTGATACTTTTATGCTAACCCTAACTTCAACCAGGTGGGTTTGTGCTTGTAAATCTATGGGAAGGCACAGTTAGTACTAGGTAGTGACAGGATTGTAAATGACCTACTTTTGTCTTGATAGACAGCTCTCACTGCCCTTCACCATATTCTCGTGAAGGACAAGGCTTGGAGAGTGCAGGGGGATGGGGAAGGAGAGTGTGGGGGGATGGGGAAGAGGAAACGGAATGGAAGCCAGCCTCTTATACACATGATGGGGTGTCACATGATGGAACACCAACTCGGTGAACCAAATTTCAGTTTGTTTGGTTTGTGTTTGGTTTTTGCACTGTTTGTGCATGAACACAGCCTCTGGTTGGAGAAATATGAAAAAAAAAAAAAGAGAATTGGCATTTGTGTACAAATGGTAAAGAAATTATGGGATGTGCACGGATCCACTGAGATTCCATTGGATTTGTCAACCGCTGTGATCTCTCATCCTGCCAGCTGAGCCCTCATCTGAGGCACTTCTTGCTGGGGGTCAGTATTGGTCAGCTCGGAGTTTGGATCTCCTGAGCCCAACAGCAGCCCCAATATAATTGGGAAAAATATGGTAAAAATACAGGAAAACCAGGGAAGCTACTGGGGCTTTCCTGGGACTTGCCTGAGCCTCACCCTGGGAAAGAAATGACAGTTATAAAGCAGTGTCTTTGCAGGCAAGTTTAGAGTTAGGGTTTTGTATTCTGGCCAGCCTACAGTATCAAAAAAACCTGTTTCTCATTTGAAAACTTATCATAATCTGGGTCTGGATCAGAGGATCAAAATCAAAAACAGGCAATTCCACTGTGAATCAAACAATCTAGCTCTAAACCAGCTGAACCAATTCTAAACCAACTCCGAATCAGACGATCCATAGACAAATTATTCTACTTTGCACTGTAAATTATACTTTGAACTGGCCAGTCTAATTCCAGATCAGACAATTCAACTCTGACAGGAAAATATGACTCCATACCAGCCAATCTCATTCCAAAGCAGAGTGTCTGACACTAATCAGACTGTAAACAGTGTCAAAAAAATCTGAAACACCTGATGGCCATATCAGGCAGAGAAGTTCTGGATTTGGCCTGATAAGGCTTGATAAGGCTCATCAGGACCACCCTGATGACTCCTGATGAGGCTTATCAGGCCTGATCAACTTCTTCTGCCATATCTGGTTTGATAAGGAGTTTTGGATTTTTCCAACAAAGCCAAAGTCTGAACCAGAATATCCAGCTCTGAATCAGACAAACTGACCCAAACCAGCAAATTTCATTCCAAAGTGGGCAATCTGACTCTGGACCAGCCACTCTGATTTCTAATTGGAAGATCCAACTGCAATCCAACTCTGATACATCCAATCTGATTCTGGATTGGCTAATTTGAACTAGACAGATTATCCAAGTCTGAATTGGGGAATTCAAGTCTGATTCAAATAAACTGAAACTAAACTATCTATGTCTGAATCAACCAATTCAATTCTAATTCAAAATCTCAAACTGAACTGTGTTCAATATTGAATACAAATCATCAGTAACATTAGGGAATATTCTTTTGGCTGTGTTTTTAATGACCATTTCAAAACAGCAAAACATCAAAACACCTCTGTTTCAACTTTTTCAGATGGTTTTGATGCTGGGTTCAACATTAGTTTCAATTTCATGTGTGACAGCATTGGGCTATACATATTTGACTAACATAGAATTCTTAGATTATATGGGAATTAGTCAGACAACTGTACAGCTACTGGAAAATACAAAGACTACTTAATTGGGGTCATTTTTATGTACTGAGGAGTAAACAATGTGAAAAACTTACTTCAAAACCATGCAATTACTGGGGATATCACAGTGAAAAACAGTTTTGCATATTTTTCATGGATTCACCATGATTCAAAACTACTATTGAAATCATCCATCATATCTGCTATTTCTTCATAGAATGTTCATTTCAAGTAATATAATGGAGAAAAGCTGCTGAGCATTAGTGAGGTCATAGGGCATAAGATTTTCAATATGTAATAAAATTCCAAGCTTTGGCAAATAGAGATACCACCAAAGTTGTGATGTGGGGATGATATTCCTTGCTTGATAGAATGTTAGTAATGTACTGAGAAAAGCTGCCGAGCATTAGTGATGCCATGTTACATGAGATTTTCAATACATAATAGAATTCCAAGCTTTGGCAAATATAGATATCCACCAAAGTTGCAATATGGTGCTGTGTGTAACATGCATGTAAAATCATTCCAGTAATGTAATAGAGAAAAACTGCTGAGTATCAGCAACACTGCATGCCATGTGAGTTGCAATTTGTAATAAAATTCTGAGATTTGCCAAATATAGAAATCCACCAAAGTTGTAATGGGGTGCTGTGTGTAGCATGGGTAACTCCACTAGTCTATATATTAAAGTTCCTTAGTGGGTGGTGGGCATTTTTAGGCACCCAAAATTGGTCAGCTCGGAGTTTGAATGCTCCTGCCAGAGCAGCCCCAATAAAACTAGGAAAGAAAATCAGGAAACATATGAGAAAAATCAGGGAGGCCACTTAGACCTGGCTGTACCTTAACTGAGCTTACCTCAGGAAAATAACACTGATTCCATGGCAGTGTCTTCCCAGGCAAGGTTAAGGTTAGGGTTTGGGGTTCTGAGGTAGCCTGGAGTGCCAAAATAAATAAAATGAGAATCTGAATGAATCAGACAATAATCTGTGTCTGAATTAGTGAATTTAAATATGAATCCCACAAGCTGAATCCAAATTAAACAATCCCAATGCAACTCTGAATAGCCAATCTGATTCTGAACTGGCCAGACTGTCCAACTCCAAACTAATTCTGATTGGGACAATCCAATCCTGAATGAGATTAATCTGAACTGGCCAATCTGATCAACCAACCAGTCTGACTCTGTAAGAATGTATATTCTCATAGTAGCATATATGCTACTATCTAAGGTATATAAGTCACCAGAGTGACTTATGGGTTGTATTATATAAGCCACCCACTAGGGGCGCTTGTAGATAGTGGACAACTATACAGTTGTCCACGAGTGATTAGATAGTCAGATAATTTTAACTTGTAACCACTACTCGCAAACACCAATAAATATTGACCCAGTCTGTTTAGTGTGAAAATTAAGTATCTCACACTTTTTTGACTGTCAATTAAATTGGCAGCACTGTGATAAACCAGAAGAAGATCAACTGATCTTTTTACCCAAACCAACAAGTTTAACACTCAGAAACAGTAAACAGACGTTTACTGTTGAGTCTTCTAAATCAATAGAAGAACACCACAGTGTGGCTGATAGATCAGAGATCTATGACTTTGATAAGAACTCAAAGCCGAATGTCTAGATCCAGAGAGGATCCAGATATGTCTGGAGCCACAGCCAAGGGCCCAGACAGGAGAGTTGAGCCTGCCCATGATGTGGACAGGCAAATGGGAACACCAATGAGGATATCTAGTCCTCATAGAACTATGACACCCATAGCTTCCAACTCCATGAGTCGAAAGCGAGTAGTGGCGGATTGAAGGAGATCTGCACTGGAGGAATCAGAAATGGACGAGATATCGCCCGTTAAGAAAACTAAAAGAACTTTGACCAGGTCAAAGTTATACAATTGTCTCTTGATGAGTCAAGAGAAGTGCTGACGAGCGACACAGACAATTTGCTGGAAGTGCGAATGTCCCAGCTGCTGCATGTTCAAGAACATTGCAGATCGCGAAGTTTGCCATCCCAAACAGGGATGGGAGAGCATGGGTCAATATGCCAGGATGAAGAAACCCGGTGATACAAGTGTACAACTGGACATATTGCCTGGATGATTATGGCCCTCAAAGAGAGCTGTAGACACATAGATACTACACGTGAAGTAAGCCAATGAGCGGCTGAGGCAGCTTGTGCAGCAGACGATGCCGCAAACCAACTCCAAACCTTAGGAGATGGTATGGAACTGTTAATACAAAACGATAGTCGTCGTTGTTTTCATCTTGTTCCTGCTTCTGCTTCTGTATCGTCACTACTACTACTACTACATTATAGACTGCATTCGCATCTGCTCTATGTTGTCGTTTACAGTGCACTAACTGTTTCGACCGGAACTACATCTGCATCATCATCATCATCATCATCATCATCTGCTGCATCGTCATCTGAATCTGAATCTGAATCTGTTCACTTAGGTTGACTATCTCCACTTAACCCCATGTGATTCCGCTTTGTCCGGAATATATGTACTCGTCTTGTTGTTTGCTACGCTCATACGGTATGTTGCTACAGCAGCTGTCGTCTGTCCTCTTTACTGATTGCGCTCTCCGTCTTTTGGTTTTATCCTTCTACCAAACATTCCTTTACCTTTTTACTCAGTCCACCAGCTTCTTTACTTATCTTTACACCGTCGCTTAAACTTTATCTTCGGTCTTTATCTTATCTTCACTCAGTATCTGTTATCTGGTACACCTTGTTAACCTTTATCTTCATGTCGGTTCTTCGCTCACTCAGTCCACTACTTTTACTCAGTATCGGCAGGTTATCCTAAGGTCAACGAACAGTTTATAGAGGCTTCTACTCATTCACTCAGTACACTGAACTACTGCTGAGTCTTTGTACACTTGGTTAGTACTGTGAACCTATGCTTAAAGGAGGTCTCTCCCTTGCTTCTGCTCGGGGAAGAACTGCTTCAGGAATCCGTGTATTGGCATCGTTTAGAGACAAGGACCAGGCACGAGAAACTACATGGTCAATAAGGACTCCTGCTATACTACGGTTGGTAAGTGACCAAGCTTCAAACCCAGTTTTGACTACTGCATCTTCCCTCGTACCTTCCAAACTAGCTTATGGGTATACGTTAGCACTTACACTATTCCTCCTATACTCCCCTTATAAGCCATACCCGGAAGTCCTCTAAGTTGTATATCCCCTATCATGGCTGCTACACGCTGAACACCTCCTGACCTGTTTACTTGTAGTTCCCCTCTTGTGGCTGATCCTTCAAGTTACACACCAGGTTGTACATACAGACCGAACCGCCAGTAGACTTTGCTTAGTACCCTGTACCACCGCCGTTACGACCTACCGTATAACTTTTATCTTAACTACTTTTTATCTTATCACACCTCTACTACACAGACCGTCTGACCTCCATCGTGTCGTTTACTACCAGACCGTTTTCGACTACTACTATCCGCGCACACGTCACTCGTAGAAAACATCACATCATCCGCGACACTCATCATAGTACGAACAGTGTTGCACAAATCGTGTCTCAAGGTCGTGTACCACAAAGACAGCGTGGTGGAATAAAAGCTAGTATAGGGTCACTAACTTGAGTGTAAGTTACCATTGTACTCACGATCAGCACCATGACTGCGATAACCGTAGTCTGAAGTAGAGAGTGTCACTGACAACTCAGTGACGGAACTCGTGAAGAACGAGTAACATACAGGAAAAGCTAGACGTTTAAAGAAACACCTATAAAAGAGATAGCACTCGGAGATCGAGTGTTAGACAGAGAAGGAGTCATATGGCACATGACTACGATAGGACGAGATCCCATCGTGATCGAGGTGTTCTTTACAAAGACAACGAGCCAGGTCTGTCCCCACCGTAGGAGACAGACAGAGTAAAGAACGTTCGGAAGAGTCGAAGTACGAGCTGAAGTACTAGGGATAACCCTAACAAAGGTGTAAGTCCCCGGAAAGGTACATTTCCAGGGACATGAAGGAGGAGGTCCCTA
>MU134354.1:0-170085 GCA_015039355.1 Ramaria rubella
AGTTCAGTTCATGAACTGAACTGAACTGAAATGAACTGCGTCCATCACTATCAATAGTGCAATCAGCCTTCGAGGGCTCAGCTGTAAAAGGGAGATACTGTTAGATCCCAGATCCAGCTTCCAGGATTCTGATGTTTTCTGCACTCCGATAAGCCCTTTTTCCACTTGTTTCCAATATACCCCCATTTTATCATTCTTAGTCATGATCCATCTCAATCTTATCCCCATACTTTCTATCTCGATTTCCATATTCACTTCGATTCCGGAACTCTGTATCACACACTCTTATCTCTTTGTTTCTGATTTCCAGAATTCCACATATTTCTTTAAATACGCTTTTCTTCATTCAAGCTTTCTTTAGCTTGTATATCTCGTTAAAATTTTTATATCTCCCATTATCTTTTGTCATACCAATTTCTACCTGTATCAAAGTGCCTATATATCTTTGATCATTATATTGACATCCCAATTATTCCGACTCCAACATTTTCTGACCCTCCAAAATCCACTCTTTGACTATACTCACTTTTCCATAAAGCTAAAACCTCACTCGACATTCATTTATCGTTACCCCTATTCCTTTTCCGCATTGATTGGCCTGAATCCCAGAATATCCAAAATCCTTCTGCTCTTTCTGATAAATCTCGATTTACTGTTTGTCACTGATCTTCTCCCATATAGACCCAACCATGGAACTCCGATAATCCTGTCTGGTCATTAAGTCCAAAATACCAGGGGACTAGAAATCCAAGAGGGCGCAACCTATAAGTTGAAGCCAATGCCTGTGTAGATCAGCTTCGGATCTCCTATTTCTGAGTCTTCCGATATTCTGCCTATTTCCGAGTATTGCAACATCCTGATTTTGGTCAAGGAGAGTTCTGACCAAATCTGATTTACGTCCAATCCAGTCTGTAACAAAATATCTTGGTATTCATCTTGGAATATTGTTGAAAAAAAGGATGAACATCATTCAAAAGGTGATTTGAAATTATTGGAATTTGTCGGAAAACATGGATCAGATGAGGTGAGGATGGTGTGTTCATGAAGACAAGGGGTTTAACAGTGCCATTCAAGGAAAATCGTTGCAGATTCCAAAGGCAGTTTGCCCATTATTGTCCCATGATGTGGAATCAGAAATTGGTGACTAGACTTAGAATCGGAGTAACTGAGTCACATCTTGAGGGTTGGATTCAGAAAGTCTGGAAGTCAGAGGTCAGAAAACTGAAATCTCAGGTAACTGAAATAGGTCCTTGAAAGAGATTTGTAGTACAGGATTTGGAAATTGTCCTGGAGTGTTCACAAGGAAGTACTGGAGTGCTGTGCAGGAAGGTGTTGGATGAAATCCTATAGCTAGAGCCTTGTTAATGTGTTCTCGAGGTGATTCTGGCTTAACTATATGTAAGGAAATGAAATTTCCTATAGTGAGATTCTCTCCCTCCATTAAGATGTGATCCTGTCAGAGTGCCTAGTGGAATATTGATAATCGCTTGTCAGAAATTGGAAGAATCAATGTAACAGATTTTCCCGTCAGAAAAAATGCCAAGGTTTACATATTGTCATTTTGCAAGGTGAGGATTCATTGAGAATTGACGTTGGATGTGGTGGCAAGTCGGCAGATGTTGCAGCAAAGTGAGGATTTTGGAGATTGTGGCAAGTCAAGGATTTCGGAGATTTGTAAAAAAACATGATTCATTGCAGGTTTCCAGGAGACATGTTACAGAATTGAATCTTCTTGTTGAGGAGTGCAGAACTAGGTACTACCCAATGCCTTGTCAACCAATGGATTGTAGTGGGTGGGTTAGTGGTGTTCCCAGCATGTTGGAACAATTATAAACAAGTGGTGTTATACATATTGTAATAACAACTGGGATTTTTGCTGGACAAATAATGTGATTGGCATGAATAGCCTACTTTATGGTGCAACATAAGATGTCATCGGAAAATGGAAGCAGAGACCTGTGGAAAGCAGGAAGCTGGAAAATGGGTGTTTAGACGTGATGATTGGTCAAAATGTTCAGCAAAAATGGTGTTTGGAGATGTCAGAATTTGTGAAGGTGAGGTCAGAGATGATTGTGAAGGTATTTGTGGTATTTGTCAGAAAATAGGCTTGAGGGATGTTTTCAGAAAGTGTCTGTTGTAATCTCAGTGAGGCACAAATAATGATATGAATGCGGAACCGTGCTCACGGTTGTTGAGCTGTTAATTCTGGGAATTCAGAAGGGCCTTCAAAAGGTCCTTGATGTTGGAATTACTCAGTGTGACAGCTCAGGATTCTGCTTTCCTGGCAAAGGATGATGACCTCGGGCAAGTCTTCACTTTATGACCAGGTTTTCCACAGTAGAGGCATAACTTTTGGTTGATACATCACTGTTTCTCCTTTGGTGTTAGTTTGCCATCCTGTCCAAGTATGTCGGAAATTTTTGGTGTCGGCAAGATCAGTCTATGGTCGGAAGTTGTTGCCATTGATTGTAAGTCATCAGAAGGAAGGACTGAGGTCACATTGTCGGTATTCTTCAGGATTTGCTTGGGTTTGAAATCTTCATCTATGAGGCATTTGTCAATGTTGTTGGAATGCTTGTGAACACTTGACAGGTTGATGGTATCATCAGTAGACTTGTTGGTGTCATCATGCTTGGGTGTTCTGACTCAGATGTCAGAAGACATTGTAGAAATCAAGAGTGTTAGCTTGTATATACTGTTAGGGACCAGGACTCTAGACTGGGTCGGAATTCTCCTTGACCAGAGTTTCAGATATCATGATATTCAGAAATACCCAGAATATCAGACTCAGGAAGTTGGAGAACCAAGGTGGATCTACATGGGTGTTGGCTTCAACTTATGGGTTGCGCCCTCTTGGATTTCTAGTGCCCTTGTTAGATCCCAGATCTGACTTCAGTCATTCCGATGTTTTCCACATTCCGATAAGCCCTTTCTGCTTATTTCTGATATGCCCCATTTATCATTCTCAGTCACAATCCTATTTTTATTTATCCCCATACATCTTATCTTGATCTCTGTATTTGCCCTGATTTCGGAACTCTGTATCACACCCTTATCTTTCCATTTCCGATTTCAAAATTCCACATGTTCCTTTAATATGCTTTCTTTGTTCAAGCCTTCCCTAGCATATATATTTTTTTGTTATACCTCATTATACCTTGTTACATCCTCGTTACATTCCTATTACATCTTCATTGCACTTCGCTATATCTTGTTAAAACTCGTTATCTTGCTACAACCTGTGATATCCTTCTCATTAGTAACAAGCCTTAAAATCCTTCAATCCTTATCCCAATTATTCCAATTATTCCAATTATTCCAATTATTCCAATTCCGACATTCTCGGCATTTCAAAAACCCATTCTTTGATTACACTTGCTTCCCCGTAAAGCCAAAACCCTCGCTTGATATTCATTTATCGTTAACCCTACCCCCTCCCATACTTGGTTATCCTGATCCTGAATATCCAAAATCCCTCGCTCATCTCAGATAAGTCTTAATGTACTATTTGTCACTGACCCATTCCAAATAGACCCGATCATCGGAAATCCGATACATCTGTCTGGTTTCAACCTGAAATACCAGGGCATTAGAAATCCAAGAGGGCACAACCCATAAGTTGAAGCCAACACCCATATAGATCAGTCTTCAGATCTTGGATTTCCAATTCATCTGATATTCCGCGCATTTCCAAATATCGCGACCCTGATTTCGGTCAAGGAGAGTTCCAACCCAATCCAACCTGGCATCTGATCCAGCTCCATAACAGTATATATATGCTGAAACTCTTGATTTCTACAATGTTTTCTGACACCCAAATCCAAACACCCAATCTTGATGACACCGACAGTTTCTTTGACAAGTGCCTCATAGACGAAGCCTCCAAACCCAAGCAAACCCCGAGTGACATTGACAATGCGACCTCCAACCATCCTTGTTATGACTCTCAACAAATGGCAACACCTTCTGACCAAACTCCGACTTTGCCGACACTGAAACTTTCCGACATCCTCAGACAAGATGGCAAGTTAAAACCACAGGAGAGACAACGACACATTGATCAAAAGTTATGCCTCTACTGTGGAAGACCTGGTCATAAGGCAAAAGAATGCCCGAGGTCATCATCCTTCACCAGGAAAGAAAAATCCCAAACCACAACTGTCACGCTAAGTGATTCCAACACCAGGGTCCCCTTAGAGGATCTTCCGAATCCCCAAAACTGACAGCTGAAGGACTCTCGATGCATGATCACACGCTTCATATCTTCTTCGTGCCTTATCGAGACTGCCAAAACACTTTCCAAAAAATATCCCTTCCAGTTTCTGACAATTCCGCCAAAATCCCTTACAGTCATCTGATCTTACCCCTAATCCCAAAGACCCTGAATCTCATTCTCCCAAATATCATCCTCCTGAACATTTTTCAACTGATCATTATGCTTAAAAATCATCCTTTTCAGATTCCTGCTTTTTGCCGGTCTCCGTTTTCCATCACCGACGACATATTATGTCGCAACATCCAGTAGGCTATTCACACCAATCACGTCCTCCCATCGAGTGAAAATCCAGTCATTATTACATTGCATATAACGCCACTTGTTTCTAATTGTTCCAATGTGCTGGAAAACCACTAACCCACCCACTACAATCCGTTGATTGACAGGGTATTGGGTAGTACCTAGCTCTGCACTCCTCAACAAGAAGATTCAATTCTATGACATGTCCACTGGAAACCTGCAAATATTGTGTTTTTCCGAATCTCTGAAAATCCCACTTCACTGTGACATCCTCTGACTCACCATAACACCCAACGTTGATGCCTGAATACTCGGCTCGCAATAAGACAATATGGAAACCTTGGCACTTTCCAGTAGGAAAATCTGTTACTTTGATTCTTCCAATTTTCTGACAAAGCGATCATCAATTCTGCTATGTACTCCAACAAGATTACATCTTATCGGAGGGAGAGAATCTCACTATGGAAAAAATTCATTTTTTCCTTACATCCAGTTAAGCCAGAACCACCTCAAGAACATGTTAAACGAGGCTCTAGCTATAGGATTTCATCTGACATGTTCCACACAGTACATCTGCAATTTCTCAAGAACACCCCAGGACAATTTCCAAACTCCGAACACCGAATCCGCTTCAAGGCATCCTCTGAGATTTAATTCTCTGACCTCCGACTTCCAGATTTTCTGATTCCGACTATTCAAGATGCAACACAGTTGCTCCAATCTAAAGTCTAGTCACCAAATTCAAATTCCACGTCATGGGACAATAACAGGCAAACCACCTTCGGAACTTGTAACGAACTTCCTCAAAAGCCGTTGTTAAACCCCTTCCTTCCATGAATGCAGCATTCGTACATTTTCCAACCTACCTTTTCCGATCAATTTGGACCTCTTCAAACCATTAGGACAATACCTGTCCCTTCTTCAACAATGTTTTAGACCGAATATCAAGTACCTTCACCAGCTCTTCCGACACCTTTTCCTCTTCCATATGCTTCTTCCTTTCACCCCGAACAACGTTTTTCGTTCCCAAAACCTCCTTATTTCCAAACTTCAACTCTCCTTGACCCCCTTTTCCAAAGAATCCTGATGAATCCTGACACATTTCCTTTTCAAGTTTCAAACCTTCCGACATTCTCTGAATTTCTCAGTAATATGTGATTACAACAATTTCAACAGGACAACAACAAGACCATGTTATCTAGGAATTTCCAAGAGACACCCTTACTTCCTGGAAAACCCAAAATCCTGCAGATCTCCGATACTCCAACGCCTTGTCTACTCCCCTCCAATGTTTGATGTAGATGATGGGACGTCTACCTTGAAAGGGGAGTAGCCACCATATTGATAACAATCTTCCCAATCATCCCTCCCCCATTCCAGCTCCTTCCCCCATTCCAACTCCTTCCCCTATTCTGACTTCCTCCAACAACTTCCAAAAAACACAACACTTCCACCCATGTCTCATCCTTACACCGTTTTACATTTTCACAAACCCTTCAACATCTATGACTTTTCACATTCCGATATTTCCATTTCTTCCAAACATCTTCACAATTTCTTACAAGACCAATCCCAAACCTGAGTCAGATCCCCAATTTTCCTCCAATTCCACGATACTCCGACCTCCAATATTCTTTAACTTAAAATCCTTGATTCACCATTTTCTATTTTTCCGATTTCTTTTCACTTTTCCAATCACTTCATTCCTTCCAATTTTTGACACAACTTCATTGCTTAACTCCCTATATTACTTTGCCAAAACTTCTCCAAATTACTCTATGATACTTTTTCGCTCTCCGATTCATTTTTTAATCACTAATTACTGCATAGTTTCACCTTCCAGCCTATTGGCCTCCACCTCAGCCCCTGCTGTCTTTCCCGCTTCCTCCTCAGCTGGCTTGTCTGACGCCGCATTTCCCAAATCCACTGTTTCCTCACCAACGTCTGCCTCTGGCTCCTCAGCCAATTCCTCCCCTACTGGAATCTCTTGCTCCGGTACCTCCAGAATCATCTTCCCCAGCACCTCTGGAATTTCCTTCTCTGGTTCCTTGGCGATTTCTGCCTTTTCCGGAACCTCTTTCTCTGGTACCTCTGGAATGACATCAATGTCCATTCCATCATCGTCCACCTCCTTCCCCTTCCCCAACTTCTTCTCCAGTTGAGGCTGTGGCCTGATGATTTCCGCCTCAATCCCCAACCCGGCCTCCGACTCCAAGTCCCATTGCTATGATGATGTTCCATGGTACACCTCCCACCGCTTTCTCCAGAACCTGTATTCAATCTCTGTGATCCTGTGTGACGTCTTCAACGACTTGTTGAATGCTGCCATTCCCTCCACATTGTACTGGAGCCACTTGGTCAGGCTGTGTATCATTTTGCGGAGCCCACGGATTTCCGCCGCAAGCCCTGCATCCTCCGCCTCATCCTCCACGTCATCCTCCATTCCCCGCTCCTTGCCTTTGCCTTTCCCTGAGACCGCCTCTGCCCAATGCCTTTTTGTTGCTGATCCTGGCCCCGCTTCTGCGTTCTCCACTCGACCCTGCCTCTGCACCAACAATGACGACTTGCCCACCATCTCCGCCAGGAAATCCACATCGCCCAGCTTGGTGCACTTCTTCCGGTCATTCTGGCACTGGACGCAAGCCTGCTTCCGCAATTTTCTGCCTTTCCACTCCTCGTCGACGCATTCCAAACCCCATGTCTGACAAATGATGCACCAATCATCATACTCGTCAGCCTCCGACCATACCTCCTCAAGGCAACATTTCCAGCCTGTCATGTTTTCTGATGTACCTATTGGAATTCGGTCGGCTTTCCATTCATGATCAACCTTCTCCAGGTAGTCTGATTCTTCTGTCAAAATCAATCAATGGACACGAAGAGCAACCACTTACTGACAATTTCTTGAGTCAGGCCTCCTCCCACCTCAACTCCTCCTGCACCATTCGCATCGATTCAGCCTTCTGCCGATCCGCCTCCTCCCACTTCCTTCGGTCGGCTTCCTCCTTTCATCAATCATCGTCCTCCTTCTCTCTCGCCCTCTGATCCCAATCCTCCCGCTCCTTCCGATCCTGCTCTTCTTTCTCCTTCTGATCCCACTCCTGCTTTTCTGCCGCTTCTCTCTCCTGCTTTTCCCGCTTCACCTTTGCACTTTCCCACATCCTCAACTCCAGCTCCGCCTTTTTCCACTTGTACTCCTTCACCTCGGTGGTGAGCTCATCGCTACAGCTGACATCGATGATGGACCAGGTAGGAGATAGTGACCTGGTACATGGTGGCATTGTCCTTGGGTAGTGGTGGTGGTGGGGAGTCAAAACGTTTTTTGCGGTTCCACAAACTGTTTTCTCCTATATATATCCGATCCAAGATCTCAGCCTTTACAGATAACCGACGCCCAAACTTCCCACGACATTCAATAGCATAATCAGCCTCAAGGGCTCAGCCATAAAAGGGAGATACTGTTAGATCCCAGATCTGACTTCTGTTGTTCCGATGTTTTCCACATTCTGATAAGCCCTTTCTGCTTATTTCCGATATGCCCCATTTATCATTCTCAGTCATGATCCTATGTTTATTTATCCCCATACATCTTGTCTCGATCTCCATAATCGCCCCGATTTCAGAACTCCGTATCACACCCTTATCTTTCCGTTTCTGATTTTGGAATTCCACATGTTCCTTTAAATATGCTTTCTTTGTCCAAGCCTTCCCTAGCATATATATTTTTTTGTTATACCTCATTATACCTTGTTACATCCTCGTTACATTCCTATTACATCTTCATTGCACTTCGCTATATCTTGTTAAAACTCGTTATCTTGCTACAACCTGTGATATCCTTCTCATTAGTAACAAGCCTTAAAATCCTTCAATCCTTATCCCAATTATTCCAATTATTCCAATTATTCCAATTATTCCAATTCCGACATTCTCGGCATTTCAAAACCCATTCTTTGATTACACTTGCTTCCCCGTAAAGCCAAAACCCTCGCTTGATATTCATTTATCGTTAACCCTACCCCCTCCCATACTTGGTTATCCTGATCCTGAATATCCAAAATCCCTCGCTCATCTCAGATAAGTCTTAATGTACTATTTGTCACTGACCCATTCCAAATAGACCCGATCATCGGAAATCCGATACATCTGTCTGGTTTCAACCCGAAATACCAGGGCATTAGAAATCCAAGAGGGCACAACCCATAAGTTGAAGCCAACACCCATATAGATCAGTCTTCAGATCTTGGATTTCCAATTCATCCAATATTCCACGCATTTCCAAATATCGCGACCCCGATTTCGGTCAAGGAGAGTTCCAACCCAATCCGACCTGGCATCTGATCTGGCTCTATAACAGCCCTGGTATTTTGGATTTCTTGACTGGTCAGGATTATCAAGATACTGATGGTTGGGTCTGTATGGAAGATTAGTAACAGACAGACAAGTCAAGACTTAACAGATGAGTGGAAGAACATGGATATTTGGAATAATCAATGTGGGGATGGATGAGTGTGTCACACTAAACAGACTGAGCCAATGTTTTATTGGTGTCTGCAACTGATGTGGTTACAAGTAAGTTATTCATGCTTATCTAATTACTTGTGGACAACTGTATACACCAGAGACCACAATAAATTTTTCACTGCAAAAAGTTTTGCAAAATATTTTGAAAAGTGTGAATTTTCCCAGAAGTTTTATAAGGTGGAAAATGTGGGGAATATTTGGAATTTTGTATGGGTTTTCCGCCATGAAAAATTTAGGAAAGATTTTGAATTTTTCATGGTATTTGCCCCATGAGAAAATGTATGGAATATTTAGCTTCTTCCACTAGCAAATTTCAAAATCTTTCAAAACATTTTTAGAGCCAAAATGTATGCAATATGCAGGCTATTTCACCTGAAAAATGTTCTGATATTTTACAATATTAGAAGAGATCTCTCTGAAGGAAAATGTAGCCAATATTTAGTATTCTTCACCTTCAAAATGTGAACAAAATTCAAGATATTGTGGGAAATTGTTTCAAAGGAAAATAAATAAATTATAGAGCATATTTCACATGAAAAATAGATGCAAAAATCAAGATATTCCAATTCAGTTTTCTTGAGACAAAATGTATTGAATATTTGGGATCTTTCACTGGAAAAATATCCACAAAGTATAAGATATTCAAGTTGGTGTTTGTGAGATAATGATGGAGGCAATATTTAGAATACTGCACATGCAGAATGTAAGTAAAAGTGGAAATATTGGTGCATAAAAGATAGGAGATATTTGGAATATTCCATGTGCAAAAGGTGAAAAATTGCCAGAATTATCCAATATTTTTTGTTGGGGGAAACATGGTTAATATTTGAGATATTTCTAGTGAAAAAAACAGTGGCAAAATTCAAGGTTTTCCGGTAGGCTTTTTGCAAGAAAACATAGCGTTGATATTTTAGGTTTGCCACATGGAAAATGTATGCAAGTCTCAGAATGTTTTACAAGGAAAATGGGGGCATTGTTCAGGATTTTGGAATGATTTTGTCAATGGAAAATAAAAGGAAGATTTCAAATAATGTGTGTGGCAAAATGTAGGAAAATTTTGATATGAGGAGTGCCAGTGCCTGAGAAGTCCCAGTTCCAGAGGAACATTTTGGAAAATATGAAATTTTTCCTACATTTTGCCACACACATTATTTGAACTCTTTCTTCCTTTCATTTTCCATTGAAAAAATCATTCCAAAATCTTGAACAATGCCCCCATTTTCCTTGTAAAACATTCTGAGACTTGCATACATTTTCCATGTGGCAAACCTAAAATATCAACGCTATGTTTTCTTGCAAAAAGCCTACCGGAAAACCTTGAATTTTGCCACTGTTTTTTTCACTAGAAATATCTCAAATATTAACCATGTTTCCCCCAACAAAAAATATTGGATAATTCTGGCAATTTTTCACCTTTTGCACATGGAATATTCCAAATATCTCCTATCTTTTATGCACCAATATTTCCACTTTTACTTACATTCTGCATGTGCAGTATTCTAAATATTGCCTCCATCATTATCTCACAAACACCAACTTGAATATCTTATACTTTGTGGATATTTTTCCAGTGAAAGATCCCAAATATTCAATACATTTTGTCTCAAGAAAACTGAATTGGAATATCTTGATTTTTGCATCTATTTTTCATGTGAAATATGCTCTATAATTTATTTATTTTCCTTTGAAACAATTTCCCACAATATCTTGAATTTTGTTCACATTTTGAAGGTGAAGAATACTAAATATTGGCTACATTTTCCTTCAGAGAGATCTCTTCTAATATTGTAAAATATCAGAACATTTTGCAGATGAAATAGCCTGCATATTGCATACATTTTGGCTCTAAAAATGTTTTGAAAGATTTTGAAATTTGCTAGTGGAAGAAGCTAAATATTCCATACATTTTCTCATGGGGCAAATACCATGAAAAATTCAAAATCTTTCCTAAATTTTTCATGGCGGAAAACCCATACAAAATTCCAAATATTCCCCACATTTTCCACCTTATAAAACTTCTGGGAAAATTCACACTTTTCAAAATATTTTGCAAAAACAATTGCAGTGAAAAATTCATTGTGGTCTCTGTTGTATAGTTGTCCACTATCTACAAGTGCCCCTAGTGGGCGGTTTACATAATACAACCCATAAGTCACTCTGGTGACTTATATACCTTAGATAGTAGCATATATGCTACTATAAGAATCTGCATTCTTACACCCTCCCCACAGACCAAACCTCAGGAGGTTTGGGCAACTTTATGCTGATGGAGGATCAGCATACAATGGTGCAGGCGCAGTCGAAGACGACTGCGCAGCTACTTTGATGGTATTGTCATAGTAGATGGAGTCAGCTGGATCAACTTCCATCATGTTGTCATCTGCTGCAGTAGCAAATGCAGGTGAGGGAGCAGGTGGAGCAGAGGGTTCCATCGACGGCACGTCCATACTTGCCTTCAAGCAGGGAGGCCCTCCACCACATCTGTCAAGCGACAAGTCGTCGTCGGACATAGAAGGTTGTCCCCAATAGCTGGGGGTACAAGGGGGCATGGGTATGTGATGGCCAGTGTATGTCCAGCCCCTGTGGGCATCGAGTACCCATTGCACAGTTCATTGTAGCAGACTTTGCTCTGCTTGCGCACAAAATAGGGCACTATATTGATTAGAGCCCTAGCAGGGTCTACCCCCACATAGGTACCTAGCCACTGGGCTAGTTTGTCAAGTGAAGTGCTCTTGGGAAGGCATTTCCACTCAAACACCTTTTCAACGCTAGTGGACAGTAGCGTCAGTAAATCTTGCAGCCAGTACATACTGGAAAGATTGGCCCACTGGCCATGGACTGTGAACAGTTCTGTGAGTTTGTGAAGAAAGACTAAACTGTCTTTCTTTGGCTTAATTAGTTTAAGCCAGACCCACATGTCAACATCCCCTAGTTGGAGGGTGTTATCTCCATTTCTGCGGATAGCGGGCAATACTCCCTCTGGGGAGTATTGAACGGTGCACAATGCATCCCAAAGATTGGGAGGTGTATCATGCGTGATCTCGAACACTGGCATTCGAGTGGCTAAGTGTTGCTCACGGTCAGCATGCTGGATGATGGTGTGCTGCACGACAGGGAAAATGTCGCATGCGCTAGCGTGAGCTGCTCAATGAACCTAGGTTCGTTGAGAGGGCAGGTGTCGAACCACTCTGCAGGTCAATGGCTAGTGTGTACCGCTGTAGGGTGTGGTGCTTTGCCCAATGGGCAGGGTAGAAATCCCATCTGCATTGCAGGCAGGTCGCCTATGGCGGGGGCGATGTGAGCATTCAGCAATGCAGGGTATGGCACCGCCAATGCTCGCTGTCTGGATGTGGTCTTACAACCAGATTGTGATGGTCCTACTGGTGAGGCACTGGTAGTAGGGGTAGATGGACTCACTGAGTCCGTCATCGAATCTGGCAATGAAGTCAGATCAATTATCGTCAGCACTGATGACGTCGACTTCATGGCAGATAGCTTATCTGCCATCTTGCGATTTCGCTGTCTCTCCTTATCGAGAGCAGCGAGCAAGTTATCAAGCTCTGCGTTGAGTTTGCATGTCTCCTCTCTATAAGAGGATACAGCGTCCTTTAAGAAAGGACATGCCATTTTGGCTAGCAAAGGTGGCCAGGCCACTTTTAATGCATGTTCAATGTCACGCATTCGAGGATCGAAGCTGCAGTTTGGTGGCTTGCAGCAAATGCTGTGTGTAGGCATTGCACTCTGGACAGGAGTCACAATGGACGATGGCTATGCACCATCCAGCTCTGCTCCTTTTGGAACATAGCGAACTGTTCAGAGGCACTAAGTAGTGCCTCTGCTGAGGAATGTGGATGGGACACTTGGGCATCCATGTGAACTTGCAGATACACTCGCACTGGTGCGGGTGTGGTAGTGGGTAGCAAAAAGCCTTGAAGCGGTGATAAATCGTCACTTAAATTTAAGGCGAGCGCACCCATTGTGTCATGTGATGGTGTCGTGTTGTGCAAATCACCAACACGAACCATGTTCATGTCGAGTCCTTTTATTACAGGACTCACTCCTTGTCAGTATCATGCCTATAAGGCATGATTAGGAAGCTCACATGGCTTCCTAACTCCCCTCAGCTCTAGATAAGCATCTAGTCCTTCTAACTCTCTGCATGCAGAGAGTGGCTCCCAGGTGACATCTCCCAATGTCTACCGCATGTGTAACTTCAACTTGGAGTCACTAGTCCAGCAATGAGCAAGGATCTCATCCACGAACCATTCTGGTTCGTCTTCTTTCCCAAAGTCATAAATATCATTTACGTCACGATGAGGAAATCATTCATTGTCATTGGGTATATGTGGTCTGATTGGACTCACATGAAACTTTGGAAGTATCCTCCAAGCCATGAGCTCTGGAGGTAACTCAAGTTTCACATTGGAGGTGGAGTTGTCCACCTCTACAACTTGATATGGCCCAATATAATTGGGCACTAGTTTATTTGCCCATCCTTTAGGTAAGGATAGGTTCTTCATAGACAGATATACTAGCTGTCCAACCTCGTACGTTGTTCCCTGATGGCATCTGATATTCGCAGTGTCTGTCTGCTGTACTCAACTCGTGATGATTGCATCATGAGCATCATCAGGTTCCACAACGCTTGTTGTGCGAACTGCTGTACTCCTCTAAAGGTAGTATCCACTGATAGTACTTGCCCGATACAGGGCAAGTATCCACTGTTCAGTTCAAACGGTGCGTATCCTGTGGTCACGCTGACTGAACTGTTCAGTGCAAATTCTACCATTGGGCATTTCTCAGCCCAATCCTTCTGATCACTCTGCACTACAGTGCAGAGCATTTGCCCTACAAAATGATTTGCTCATTCTGTTACTCCATCTGTCTTCGGGTGGAATGCTGTGGACATGAGCAGTTTTGTGCCCATTATACACTGCAATTCCCTCCAAAATATGGAGGTGAATTTGGAGTCGTGATCCGAGACGATTGACTCAGGTACTCCATGCAGGTGTATTACCTCTTTGAGGTATAACCACATGACTTGTCACACAGTAACTCTCATCATAGTTGGCACTAGATGCACCATATATGTGAGTCTGTCAATCACGACTAATAAGTAGTCGTGACCCTTCGATTCTGGCAATGGACCAACAAAGTCCATTCTGATAGACTGCCATGGTCTATCAGGTATCAGCAGGGTATGCAACAACCCTGCTCTATTTTCCTTCTTTGCAGCCTGACAGGCTGCACAGGATCCACAGAACGGCTCTATGTCAGCTGCCATTCCCGACCACCAGTACAATTGTCTGATGTACTTGTTGGTTTTGAATTGCCCAAAATGGCCAACTACTCTATGTGCATGATCAATAATTATCTCAACCATGGAAAAAACTTCCTGGGGAAGACACACAATGTCTTTATTGAACTGGTTCTTTGTCCAAACCAGTCCGTTTCTCACCCCGAATCTGGGGTGAGCTTCAGGATTTTCCAATACTTTCTTGAGTATTGGATCTGTCCTGTAGCCATTGGCTATGGCTCGTTTCAGGTCAACCTCACATTCTTCACGTGAGCATAGACTCTCTGAGTCCACACCAGATGCTGTAGCTAGTACATCATCCTCCTCATTACCTTCCACCTGTATGGGAGGTACTTCCCCTGCTTGCTTCATCTGCTGTGTGTCCATGACACGCTGCTCTGTCACATCTTGTAATCGCTGTGACTGTCATGCTGTGGCCATTCGTATTTCTATGAATTGATCTGTTGGGAGAAACTCTCCTTCTGGGTCTAGCCGTGCATCTGCATCAACGTATTCTTCTGCTGGGTGACTTTCACCCTGCTTATTGTTCTCAGAGTAACATGACAGACAGTCAGCTACCTTGTTCTCCACCACCGTGGTATAATTGAATCTGGAGAGAAACTCCCACCATCACACCTGTCTGTCGGACAGATGCTGTTGTGTCTCAAAGTATTCAAGACCTTTGTTATCCGTCACCAGTGTGAACTGGCAACCTAGAAGCTTATCCTCCCACTTCATAAGTGCTTCTAGGATAGCAATTGGCTCATGCTCATGCATTTTGTAATGCTGTTGCATGGGACTGAATTTAAGAAACCCTGCTGGACGACAAGTTGTCCAGTCCAGACCTTGTCCGTAAACTGCTCCGACTCCAAATCTGGAGCCGTCCGTCACAACCCAAATGGGTTCTGAACTAGCGTGATTTATAGGCTTCAAGATTGGAGCCTCACAGGCCAGTGCTTTGATGGATTCAAAAAACTTATCCATAAAGGGTGTCCATTGAAATGTCCTGTTGTTTCGTGCTCTCCCTGAGAAGGGGGTTGTATACGCCATCAAATCTGGCATATATGGTGCCAGATACTGACCGAGTCCTAGAAATCTTTGGACATCATTAAATGTTCGAGGCCTTCTCCAACCTCAAACCTTCTCCATCTTATCTGCATCTGCATGGATGCCCTTGTCATCTATAAAATGACCAAGGCACTCCATACAAGGCGAATCCAAGTTGATCTTGGATCAATTTCCACTGAGGAACAAATGTGCCTCACATAATATTTCAAAACACCTTTCGAAGATGTTTTTTGTGCTCTTTGATAGAGCTCGAATAGATGAATATATTGTCCAAGTATACGTGGACTGATCAACCAATTTGGTTACGAAAAATCAACGTCATGAGATGTTGAAATGTAGATGGTACGTTACAGTCACCAATCTGCATAACCTGGCTCTTTAATGTGCTGAATATTGTCGCAAAGGCCATCTTATCGACATCCTCCTTGACTACGCATATTTGTTTGTACACATCAGACATGTCAAGCTTGGACCGGTATGCAGCACGAGCTATGTCATGCCGGATTGTATCCTGGTCTGGGAAGGGTGTAATGTCCTTCACTGTATTGTCATTGCGTAGACGTAGATCTATCGCTGTTCTGAGCTTTCCATTCTTCTTTGGAATACATAGTGCTGGTGCTGCAGAATGTACTGATGCTGATACCCACCAACCAGTGGTGGTATACCAGTTGACTTTGTCAATCAGTTCATTTCGAAGTGCCTCAGGACACTTTGGTAACTGATAATGAAACTGTTTAGTTTCATCCACGAACATAATTTCGTGGTTGATCTCCCTCTAAGGAGGAAGTTCTAAAGGCACACCTCCAAAGAGGTCTGCTAACTCTAGCTCCCATCTTTCCCTAAGTTTGGGAAAGTCATCAGCCATTAATAATGTTTGATTGGTGCCAGTAATCCTGTCGGTAATTCTGTCAGTATGTTGGTCAGGTAGACCAACGTCAATGTTTTGTTGCTTTTCTTGTTGTTTTCCCTTGTCTCGCCTCCCATCTGGCGAGCTCATTGATGGCTCCACTTACAACGAGGAGCCATTTGCAATTCATGGAGTGGGGCTCACTAGTTTGGGTTTAAGACTCACAATTTGAGTCTTGCGTTCAGCTGGATCTTGGTAGTCTGGCTGTACTTCCCAAGCATTCGCATGGTTTGGAATTACTTCCTTTCCCATGCAAAAGCATCCCTCGCCTCTAAAGTCGAGGGATATCCCCAGTTTACATAGGAATGGTGTTCCCAGTATTGCGTCGTAGTAGTCTACATTTGCTATATTGAAGTATTCCTTGATATTATGCTCACCAAAGTGTATGTTGGTGTGCGCTCCGTAGATGATGGTTGACTTACTGCCAACACATGCTAGCTGTAGACCAATAGGACATTCAAATTCAAACGTCTTGATGCCTACAGTGCATATGAAGTCTGGAGAGAGCATGACTCCCTCACACCCACTGTCTAATAATCAGTGGGCTCTGACTCCACCAATCTCCCAACATCCAGAGATTGTCTAATTGTCTATACACACCTGTTTGGGGTGTGTCTTATCACACAGTCTGAACCAATGATTGTAGATAGGCTTGATGGTCCTATCTATGACTCCCGCTGACAAGCACGATACTCGATAGCGCCTACTACACTACAAAAGACACTCACTGCACATGCGCCTATCATCATCAGCTTTCGCCAGACCTTCATCTGCTGTGCTACCTCCAGTCTGCCAGACACATCATCTCCACACTCATTCTATTTTTCATCGATTCTATTTCCAATATGCCATCCAGCATTGCCACCACTACATCCCATGATTCGTTTCAGATGACTGCCAAGCCAGACATACACGTTGGACCACGCGTTGAACTCCCTAGTTGGCGTTCTCCCCTTGATGTTCATTTGTCCAGTCCTCCTCCACAAGTCGCACATTGTTGGTACTATCCTCTTTACGTCAAATCTCCTGAAGGCCCATACCAAATATTCCCCTCATATCCTCCTTATCACGTTCACGATTGCATATGGGTATTTGATCAAACCTTCCATGCTCCCTTCTACGTCATTGGTTTTGACCCAAACTTCAAACCAGTGAATGGTTGGCATCGTATCGTCCTCAGGAATAACTGGTACCTCAAAGAGAATGGACCAGGAACAGAGATTTGCTACGGTTATGTGCCTAAGGACTTCATCAAGAAGGGCTCGTCTTTGTTCCCTCTCTGGAGGAAATTTGTATCAAAGTGTCATGATTGGTTCACATGTTTCTGAGTCGTCATCAAGTCACATGACTCACTTACTCATCTTCGGAGATATTTGACAAGCAACTGGAATCCTATTGGACGGCTATGATTCATTTTTCATCACCTGACTCACTTGCTTCTTGGTTGTACTTCTATTTCAAATTGTTCCACATGGTCTATTGTCTATGACTCACTTCTATTCTATTTCTGGCTTCTATTTCAAATTTGCTGCCATATTTCCCTTCATTTCTTCGACCACCTGACTCATTTTTCCATTTCCTTACAAACCACCTTCCTATTTTGGTTTTCTGCCTCTCGCTGTTAGTCATTTCTCCTGTCTGCTGTCGACGACATTGTTGTATGGCATACTCGCATCGTTTGGGGTTCTGCTCATGTATATAAGGCCTGTTTTGCCTTAGTGTACCCGAATTCACCTCTTTCAGTTGGATTCACTCGTCTAAGTCTAAGTCTAAGTCTACTACTACGTCTACTACTACTACGTCTACATCAAGGCCAGCTTTGTCAATAACATGACATTTGCTGTTGTATCTCATCTACGCTTACGTCAGCGTATTACGTCATCATTATCATCACTTACGTCATATTCGTCATCATCACCGCTACGTCTTCGTCTTCATCTTTGTTCTACCTTTGTTGCTGCTGATAGCAAAGTGCACTGAGCCGAACACCAGTGTAAGTAGTCGTGCAACAACGACACCGCTACCCACTGTCTTTTGGATCTATTTCCAAAAGTAAACCGACACCGCGTGTATACGGAAGTTGTTGTTTTGCTTTGAACCACCACTAATTGTGATAGTTGGTTTTTGCACCGCATATATGCACCGCCTTTCCTCATACAATCCTCCTAGCGGATGTACTCCGTCCACTCGATACAAGCTTTGCATTCTCATATTGTCATCATCATCCCACTGATAGGGCATGATTTCCGACTGGTAATCAGCAACTAGTTTGCCAATTTCACTCTCATGGTCATCCTGGACATCCATTCACTCATCTAATTCACCACTTTGTGGCTCCTCCTCCCCTTCTTGAGCACTCCCTGAGTGCTCAACCACTTCCTCCAACTGTGCACCTGCTATGTGCAGTTTGTTCTTCCACTGTGGGCAATTGGGCTTGATATGCCCAACTTGTCCACACTTGTAGCACGTTAGCTCTGTGCTACATCCTTGACCTCCTGAACCTCCAGGAGGTTTTTGTGGAGGGCGAGAAGCGGCGGAAGCTCCTGCTCCAGCTCTCTGTGTAGCTTGTACCCCTGTTTGGGGTACACTCGGCCTCGTCTCTGCTTGAGGTTGAGCATTAGGCAGATGGTATGTCATCTGCTTTGCTGTAGTATGGCTCCCTGTATTGGGAGCTCGAGACAAGCTTGGCACAGCCTGACTTCAACTATTTGTTGGAGTGGGCTTTGCCTGCAGCGTGTGAGTGCTGCTGGACTCCATCTTACACAACCCAATGTCATATCAGGACGCATCCTCTACCGCCTTTGCAGCTTCATACAAATTCAGTTATTGAACTGAATTCTGTCGTGTAGCCTAGTTTTAGGACTTCATGATGCAGTGCTTCTCGAAGTGCTGCTACGAACCGTTTGTGGATTGTATATTCATCAGGCGGATGTATCATCCACGCTGCGTACTTCTTAATATCATTCAGTAATTCCTGAATGGTTCTAGTCCCTTGCATGATTGTGTCGAACTTGTTTGATGCATGTCTATGTGTGAGTGTGTGTAGGAATTGCTGTTGCAAACCAGCGATTGCACTCTCGAGGGTCCAGTCGACTACAACTCGATCATGACGCTCAATATTTCAAGTGTACCACTCCAATGCCTTGCCTTTGAGGCGAGTGCCCAAGTAGTTCAATTGGAGTTCTGTGCTGGACAGCCCCAGTAGACTATTCATTCCTAGCCATCTCAGGATTCCTGAGATGAAGTTCTCAAATTCTTCGAGATCTGCTTTCCCAGCATATTCTGCTGGGTGAGGTAATTTTACTCCAGCTTTAGCAAGCACAGACTTGTCTGGCTTGCTGTCCTTGTGTTTCTCAAGGGCAGCTCGCACCATCTTTGCAACTCCATCTACATGAGTAGATGGACTTCCACCTCCTGAACCCTCCATTCAGGATCCATAACTGCTAGTGATACTGCATGCAGTATCACTTGTATCTGTCTGTGTGGGTGGGGGACATGATTACTCACATCCTGCTGCACCAGTGGATCAATGATATCTTCGTTGATCTGATACAACAGTCAATGTTTGTCAGCCGTTAAGAACACATCCCTCAGTCTATGACTGCTGCTGAGGGTGGATTGAGCCACTCTCGCTGACTCAATCAGCTTGTTGAAGGCATTGCCTTCGACTCCGGCAATATATGCCTCCTTGACTAGGTTATCCGCGTGTTTAGCACGGAGTTCTAGCACATGGTGTTTCCATCATGCTGCCTTATTTTCGATCCTATCCCAGTGATCGAACTCATGTTCAATGGTAATGTGAGTGCTAGTTGTGGTACTGAGGCTATCAGCATCAGACTTCATCATTTATCGCAGTGACTGTTGGGTCACTGCCTTAAGCACTTCTTGCTCATTGTATGTTCTTTTCGATCTGCGAATTCCTTCGCAGATATTTTCTCTATTGCGAGCCTCTAGCTCACAATCTGTCTCTTCCTCAGTACACCAGCACATACTGATACTATCCTGCTCCAGGGTAGCACTAGCTCCCCAAGAAACATTTCTGTTGATCAGTCGTCCGCTGCACGAGCTGCCTCAGCCGCTCGTTGGCTCACTTCACATGTAGTTCACACATAGTATCTACATGTCTACGGCTCTCTTTGAGGGCTGTAATCATCCAGGCAATATGTCCAGTTGTATGTTCGTATTGCTGGGTTTCTTCATCCCAGCATGCTGACCCATGTTCTCTTGTCCCTGTTTGGGATGGTGAACTTCGTGATCTGCAATGTTCTTGGACATGCAGGAGCTGAGACATTCGCACTCCCAGCAAATTGTCTGTGTTGCTCATCAGCACTTCTCTCGACTCATCAAGAGATGATTGTAACTTCGACCTGGTTGAAGTTCTTTTAGTTTTCTTAATGGGCAATAGCTCGTCCGTTTCTGATTCCTCTGGCGCGGATCTCCTTAGATCCGCCGATACTCACTTTCAACTCATGGAGTCGGAAGCTATGGGCATCATAGTTCTACAAGGACTAGATATCCTCATCAGTGTTCCTGTTTGCCTGTCCACATCGTGAGCAGGCTTGACTCCCTTGTCTGGGCCCTTCGCTGTGGCTCCAGACGTATCTGGATCCTCTCTGGATCTAGATGCTTGGCTTCGAGTTCTTATCAAAGTCATAGATCTCTTATCTATCATCCACACTGTGGTGTTCTTCTATTGATTTAGAAGAATCAACAGTAAACGTCTGTTTACTGTTTCTGAGAATTCCAGCAAGTGTTAAACTCATTGGTTTGGATAAAAAGATCAGTTGATCTTTTTCAGGTTTTATTGCAGTGCTGCCAACTTGATTGGCAGTCAAAAAAGTGTAAGAAACTTAATGTGTCACACTAAACAGACTGAGCCAATGTTTTTTTGGTGTTTGTGACTGGTGTGGTTACAAGTAAGTTATTCATGCTTATCTAATTACTTGTGGACAACTGTATGGTTGTCCACTATCTACAAGCGCCCCTAGTGGGCAGCTTACATAATACAACCCATAAGTCACTCTCATGACTTATATACCTTAGATAGTAGCATATATGCTACTATAAGAATCTGCATTCTTACAATGAGAGGTAAGGATAAATGAATATTAAGTGGAGTATGGCTTTACAGAAAAGCAAGTATTATCAAAGAGTGGAATTCAGAAGATCAGAATATGATGTTCAGGATTGGAGTATTCGGGATATCAATATAATGATCTGTTGTATATAGGCATATACATTGAACAATGTGTGATTAAGATATAGGAGGAGGCACTTAAATATGCAAACTCAATATGGGTCAAGTCAATATACAGGCTAAGGAAAAAGCTTGAGTAAGGTAAATCACATTTAAAGGAATATGCAGGATTCTGAATTGGAACAAAGAGATAAGGGTGTGATATGGAATTCCTGAATCGGAGCGAATATGGGGATCAAGATAAAACATAGGATCGAGGTCATCAAAACCCTGCAGGCTCCAAGCGCTCGTTAAGCGCCCATTAGTAAGCATAGGGTTAGGGTTATGCTGGCCAAAATATCAGATACAGATATCAAAATTAGGAGTTAGAGTACAGTTTGCATATCTACTGGGGATTAATGTCAAAGGTCCTCAGGATGGACTCAGGAAGCACTCTATGACCATGATACTTCTTATTTGCCCAGCTTGCCTGAGCACCATTCAAAACTTATTGCACCATGCAGGTCAGCTTCTCTGCTGTGCAGCTTCAATCAAGTTGGCCATACCTTTTCAGAGCTTGGCGTTAAATGTAAGCAGGTCTGCCTCATTTCTGAGTTCTATTTTGTCCACAAATGACTCCACAGAGGCAGTGAAACTTAAAGCAGCACTTCTGAGGCTTGACATGCTTCCAAAGCTTCCATCATCTTTGGAATTGCAATCACCTGCCTCAGAAAGCATCTGGTCTTCCATTTCAAAGATGGGAATCTCTTGCAGCACATTTTTGGGAGTCAATTGTGTTGTAGGCACCTTTAAATAACATAGAAAACATAGTTCAATGTCAATACACAGCTGAACTCACTTTGACTGCTTTTTTCCCCAAGGTTTTCAATTCTTTTGTTCTTCCAAGTCTTTTTTTGAGGCATTTCTGTTGGTATTATGTTACATCCACTGCAGAACACCACTGTGAGCCTCTGGAGGCCAAAACAGTGAACAGGTCACACACCATTTGCCTAGCAAAATCTGTTCCTACAGTATATATGCAGATACCCTGTCAATGCTGACATTACTGCCTGTCTAAGGGATTTCGGCATCATTGTATTCTCTACAAAACCTCACAAGCTAAGTCCCATTGCCTCTCCCTCCTTGATCCAAGTTACTGTCACCGGCATAACACAAAATGTACCTAGATAAAAGCATGGGAAAATTGTGCAAAAAGATCAAATTTTGACACCATTTGTATGGTGGGAAAATTGAAACACAGTGTTTTTTTGGTCAATATTTGTTTGGGGTGCAGATGTTGACCAATGTTAAGATTTGATTGGGGTGGAAATTAGGAATTTGCCACAGATGTGTGTCCCACACAATTCAGGGCATTTTTGTTAAATTTATCATGATTTTCACACCCAAGAATTTTATGGGCAAAATTACAATTTTTCCACAGAGAAGATTGAGAACAAAGGGGAAATTGCAGGAAAATTGTATGCAATTTCCTCTTTGTTCTCGATTTTCTCCCTGGGAAAATTGTAACTTTGTTTACAAAATGCTTGGGTGTGAAAATCATGATAAAATTAACAAAAATGCCTTGAATTGTGTGAGGCACAAATCTGATGCAAATTCCCAATTTTCACCCCAATCAAATCCTAACTTTGTTTGACATCTGCACCCCAAACAAATGTTGACCAAAAACACACTATGTTTTCAATTTTCTCACCATACAAATGGTGTCAAAATTCGATCTTTTTGCACAATTTTCCGACACTTTTCTCTTGATACATTTTGTATCATGTTCCCAGTGTGTTAAAGACCATATTGCTTTTCACCAGAGTTGTGGAAAATGTCAGAAAATCAGAAAATCAGAAAATCAGGATCAGATGGGCTTGGCTTCAACTTATGGGTTGCACCCCTCTTGGATTCTCATGCCCTGGTATTTCAGATTTCTTGACAAGTCGGAATTCGGAGAATGTTGGAATAGTCGGAGATCTATGGAAGGATCAATGACAAGATGGCTAGTCAAGACTTAACTAGTATTTTTGGAAAACGTCGGAGAAAATCGGAGAACTGTAGAATAGTGTTTGAAGAGGATTGAAGGTAAGGATTAGGCTTTTCGGAAAAATTGGAGTTTAGACTAGAGATAAGGATTTTGGGATGTCAGAGTGAAGATGATTGGAATATAATCAATATGCAAGACTCATCGTATAAGTCAATATACGTGATAGGCAATATGACCAATGATAATGAACAATCAATATTCAAACTAGAGAAAGAGATGTACAACAAGCATATTTAAGGAATAACTGAGGATGCCGAATCGGAGACATAACAGGTAATGATATGAGATATGGAATTCCGAGACGGGGTGAATATGGAAACAAATACAAATACAAAGTCAGAGATAGGACATATGGATATAAGATCAGGAGATTGATCTCTGAAGGATGACTAAGGATGTTTAAATGGAGATTTCGGAGAAAGTCGGAAAAAGGCTTATCAGAAAAGGAGATTGTCAGAAAGGAGATTGTTGGAGATTGTTGGAAAATTGGAGAATGGATATGGGTTCTAACAGTTACGGTACATTGTGTAGGCTCACTTGGGATGTTGATTCAAGTACACAAGGTCACAGACTCTCAGAATCAAGAACACTCACTACTGAGATCTATTTTGGGGTAACAAGGGGACATCCAGGGTTTACTCTATAGCCTCGGGCATTGAGGCCAAGGGACCCTTTTTGATATGGAAGCAGCCAAGCCTTTTGATATGGGAATTAGAGGGTCTACAGGGATTATAGGGAGGTCACAAGGTTGCTCACATAGGGAAAATAGACAAGGGAAAAATCTATAAAACCATGTCATTCAAGGCTTTGTATCATTGAGTCCCTACTTCACTCCCTAATACTTGGGACACACACCTATACTCCTATTCACCATCTATTTCTTTTGTTTTCAGTCCATAGACATTTGAGCTAGCAGAGAGCACCTTCCTTTGTGCTCGGTTCAGTTCCCTTGCTTTGTTCTTCTTGGGATAACTCCCAAAACTCAATTAGAAGGATTTTTGTCACCTCTTCAGGACCTCAGGAGCCAGTAGAACACCTTTGTTCTTTCTCTCAAGTACCTTGCCACCTCTTTGGAACCTTGGGAACCAGTAGAACACCTTCGGAACAGCTTAAAAGGCACTTTGCCACTTTTACAAACCCTTTAAAGATCCCTAGAAACATCTTCGCCACCTTTACAAGGCCTCACAAGCCTCATAAACACCACTGAGTCTTTCTTTCTTCATTTACCTCCCCATATTTCCTTACATATTTCAAACCTATTGAACCTCTTTTGGTCTACTACATCCATTCCCTGCACAAATAGAGCTCCCTTCTTGCCTATTCAACAGCTCAGTGTCTCAAGCTCCAATGACTCTCAGAAGTTGCCAGGAGCTTATGTAAGCAAGCCAAAAATGTGAGGTTGAAAAAATGAAAACTTGTTGAAACATAATTATAATATATTTGGAACAAAAAAGTTTGGAAGTTTAACTACATGCTCAGGAATGTAGATATTCTAATTTTTTTTTTCATAAGATTGTTCTTAAACACCTTCTAAACAATCCTATGGTGATTATTTGGCCTTATCGGACCTGTGTCCAATGCAGAAGCCAATGTCATGGATGGGTATTTTGGGTGCTTGGAGTCTGTGGGGTTTTGATGACCTCTATCTTACAGGGATAGGATCGAAAGTGGATTGTGACTAAGAATGATAAAATGGAGATATATCAGAATAAGTGGAAAAGGGCTTATCAGAATGCAGAAACATCAGAATAACAGAAACAGATCTGGGATCTAACAGAGCCACAGCAACACTACAGCAGGGATCCAAGCCAGCCTTTGGGATGATGGAGGATTCCATATTTACATTTCTTGGCAAATCTAAAGTTTCTAAGGTATACAAGTGGTATCATTTGACTATCCCCCCATTATGCCATGCATTTTGGGTAGATTAGGGGTGCTCAGTCCTGAGCAAATAAGCAGCTTCTCACCAGCAGGGGCTGCTGGTTCAAAAAGCTACCCCCAAAGTAGCTTTTGACCATCGACCCCTGCTGGTCACAGACACCCAAAGCTGCTGGTCCGGCATGCGGCACAACATGTTCCTGTCACACTGCCCTTGTCCACCCACAGTGCTTGTGAAAAATGTGAACACAAATCCCACGGTGAAACAGCAGCCAAGAAACATAAGGAAGACCAAGCTGCCGGCCCCAACACTCTGCCTTGGAGTGTGAACAAGAACAAGATATGGGCACTTCAAAATTCTAATTGAATTCTATTTCATAGTTTTTTGCTAATGGCAGAGACTTCCGGCCTTGGGGATATGTATCGTGTTTGTACATACATGCTGAATTAGCTTGACGTCTGGCTCAATGGCATTGACAATAGTCTTCAAGAGATAAACATGATGTATGTAAGGATGTGGTAATTATGCAGTATTGCTCATGCTTACTATTATAGGACTGTATAGTCTGTATCTGTGGGCTCCATCTACAATTATGGAAACTATGTGTGACAGGTACACTCTACAGAGGAAAATTGGTCAGCAGATGGTACAACCAGCCTGGTGAGCTTGAGCAGCCCCTTTGCTCTGATCCCAACCAGTAGCAGCCCTGACCATCTGTACCAGCGACCACAAGCTGCTTATTTGCTCGGGACTGAACACCCCTATTGTGTCATGTGATAAGACAAGGGCACTTGGTTAAACGAACAGTAGCGTTTTTGCTGGCCATTCGTTTTGGTATTTACTGTTTTCGTACATGAACCAAGCCTTGTTGAAATCACAATTTGCCATCCACTGGGTGACTGGCCATGCCCAACTGGCCACCGGCTCTCTGTAAGGGGAACCCCATTTCATGTGGTCCTACACTTCTCTATTATCTCTTCTTTCTATCTATTCTTCCCCACTTCTTCCTTCCCTCCATTATCTCCCTTGCCCCTATCTCTTCGTTCAAGTTCACTTAACTAAGTGCCCACTTATGTAACGGTATTGGATTTCAATCCCATTACATAACTTGGCATTCATTCTTCATTTTACCTCGCATAAGCCCCCGCTTACGTAATGGGATTGGAATCCAATCCCATTATGTAATCACAGTACACTCCAGTGCTTAGTGACATACTCCTTTAGGTAGTTATCTTGGCAGTGGGATCCTTAGGCTTTTCTCTTCGGATTCCCATCTGCCAGGTGTGTATCCTCGTATGTAGTCTTCTGTGAGCTTATATATCTTCGGATTCCCATCTGCCAGTTCCCAGTGTGATATTCCACTGCTCCTGGAGGTTGTCCTTATACTCTCAGTCTAGACCATGAGGTCATACCATTATATATATGTGACGTGACATTTCCTCTGTGGGCCATGGTCCGCCGTGGACATACTCTCACAATGTGGACACATAGGTAGACTCTTCACAATGCTTCCCTTGTGGATGTGCGCAATCTGATACTTATATGTTTATGTTCATTTTGGATGAAGAAAGCACATCCACAGATCTATGCCCTCTCACTGTGGGATCAGCTATGTAGGAACACACAGGCAGTCTGTCAAGACAGTCTTAATTTAGATAAGCCTAGAGGTCATGATTGAATTAGTGTCAACTATGGAGCAAAATAACTGATTGGCATTTGAGGTAGTTTCGATGATTGAAAAAGTGGAGGGGGCTTGGAAGAGGAACTACAAGAGAATTTGGACCAGGGGCCACAACCACGTTGACAAGCATGATACTCGACAGCGCCTACTACACTACAAAAGACGCTCACTGCACACGCGCCTATCATCATCAGCTTTCGCCAGACCATCATCTGCTGTGCTACCTCCAGTCCGCCAGACACATCATCTCCACACTCATTTTATTTTTCATCAATTCTATTTTCAATATGCCATCCAGCATTGCCGCCACCACATCCCATGATTCGTTTCAGATGACCGCCAAGCCAGACATACATGTTGGACCACACGTTGAACTTCCTAGTCGACGTTCTCCCCTTGATGTTCATTTGTCCAGTCCTCCTCCACAAGTCACACATCGTCGGTACTATCCCCTATATGTCGAATCTCCTGAAGGCCCATACCGAATATTCCCCTCATATCCTCCTTATCACGTTCACGATTGCATATGGGTATTCGATCAAACCTTCCATGCTCCCTTCTACGTCATCGGTTTTGACCCAAACTTCGAACCAGTGAATGGTTGGCATCGTATCGTCCTCAGGAATAACTGGTACATCAAAGAGCACGGACCAGGAACAGAGGTTTGCTACAGTTATGTGCCTAAGGACTTCGTCAAGAAGGGCTTGTCTTCGTTCCCTCTCTGGAGGAAATTCATATCCAAGTGCCGTGATTGGTTCACATGTTTCTGAGTCGTCATCAAGTCACATGACTCACTTACTCATCTTCGGAGATATTTGACAAGCAACTGGAATCCTATTGGATGGCTATGACTCATTTTTCATCACCTGACTCACTTGCTTCTTGGCTGTACTTCTATTTCCAATTGTTCCACATGGTCTATTGTCTGTGACTCACTTCTATTCTATTTCTGGCTTCTATTTCAAATTTGCTGCCATATTTCCCTTCATTTCTTTGACCACCTGACTCATTTTTCCATTTCCTTACAAACCACCTTCCTATTTTGGTTTTCTGCCTCTCGCTGTTAGTCATTTCTCCTGTCTGCTGTCGACGACATTGTTGTATGGCATACTCGCATCGTTTGTTGTTCTGCTCATGTATATAAGGCCTGTTTCGCCTTAGTGTACCCCAATCCACCCCCTCCACCTCCATGAACCCACATAAGTCTAAGTCTAAGTCTACTACTACATCTACTACTTCTACGTTTACATCAAGGCCAGCTTTGTCAATCACGTGACATTTGCTGTTGTATCTCGTCTATGCTTACATCAGCGTATTATGTCATCGTCATCATCACTGCTACGTCTTCGTCTTTGTCCTTGTTCTACTTTTGTTGCTGCTGATAGCAAAGCGCACTGAGCCGAACACCAGTGTAAGTAGCCGTGCAACGACGACACCGCTACCCACTGTCTTTTGGATTCATTTCCGAAAGTAAACCAACAACATATGGCCGGCAAGACCAAAAAAGACTTCAGTAGCCTCCGCAGCTCACAACTCATCCATCCATGAACGTTTGAACCTGTTGATGGTGGTAATACCCCCTTCCTCCAAAACACCCGAAGAGCCTTTCCATCATTCATTCACCTATTAAGAACAGTAGTCAAGTAGTGTTTGACTGAAAAACATGGCTCACTTTTCGCAAACACCAGGTTGAACTGCTCCTGGACATTATCTGTGGGCTATGTCCAGGGTTCAAAATCCAAGACTTCACCACTGCACTGGGAAGTCTGTGATTGACAAGTTCCGTTATGTGACTGCTTTCCTCTCTCGAAAATAAGTCCTTCATCCCATATTGATTCCTTTCCATAGCAGACTTACCTAGTGGTATCTGTCCCACATGCTATTCTACAGTATTTCATATACCAGGCTCTCTGGATATCGTTGGCAATGAGAGTTAGCACTATGCACCAATGGACACTAGCATTGGCGCCTGAATTACCTGAGAGAGTGCACATGACATATGACATCATTGGTCTAGACCGGCCGGTGGCCGACAGGGCATGCCCAACCAGCCATGGCCTCGTTTCCCAGCATATATACGCGCCCACAATACTAACGGCCATGGCCCTAATCATGGCCACCCATGGTCGCTTGGTCATGCAATGACAAATTTTATGGTGTAAGCTCTTCCCGCCCTCACATGCCCATAAACGGGTTCTGCCTGTCGCATCACCACAGCCATCGCCGCCACCTTTCATGAGTACCCTCTCCTTCTCGAGCTATTATAACCACTTCTACGTATTGTGTCGTGAGTGTACATCAGCATGCTCAGAACCGCTTGACTGAAGTGCATTGTGAGGTAGAGTGTTGTACACGCTATCACCAGTGCACCATTATTCGGTCTCTTCCTGCATCAGTGTTCACCTGCCCTTTCGATGCTGTCTCGATGCAATTCTGCATGCACTATGTGTTCGAAAGCATCTCCAAGGCATGCATGATGCTCAAGAACATCTCCAAGCACTTGCGTACTGGCAGTGTTTTCCTCGGCACCGTCCCCAATGCTGACTTCCTGCTGTGCATACAGTTCCTGCACAAGTGTTTGCTTAATATACCTACCTCTTCACTTGCATTTCATAGGCCATCTAAACGCACTGCCACCAGGTGTACCACCCAAGTTTGCCAACACAGTGTTCCAGATCTGGTTTGAGGACTGTGAGATGCATGTGCAGCCGTTTGGTCATCGGTAATGGTTCTACCTTAAAGACGCCGTCGAGGACATCCCTGAGTATATTGTGCACTGGCTGCACTTTCAGGAGTCAGTGTCTTCTGTTCACATCGCCTCTCGCTCCTGTCTGCGGGTCTGCTTGTGATTCTGACATGGGCTTGACAGGCTCACGCGAGAGTACAGGTAGAGGAGTTCCATGATGTATTTACAGCTGAGCATGAACATCACGACTATGGGCTGCTATTGCAGTGTATGAAGGTTGTGTCAACATCAGGCGAGAGCCAAATGGACAAGGATCAATGGGATGCTGCAAGTGCGTTCTTGCATTCTCTTTTCTTTCCTTTTGCCTGCTAATCACTGTTACTTCTGCAGATAATTACCTCACATTTGCATTCGAAAAACGGTGACATGATGACTTTCCAGCATCAATCATCAAATCATCACTTTCTCCATGTCTCTGCTTAGTACCTTTTTGATTTTGAGTTCTAAGAAGTGCGAAGATGTATGATTATAGTAGGGGGTTTTTCAGTCTGCTCGACATGTGGAACTAAGATCGTGTGAGTTGAAGTCAAGGAGGTGTGAGAGGAAGGAGAAAGAGAGAGAGATACAACACAACCTACACATCCACTCACATGACATAGCTAGCGCCAGAATTGGCCTAGACTATGGATCTCAACCACCTGCCTAGAATCACCAACCATGGGTGGCCATGGCCACTTGTATAGCGGATGGGTATTTCTCTTTCCCAGCAAATGGCTTTTTCTCGTTGAAATGGAAAAATACAATTTTTTTTGAAAACGGCACGTCGTAAGATAGGCGTCACTTAGTCCCAGCTAACCATAAGCGCCCATTATATCAGCATTGGGTTAGGGTTAATGGGCGCTTAAACGGCCAATATGGTGGAAGTCAAAACCCCATTTGTTATATCTGTGGTCCTACTACCAGAGGGCTTTTATTTTGCTTCGTATTTTTGGCATGAGTGGTCTTAGTGCAAGGCATGGTGTTTGCGAGTCACTTGTACTGCCAGGAGTGAGTGGCCAACTTCATGAATTGATTCATACTGTCATTCATTTTGGAAATAAATGTGAGTAATTGAGCTTCATTTTGAACTTCCAATGAATCTGCAAATGAATCCACAGACACTGAGGGCACTTCCTGTTTTGAGTCCAAAACTATACAGCAGTCACAGTCACTTGTGACTCAGTTGACTACAAGCATTAGATGGCACCTTGACAGCATGGAGACCCAAATGCTTCAGCCTTCTCTTTACTCCAGCCTTCCTAGGTGCCATATAAGACAAAATTAAGGCTTTTAGATGCACTGGGTAGGCTCTATGAGTTCTTTTGTGGATGGTGGAAGCCTCTCGGGAATTGCCGGATTGCTTATGTAAGCGGCCAATTTGGCCACTCCGAAAATACATGATGTGCTCTAGCTACGCCCGCGGCAGCCACTGCAGCAGCCTGACTTCTGTCCTCGACACACAACATTTTAAGAGAAACTGTCACCATAGAATTGATTAGAATACAATGAAGTACAATGCTATGGAATCAGTTTTGATAATTATAATCTCAACCAAAAGTTATGGGGCCAAACTTTTTTTATTGCACCAAAATCTCCCAAACAGCTTCCCCGACTAAGTGACGTCTATCTTAAGTACAAATGGAGAATCCATCGGACCTGTCAACGTTTCAACGGCCGTGATCTCTGATCCGACCAGCGTCATTCCTCATACCTACCGAAATAATTAAATATGTCCCCCTTGGGTTTATCACATAATCGAGCTAGGTCTGCTGTTCTAATGCCCGGCGTACCTATATTCAGCGCTGCCCCAGGGAAATACAACTACGCTCCTCTGGAAATTACCAAATATACCTATTCTAGTGACTAATAAACTGTAGGGACCCCTTCTGGACATGAAGTTATTTGCTGGTCCACCTTGGCTGCGAAATGATATACGCGAAACTCCCCCAAAGATGCCTCCCACCATCATTCGCGCGCTCGCGACACTGGGTGCAATAGTTACTGTAGTCTTTGGGGTTTACTACCAACTCTTGTTGAAAGACATCCTCACGCATGCTGGTTATTGGAGGGATTTCATTGAACCGTTGAACAATGGTCATTGTACCAATGTTCCTGAGCTGCAAGCTTGCGAGAGTGAGTGCAAATGTTGGAAGCGTTTGCAGTTCTCTAATATCTTGCTGTCTACCTAAAGAAAGTGTTCGACATCATGCCTCAGGAACTCTATATTTTGCTTGTTCCACTCCAATAAGCCGAACGGTTTGGGAACCTTGCACCGGCCGCCTCAACGCATCCGCTAGGTCCCTCACAGACTATGTTGCTATGTATGATCCCTCAACATCCAAAACCACTCGCCTTAAACTCGTCGGCTTTCCTTCGTCTCAGCCTTTGGCTCTTCATGGGTTTGATATTGTACAGTCGGACACAGATCCATCAGAACTCCTTGTATACCTTATCAACCACAGACCACCGACAGGGGACCCAAGACAAGTTGGAGCTGACAGTGTTGTTGAAGTTTTCAAGACCAAAGTCAATTCTGACGAGTTGGTATACGTAAAGACCGTCAGAGACCCATCGGTGATAATCAGCCCAAACGATATCATAGGCAGTGGAGATGGTAGTTTTTATTTCACAAACGATGCTCGTTCCAAGAGTGGCATCGTACGTTTGGTCATCATATTTACCATCGTTTAAAATGTGATCCTCTCTTCCAGATACGACAGGTTGATGCATTTTTAAGATTACCAGGAATGACTGTCGGATATTGTCACATAAACCGCGGATGCAAGATTGCTGCGCGAGGCCTTAAAGGAGCTAATGGAATAGCACGTAATAATGATGGCCTTTATTTCGTTACGAATCACAGATTTGGAGAAATTTTCGTGCTGGAAAAACAAGAAGATGGTTCCCTGGTCTTGACCGATGTCGTGAAGACTGGTGCGGATGCACGGGGTTATTGGTTGCTGCGTTTTACTTACACTTCCAAACAGATATGCCCATGGACAATATTTCTGTGGGCGAGGACGGCGTGCTCTACATTGCAGGTCATTCGCCAACGACGCCATTACTGACTTGCACAACTGAACTATTTTTAGCATTTCCTAAAATTCTCCAATACATATCAGAAACTGCTGGAGACCCAACCAAGACTTCTCCCTCGGCCGTCCTACGTCTATCACGCAACACCGGTTCCGGACAGTTTTATGGTGAAAAATTTAAGGTTGAAAAGGTATGTCGTCTGGTCATCATCTTCTTGACAGTGTTTAGCTTTCCTTTTGTCCCAAGATCTTCCAAGATAACGGTAAGGTTGTTTCGACCGTCACCACTGCCATATGGGACGTCAAACAGAAGGTATTGTACCTAACTGGTATGTATTGCGTACTTCTGGAGCAACCAACTATGACGTCTTCTTTAATCAGGTATTACTGCCTTCTACGTTAGTATATGCAAAGTCGACAACTTATGAGATGACTATCACCTACATGTTATGACGCGGCCCGAGTATTATTTCTCGATCGATTCAACAGAATTTGATTGCTCCTGACTGCATCCTTTACTAGGGGTAAAATGACCCCATTTTGACAATGTTCCCCCAATATACCAGGCAGAGGGGGTTTTGCAATGTACACCGTCCTGCGTGTTTGTCCGAGTCGGTATTTGGACTCGAATCTGTCACCGAATGAATCTTCGAAGTTTCATATTACCTCTTCTCATTCTCTAGTCTTCAGAATGCCATCGCTGCTTGATGAGAACCCTGCGCACGAATACCTCTCATCACTATCAGCTCTTCAAATGCTATTGTTCTCACGTCATCTGTTCTTAACGCTGTCATCGCCTAAATTGTGTGTCACGAAATATGGATCCACGGAGCCCTCGAACGCTGTGCGTGTACACTTTTCTTCATAATGGAATCAAGGCACGAAAATGGCACTGCCTAGTTAGAACGAGTACCTACCGGTACGATAATACATTTATACCTGACGTAATTCGCAAATGATTCCGACAGCAGTTGCAGATTATACTTTGCTCTACAAAGAGCATTGTAGTTACAGTATCCATTACAAAGTGGCTAGAGAACGGCTCCTTACACTGGTGCTTAGCGTATTGCGGTTGTCAAGTGAAGCATCAAAATAGGTACCTCATGCTCATGTATCAAGTCTCCGCTTCTGAGTCGAGGATGCGGTTGGACCTGGTTGGACTACATAGTACCGATTTGATTGAACCATTGCTAGTGCCCAAGCGAACCTGCCAGTGATCATGGCTGTGATGTTTTTTCACTCATGCTTCGAAGAAGAGTTTACACTAATGTTCATCATTGGCAGCTATGCATCGATCCAGCTGCTCAATTCAACTGTTCGTGCAGAAGGTCCTGCCATCTTACGTATCCATCGATACTGCTCAAGTTCAGGTGTTGTGGGCTTCCAAAAGCATGCTATTTTCCTGCAACTGTCTTGAATCTGGATTTTCAGCAAGTCCGGACCTTTCCACCTAGGATGGATCATAATGGACTACAAAAACTTATGTTCCTACCAGCAACAATAAAGCACCGACTTACATATACACTGTATCAGGTTGATTGCGCCCGTGGACATTCTGAATCATTTCCGCCTGACAGATGGATGGGCAGAGGCTCCCAAGCGGTCGGTAAATAGACTAATGGTTTCTTGTTCGGTGGGTGCCTTGTAGATTCAGGTCTATGATCTTCATCCTCCATGGTCCACAAACAAGCGAACAATATAAAACCTCTCGCCACTGGCCATTCTGAAGTTCTGTGTGATTTCGCTGTGATTCCCCCTCTGCGCTTTATCGTCGCGTATTAATTTTCCCATAGGATGCGTACCTCCAGCACTCTGGTCTTTCTGTCCGCTTGCCTCTTTGGCATTGTCAAAACTGCTCCGTCCTACGAAGCTCCTTCGTACCAAAGCGGTCACAAGTCCGAGTCAAAAAGTTGCAGCGTTGCCAAGGACAAGATCCCCCTTCCCACAGGTCAGACCACTCTGACTGTTCCTACTGGCGTAACGCCCGAATTTATCGCGGTATGTCTTTTGCTGAACTAGGATGTTAGTTAGAAAAATGACGCCGCTTTATTAGGCGGGTTTCGGAACGCAGAATTACAGCTGTAGTGCAGCGGGCACATTTACGTGAGTCTGTATTGTCGTAAAGTTGTTGGTCAAAAGATTAAATTATCGCTGATCATTTAGTTCCATTGGTGCCCTTGCGGAATTATTCGACGCATCCTGCGTTTTCGATGCTTTCCAGTCCGCCTGCAGCAAAAAAGCTTCCTCAGCGGAAGAAACTCAGGCATCCATGCGTGCCGCTCTTGGGCCTAATCCCACGCTCCTTGGACATCATTACTTTGTCAACAACCCCGTTCCAGGGGGAACTGGCTTGTCACCCACCTTTGACTTCCGGGCAGATTCAGAAAAAGGCAATCCGAATGCCTTCGTGATTACCAGCAAAATAGGAGATATTCCCGCCCCAACCGATCCAACCCAAAACGTCGATTGGCTTGAATTGATGGCCATTCCAGGTCAAGGCAGTCTTGCCAAGAATGTTTTCAGGATCCTCACAATTGGAGGGCAGCCTCCGTCCTCAGTATGTGCTTTGTTGCTTCGACACGAGAATGAAACTCATCATAACATGCTGTAGTGCACGCCCGGCTCCGCACCGATTACAGTTCCATATGCTGCCAGTTACTGTACGTGTGGAAACCCACGAAATCTTGACATTGAATTTTTACCTCATGTTGAATTTGCAGGGTTCTTCAACTAGCTTTTGGATTAGTGAAGCTCATCAAAACACCACACTCTTTTCACCGACCTTATACTTTCGCTATGTAAATGCCCTGATTGTAGTTAAAATATTATTATTGATCTATAAGTCTGGTGACAGGCGTGCGATTACTCAGACATATAAGATGAATGCAGCTTGCAATGGCTTCTGCCGGGTGCGAAAGTCCTTATACATAACGAAGTTCAAAGGAGGAAACAAACAAAATGATTAAGTAAAGCGAAGACGGCCGGATACTACTAATTTCTATTACAAACGAACGATTTCTGCATCAATAGTGGACTCTGAAAGAGTTCGAAATCATATCTTGAATAGAAATTCTTCCTCAAGTGTTTCATCCGTGGGCCCAGCAAGAAGAGAGAGTATAGTGTCATCTGCGATATTAAATTGCTGCGACAAAGCATTAGTATTCCGCCCGCTCCCTGAGACTGGTTTTGCGACGAGCTTTGAGACAGTCGTTGCTCGAGGCGGCATGCTGAGCGTCCTGGAGTGCATTACATTCGTTCTTTTGGGCACCATGCTACCCGTCCTTGCATGCCCGATATGCGTGGGTTTGGTTGATATTACAACCTTTGGCGTTACCAGGGGTGTTGGAGGGACCTTAGGCTTGGAAAGGCTTGGAATGCGCGTGTGTGATGTTACCGTTGCCCTAGCAGTGGCAGGCTTTGCAGGCTTGGAAAGTGACGCGTTTGAGGTACTGGGCGCAGAGGGTATCCGTGTTGAGGCTATGGGCCTTACCACAGGACCATGTCGAAGATCTTCGCCAAAGGGGCGTGGCCCTTGCATCGGAACAACTTTGTGGGGCATACTACCAGTCTCTTGATCTATTTCTGTGTGCACCATGAATGGGAAAAGATCGTCAGGCGCTAAGAAGCCGTGCTGGTAAGCAAAGATAACTGAAGTAATTGATGAGACTACCGCACGTATTTTAGGTAGTTCAAGCCTTTCCCAGATAACTGGATCATTAAGCAGATCAGTGTCATCAGAGCCGGTGACTGGAATATATTCATCGAAAATAGCGGTCTGCCTGAAGAGCGACATAAAGGTTGCTCCAACTTCTTTGTAGTCTGGCATGTCGAACCCAGGATCGAATTCGGGCTCTGTCGTTTTGACTCGAATCAATTATTCCATGGATGACTCGTTTGACTGCACCTATGGCGGTAGGCGGAGCATATTCAACGTCGTCGTAGTCTTCTTCGACAATGCTAGTCTCCTCGATTATCGATGCCTCAATACTGCCATCACTCACATCCCAATGATTACCCGTGGTCTCTGGGGTCTCAAAGCTTTTACTAGCCGATCTAGGAAGCCTGGGTTTCTTTCGTGTTGAGCTAATTCGGGGCGAGCCTACCGAGCTCTCATTGAAGACAACGAATGATTTTGAAGGCTTGAGAGACGTGGGTCCAGGGGTAACAGGTGGACATGCCTTACTAAATGGCGTCTGATTGGTGATTTCCGTTAGAGCGGTCGATTTGCATACGGTCCGGGGTGCTTTGCCTGCTTAAACAAAAGCTTAGGGAATCGTAAGGTATAACAGAAGCTTTGACGCACGGGCGGGGAGCCCATTCATGTCTGGAGACCTAAATAGCAAGCTGCTCTTCTTCCTTCCCGTAAGCCCCGCTGTCTTTGGGTGACCATAGATGGAATTCTCATCATGAACAGCTCTGCCATGTTTCAAGCGAGCGGGCGTCTTACAGCTGAAATGACGCGTAGACGATGAAGGAAAAATGTCTCCCGTACTCGTTGAGGTAATGAGATTTTGTGAGCGGGTGCTGAGCATGATGGGTTCAGTACAGTCAGAACGTGGAGACGCGTTTCCCTCATCACGTGATAGTGGTTCCCAGGGGTCCCTACGACCAAACAACATAACTTGACCTGGTCTTTCAGTGTATAATTCGATAATGGCAACCCGCTGCCTATCCTCCACGTTTAGGCGTTCCATCCGCGGAGCGTATAAACCGGTTCGTACATTGAGGTGCAATTGAGACATGTTAATCCTGTTTTTCATAGAGATTATCACGCTCATTGGCAACTCCGGTCAACCTTTCTCCTTTTACTGAAGTGTCCACATTACCCAACGGACTCACAGTCGCAACCGAAGCACATCCCCATGCACAGACAGCTACGGTTGGAGTGTGGATTGATGCTGGCTCTCGTGCTGAAACGGACGCCACGAATGGAACCGCACATTTTCTTGAACACATGGCTTTTAAAGGGACAAACCGACGTTCACAGCGCGACTTAGAGCTGGAAGTAGAGAATCTTGGGGCACACCTCAACGCGTATACCTCACGAGAACAAACGGTCTATTATGCCAAAAGTTTCAGGCAGGATGTCGACAAGTCTGTGGATATAATCAGCGATATTCTCCAAAATTCCAAGCTAGAGACGCAAGCGATTGAAAGAGAGCGTGACGTCATCCTGAGAGAACAGCAGGAGGTGGATAAGCAATTGGAAGAAGTTGTATTTGATCACCTGCACGCAGTTGCTTTCCAGGGTATGAGTGCTCGAACCTTAAGTCGTACCCTATTAATTCCCATTTATTGTAGGTCAACCTCTCGGTCGTACAATTCTAGGACCCAAAGCGAATATTTTATCAATTCAAAGGGACGACCTCGCTTCGTATATCAAAACTAACTATACCACCGACCGCATGGTATTGGTTGGCACTGGTGGTGTCACACACTCAGAACTTACCAAACTTGCCGAAAAACACTTTTCCTCTCTTCCGGTCTCTTCAAACCCTATCCCATTGGGCCGTTCCTCGCATCCCACTACACGCTTCGTTGGTTCGGAAGTGCGTGTTCGTGACGACACAATGTCTACTGCAAATATCGCTATCGCAGTGGAAGGTGTTGGTTGGAAGTCTCCAGATTATTTCCCCATGCTCGTTCTTCAGTCCATTTTCGGTAACTGGGATCGCTCTCTCGGAGCTTCGCCTCTACTCTCCTCCAGGCTCAGTCATATTGTCTCATCAAACAATCTTGCGAACAGCTTCATGTCCTTCTCCACGTCTTATTCGGATACGGGCCTTTGGGGAATTTACTTAGTCACGGAAAACATTATGAACGTAGATGACCTTGTCCATTTCACATTGAAGGAATGGACGAGAATGTCTGTTGGCCCTCTCGAGAATGAGGTTGAGCGTGCCAAGAGTCAACTCAAAGCCAGTCTATTACTCGGCTTGGACGGCACTACCGCAATTGCAGAGGATATCGGTAGACAACTGGTCACTACCGGGACGAGGTTTACACCCAAGCAAATTGAGAATGCCGTAGACGCAGTATCCCCTGCGGAAATTCAACGAGTAGCTCAGAAGTACTTGTGGGATCGCGACGTATGCCTTTTCTTGTTTTCATCTAAACCAAGTTGCTAACCCAGACTCATTAGATCGCTGTTGCTGCTGTCGGACGGGTCGAATCTCTTTTGGATTATAACCGAGGTGAGTTGCAGCATCCTGTGAAAGATATGTTTGACTATATTCTTTTTCAGTGCGCGCCGACATGTCGTCCCTTGTTTATTAGAATTATAGATCGTACCCGAATCCACGATCGACACAATAATATATGGGACTTCTTAAGTCTCGTGCCTTCGCAAGACAATCGTAGTGAACTTAAAAGGAAGCTCTGCGCTGCGATTGTTCGTATTTGACATTATACCATGGTTAGTCCAATTGCATAAACTACGCTAAGCACTTGTAATAAGCAGCGCCGCCGTGTCATGCCCTGCAAGTGTCACATTGTACGAATTGGTAAACATGCCTAAGTCCACTGAGGCCCACATGTCATGGACCTTCCAGCTTCCCGCACCCAAGCCCGGCACTTGACTAAAAGTAACGGTCTTGGACGCTGAAGAGCTCGATGTGTTAATGACGAAAACATGTGTTCCTTTGCTCGAGTTTCCTGCATAAAACTCGGGAGGACTGCTTGTGGTTCCAGTCGAATATGGCTTAGCAGCAGCCCCGACAGTGCTATCTTGGTGGAATGCCAGAATTTCGGCGTTGGTGACAATCGCAATTTGATCCGTCGACAAAGCGCTCAACTAAGCAGAGCGTATTTTGTATGTGGGAGGGAGGCAAATTATGCTAGCCACTCACAACTGTGCCTAGTAGTATCGGAGACTTCATGAATGCCCAGCTTGCGAAATGGGTTCGCTGTTCTTGAATAGTAAGGTTTCCGTTTCCAATTTCCTAAACATTTGAAAAGTTATTGAATGCCGAAACATGCTTGTAAGGTGTCAGACCATCATGTCCATGTCATTGTGTGCTCCAAAGTCAACATAATCCAAGTATTGCGCGTTGTTGGCAATGGCACTTGAGATGAAACTCCAAGTGGCACTCGCATCTCCAGTCATCCTAAAAAAATATGTCATCTCAATCCACCGCATTTTGAGCCCGAGCGCACCGCCATGAATGACCCTGCATGTAATGGTGAACGTTGGGCATATGGTGTGATGAAAAGGACTTACAACTCTCGCACCCCATGTCCATACATTCGCAGTGCCCCAGTCGCATATATCGAACTGAATAGGTCGAGAGACGGAATCAAGCGCGGCGCTGCGAAATACTTCAGGCTGTTTATGAAGGATACCAAAACCGAATTGACGCACGTCATTTGGCGGTAACGTATCGCGGTGTTGGAGTTATACCAGTCAAAGTTTGCTCCCGGATTCTGACAAGATATGAGGCAAAGTTGTAGCGTCGCCTATAGAATACTTACACTATTGTCGGTCCAGTTGGAGGGCACATTGCAGTTGTCTTGTATATATTTTTGAGCTATCGCGACCCAACAAATAAAAATAAAGACAAGGTTTCTATACCGTATTTCAAGTCTATACCAACCACGAATTAATTATATCCAAGGTATAGTGAAGAACAAGTGGACCAACAGTCGATACCCCAATCGTTAAATGTCTGAGCATCAATTTGCTCAAACCCAAGGGAACCGGGGTAACCAGCACAGGTCTCAGTGCCGGCGTCGCTAAGATATTGTCGTTGGAAATAAGTTCAAGGCGATTCATCAAATGACAAGCACACCTATAGATGCCAATTTTAAGCCCTAGCGCATGAATCTTACCCGTCATCAGTGTCGTATCATGAAAAAAAAAAGGATGGGTACACCCATACTTTGGCTGCAGTACCATTGATGCCGTCTGGAAATTTAGTAAAGTCGGGCTTTATCCTGTTCGTGGCAGCATCACGGCCACTGATGTTTGACCAAGTGTCCTAAGTAATAAAAATGAGAAAATGTTGGTATCGTTAGTTGGGGATATGTCTTACGTCCTAATTAAGAATTATCAGAGTAAGACTACTAGTACAGTCAAACACATGAAAGTCCTTACGATATTGACATAGACATAGCCAGCTTGCTGCAATCCGAGAGATACAAAGCTGGTAGCTGCATCGAGCACCTTTTGTTCATCGATGTCTTAGGTGACAGAACCAGCCTCAGTTACATAACACTCTGGAGTAATGTGACACTGACCGCCTCCGTATGCATTCCACGTGTTCCAACTTCGAATCGAGAACATGAGATTCGCTTTATATGCGATAGAGTACTCTTACCCCAATGCGGGGAGATGTCCTGTTGCGGTGGTAGGAAGCGCTGTGGGTGCATTAACTGGGTTGGTAGGGATAGATGATGCACTAGAAGCGGATGTAGGGCTGGTGCTTCCGCCTGAAGTGGAGGGAAGGCATTGAGAATAGTAGGGATTGGAGAAGGTGCATGAATATCCAGACACGCAGGTGGATGCACCGCTCCAGTTCTGTTCCTGTTTTCTCAGCCTGTTCAAATGGACCGAATTTAAAGCCACTCACCTGACCGCCACATTGGCCCCACGCAGGGCTCTGGGAAACGACCTCGCGCATGAGATGTAACAGCAAGGTGACAAGAATAAGGCCGGAGTGAGACATATTGAGAAGTCCACGACTGAGTGAAACAGCGCAAAGAGAATCCACAGCGTAAATGTCTGTTAGTTTAAATACATTGATGTATTCGGAAGTTGCGCTGGCAGATTGCACTATGGGGAATGCTCGGGCAGTACAAGCGTAAATGCACCGACATTGCAATGCGAAAAAGAACGCGGCCCGCCACTGGCATGCGTTCCGGAGCAAAGTGAGCCTAACTTCAATCTAGTCTTTCCAAGAGCTGCAAAAGATAAAATTACATCATCGACGACAGGAAACATAAGCTTGTAGCTCTTGGCTGTTAGTAAAGTTACTTGCGCTACACCGTTATGTACACGATCACGCCGACGACCCAGTTGTTGGCTCGTTCTTTGTGTCATTCTTGATGAACAAGACTTCGACCCGGAGCCGCGCAGTGACTGTTTGCTCCATGAAGTCATAAGGAAGCTCACGATTATGTTCTAGATGTACCTAGGCCTCAGCCGTACTCTGCACCTCCTGTTGGAAACTCTGTGGAACTTCGAAAAACAGAAATTTGAGCTACCCATCAAGCTCAGGAAATTGATGTTTCCACTTCTGAAAGAAGCTTGCCAACTGACCCGACCCAAGACTCTTTCCAGTGAAGAGTTGGTTGGTACAGTTAATGTGTAGGCCTCACAGAAGCAATCACAGCCGAGTTCGAGTTCATTGCCAACACTGAAACGAGGATAGTTCGAGCTCAGTGTAGGGTAACTGATATTGAGAGCATGTTGACGCATCTATTCCAGAGGACGTGTGACGTAGATTCGGACCAGAAGATGGAAGAATGGCATCATTGGCATGGGTCACCAACTTCCCAAGCTCCGAGTCGTATCCCCCGAACCTGATTCCTCGATGGAACAGGTTGTGCCGATATTACGTTACGGTGCCCAGGGTAAGGTGCTTTCGATAGCCATGACGAGTTCACTGCTTTCTTCCCCCATGACTATGTTCGTGAGTGTCCCAACATCCCCTTGCGTTCGAGCTCCCCTTGCTGCCAAAATTTGACGCATATAGGCGAACCGTCTTTGCAAACTTGAATGCAAATGGAGATTTAGGACCCCACAACAACCTCTGGAATAGAAAAGAAGGCATTGCCCCAATTATTGATTGGCAACTTTTAGGATCGTTTCCTGAGTATTGGAAGTACACGAGGGTATATCTCAACCCTGCGACTTATCGGAAGAATTTAGAACGTTTATTGGGACCTATTTAATGAATATGCTGACTGCTATCCAGAGGGACTAGAAGTTGAGAAATCTGCTGGTCCGCTGTGATTTATGATTTGGAATTAACATCCTGGGTACTACAAGAATGTGAGGTATGAGATTAATACTAATATATCTTTCACTCGATGCAAATCTTTAATATTGTCTCAGTGCTGTGTGTATGTACTGTACATTTCAAACTTCACCAGCTGGTCCTGGTGCACAGGGATACCACTGATACCGTATCATGAAGACTCAGGCTAGAAAATATTGTAAAAGGTGTCATGGAGGCGATTGTGAGAAAAAAATTCTGCATCAGAGTTCACTACCAATAACACAAGAAGGCGTTAGAACGAAATCTCGTTGTCGTTGCTGCTCACTGGCGTGCCATGCCGCAGATCACGCTTTGACTGGAGTGTATTCTGACAATAAGTGATTTTTCAATAGAAATGTTACTCTCGATCTGACCTTTTATGGAAAGATTCTTACTATCATGTGGATCATAACGCATCTGGAATAACCACAGTGTCTCCGTCACCGAATGCAAACGAACGGTGGAAAGAGCCTTCGAATGCAAACGAGGAAAGACCAAGAAACCTTGTCTGAGCGAATTGCGTGCCTCCCGACTCCAGTGCGGACGGTGTCGCGATGACTAGTGGTGACATCTGCTGTTGACGACCCTGAGACGTTCCTTGAGGGTAGTAATATCGCTCACGCAAGGTCAGCACGAAACGGCAAACCAAGACGGAAGAAATTCTGAAGCAGACAGTCAGGAATGTGTTCTATCAGTTTGAATTACTCTATGCTCACGAGCGGGAAAGGGGCACTCCGACACCCGATAAACCGCGCTGTACATATATGCCACAATTTTTTTTTCAATGAGACAAAGACACTCACTGGAGCCAACTTCACATTACAATGTGGAAATCAGTAAGCAACACCAACACTGCCCGAGAGTTGTCTCTCACCCAGTAAAGAAAGATATTCAATGCGTGAGCAGACGACATAACACTAATGTCGCGAGATAAATATTAATAGCAGTTGAGAAACATTGCCTCACTAGAAGTACAGGCAGCCTATGAACGAAAACAAGGTCAATATTTATTCGTAGACCAGGGAAGACTAGTTACGTACCGTGCCATAATACCAGAACTAATAAACTCTGTCTGCTCAATCGGGATCCCACCTTCAGTTGCACAGATCTTAACAACGTAAGGGCGATGACTACAATATCGAAAGAAAGCGTAAAAATAGATAATAACATGCTTCCTAGGATGTACTGAACATCAATCACCGGTCTAGACAATAGAATCAGGAGTGTTATCACGCACGACTACTCACGCAAGTGTCAAGAAATCAATAGAAAATAGCAGGAGGAGTTGGAATGACTCACAATGAGATAGCACTGTATGCTTGTTCAATATGACTTCCTCCCGCCAGAGTGATGCAGATCCACTAAAAGATACAAGGTCTCAGCACTGTCTTTCTACAATGGAGCAACCATCAATCACAAATCCTATCACGGGAATCATTAATCCAAATGCCCCCACAAGGGCTAGAATCCAAAGACTGCGTTCATAGATGGCGAACGTCCGCAAGGTGAGTATAACTCCAGCCATTGAATCAGAATCAGTGTACTGGAATTGCAGATGAGAATATGGGAAAGATTACCTGCAATGGATATCTGCCCGCATATATCTAACCATTCCGCAAGACGAACGCAAAAATCTTGAGCAGGGGACCTGATATAAGGGGGTAATAATAAAGAGTCAGCGTCCGGCTGCTTGAGGCGAAACAAGTGCTAGATACAATAGTAAACTCAGTAGTCGAGCTTTCACACTAGAACTGAGCATACCTCATACATTGTCATTCCTAGGCCAATACCAGCGGCAATAGGTATTGTATAGGCCAGGAAAAGGGCATATCTTACAACCATATACATAATTGTAGCCCATGTTGCCTTCTGTTTCCAAATTAGATCAACCTCGCGGCTAGTCTGAAGCACATAGTCATAGAAAAAGAGGGCTGTCAAACTGTTAATAGAAATTGCACATTAACTAATGAACATCACGCACTCCAGCCGACTAGTTCAAGGTAGAAACTAATTAAACTGCGACAAGCTTGAAGATCAGTGTCCGACTCTGCACAAGGCAGATAACAAATGGGAGCGCACTCGTACAAGATGCCCATTTCTGCGGGAGAGCTTGACATTGAAAGAAGTTGTCAACAAAGTAAAAACTCCAGGCGGGTCAGGAAGTAAATGGGCTGCGCAGGGGTGACTGTGATGTTGTGTACACCTTTAATATCGACACCCCTATCATCCGACGAGATTTCACCCAATAAAATATACATGGAACCTGTGGAAGCAAAGGGTTGGGTACCTTACTGTAATGTAGGAACTGAGGTGATTATCCCGAACCTCAAACTTGAAGGCCTGAAGAGTAGCAAGAGCCGGAACTCTTGTGCGGCCGAGCCCTTTACGTGCACGCAGCATGAAGGGACCAGCGGCCCCCAGTTCAAGCTGAAGCTGTGGTTTGAACAGGGTGAATAATTTCAAAGCAGACGGCCGTTACTAACTTCCAGTCTGAGTCAAGGAAACTTTTCAAAGAGCCAGACTCGGCTCCCACTGCATGTTCCTCGGAGAACCTGTTCAACGACCCTTCCAGGCCCTTGGCTTTGTCTTCGAAAAGTTGCAATAGGAGACCGAATCGAAGCTATGTAATGACACCCATGCGTCCGATGTGGTTCCAGGTGATTGATACGCAGCTCTATAGAGGTCGCAGCTCGGGCGAAGGTTACATCACAGTCGGTGCTCGAATTTCAAATACCGAATTTAGAATATACATCAACACTGGGAGCTGAATCCGTTTGCTGCTGATATGTACATATGTGCATGTGGATATGATTTCATATGAGTAACTATTGAACCGGTGATTTCCAATACATATGCCACTGTTATTATACCCGGGGGATAAGGGGTAGCTGATAGCATGAATTTATTATTATGGAAAGAACGACAGATTAGTGATCGTTAAGTTTCACATTCTTTTCGACGGTTAATCCTCAAAATTTTCAACGTCAGAGCCAACGGCCTTGAGAACAGCACTCGCCCAATCCTCTGACGAACGATGAAGCTGAAACCCTAGGCGAGGGGGCGGAGAAGGGACTTCAGGTTCTTCTCGAAAGCGGACAAATGGCACACCCTCAGATTCCCTGGAATTCTTGTCCCGAAACATGGAGAAGTCGTCACCGTGAGGGGTTGGATCGAAGCGGCACCATTCAGCAGCTTCTAAGACTGCTGCAGGACTGGGCATCGCTAAGGAGATGCTATTAGAGCTGAGAAATCCCGTCGACATGGTAGGGTATTCCATAGCCGACTGGCGCGAGGGGGGACGCGAAGGCTGCGACCATAAGGTCTGTTTCGAGGATTGGGAAAATGTTGTGGACCATGGTCGTGAGGGGATCGGCTTTGTGCTAGTAAGCATCCCAAATTCGTCCTCCCATCCAAAGCCCGTGTTCAAGGCGTCTTCGTTGGGCAAGGTGAGCACAGGTGCGATTGAATGTGACCTTGTTGTCTCGCCCACCTCGGCACTCGAAGGGGGCCGACTTACATAAACGGGGCTGGATGCACGGCTGGAGACGGTGGGATGGTGTGATCCCAGGCAAGGGGATTCGGAGCGCGGCCGTGAGACGGCTGACACTGTTCGTTTGATTTTCCTCAGCCTATCAAGTGCCCGACACCCAATGAAGTGTGTTGGTTCAGAAGCTGCGTCTTCATCGTCGGTGTCTGCACTGCATCCCATATGCATGGTGAACGCACGCCTCCTGGACGATGGCTGGGGTGAAGGTGGGTCCGTCTTTGTCGGGAACACAATGGAGGGAGCAGATGGGGACGGCGAAAGCGGGGGGGTAGGGAGAGATGAAGCTACCGCATTGTTTGATTTTCTAGGAGTCTCGAGTAGAGGTGTATTAAACCCAATGTCCTCGCCCGGAGACTGGAGGTGCATTGCAGTAGATGAGCGATGTAGTTATGAGGCTAATGAGTCAACATACCGCGTTGTCTTTCTTGTTGCGAAACAGACTATAGTGCAGTGAGTTCTTCGTCATCTCTTAGGTTGACTGTGAACGCAAGCGGTTGCCACGTCGGAGACTTTATATTCGTATGTGTTCTGAATGTGGCAGATGGGTTGCGTTCAGGGCTACGATCCGCGCACCAGGAAGAAAAATCAGACACATTAATACGAGTAATAATCCGTAAACGATGCACCCGTCAGCATCTAACGACATGTAAAGCTTGATAGAGAGCGATGTATTACTAGTATGCTGAAAACAACAGGAGTGTTGGTCTTTTGACCTTCGCGACAGAAAGAAAAGACCTGTGGTAAGTATATTGAGCGAGCAGAGTATGCGTGCCGCCTCTCAGATTTGAGCGAATATCAAGGGACTTTGACGTGATCAAAGAAGCACATACAAGCTCGTGGTCACGTAACGCGTGTGTTGGCGCTATAATTATATCCATGGATCTATGAACCTGGCGTTGAAAGTCTGCAAATGGTCTCCGAACGTGAGCTGAACTTGAAACGCTGATAGCTTTAGTTAAGCCATGTCGTCTGGGAATAGGGAAAGGTAAAAGGGTACAGAGGTAGACACATACCCGTCACATGAATCCTAGACAAAAGGGATGCCCGGGTCATTTCCGAAATATCCAATTTATGTAAGAACTCTGCACGTTGTACCTGCGTGTGCAGAAGCATCGTTTTGTCATAAGGTGATACTTAAAATATCCATGTGACGACGAAGGTCCAAAATACCAGGGTCCAAATAACAAGCTGGTTATCAATAAATATTCCTATTGCATGCCCCAAGTATCAGGCCTTCAGGTTGGAGAACGCGTTGGAAATGTACTTGAAAAGCCTTTGTTTTCACTAATGGCATAAGTTACTTCAGGGAAGCATGGGTTTGCATTTACACCATAGTTGCCCGAAAGTATGTTCTAATGACCGGCGTTCAAAGGTTTGCAGCAGTCTATAAAACATCATTGCCATAGTTTCTGAATCCAGCCTTTATCGGGAGTCGCAGCGTCCCAAACCGGGTTTGCCTATTCTTGTGAAAGAGAATAAGAGCAAAAAAAAGGTCAGCCCTGAATAACGGTAAGCGAGGCCATCTGCACGACGTGATTGTATTAGACGATGGGTATTTGAGCCAAGGACATCAAGTTGGTCCGCGAGGGTGCTCGCGTAAGTGCAACATAAACGGGCTGATCAAGACAGGCTAAGCCGCTCTGCAGAGTAGGCGGCAAGATAAAGAGGTGTCGTTCTGTAGCAAGGACCAATGGGCGCCGCTAAAGGATCTCGAGAATGTTCGTTCAATGATGCTGGTGCACTTGTACGCATCCAGTGAAGAAATTATCCCACCATACTGTATAATTAAACTATCGGCCATTACTTAGTGGGAAGTATTTATGAGAGGAAACCATATAACTTACCATTGATTATTATGCCAAAATCATGCCGACCAAAAGGTTTTCAACTCCAAGGCACCGCTCAAAACGATAGCATCCGTCCCATTTGGCGGGCATAAGAAGCTATGTATGTAAAGAGCTGTGAGACATTTACGATCGTGAACGGGGGTTGGTATTCCGATTTCTATGGCCGGTGAGATTTGTGCTTGGAGGGCATTTTTGGGGACCTGAATGACAGTTGGAGTGACCTATAAGGCCAGCGATAATATGATACGCTGTCGTCTCACTATGGTTTCCCCGATTAATCCGTCCCGCAAATTCGAGTAATAAAACACGCACGACAGGTGTCGAACTACCCATAATTCAGTGGCAATAACTCAAGTCTCAATCGCAAACGGCTCCTGTGCACGGTGAGATTCACCTCCAGACTCTTTTAGCTGGGATGATTTGTACACTGATTCTGATAACAGCAAGGGTATAATATCAGCGATAGTCAGACAAATACTGACAGACCACCACTACCTAGTACCACGCCGCGACTCAAAAGTAGAAGGAACATAGAGTGCGTACTTATGACCTTTTTTGAAGCCTAAGAGTTGTACTGTGGTCTTGGGCTAACAGTTGGCCAGCTGCGGCGAGTCGAAACCGCGATCCAGCCACACGTCCAAGATTATGAATATAAGATTGTCCACTGGCTGGGAATATCCCACCTCACATCGATTACGCAAGAGGCACGAGTCCCGGCGAGCTCCCCATGAGAATCCTCACCTGCATCGACGCGCGAATATTCAAGCTTCAATACGTATCCACCATCACACGTGATCATGAGATTCAGGCAAAAAAAAATAATACACAAATCGAATCACGTCCCTCCGCACATTCCTCAAAGGAAAAGTCACCCCATCCAATCCCAACGCAACAACAGACAACAAGACAAATACTCATTTACCCGCAGCCAACAGAACCGCACTAGCCCAATCCTCATCCTCCAAGGACGACCGGCGCAGCTGAAAGCTAAGATGAGGCGGGGGAGACCAAGGTGCCGAGTCTTTTCTCGGAAACTCCACCGAAGGAGAATGCTCGCCTCGTAACGGTGCACGTGCATCTTCCCCGAACATGATCGAATGCCCATCCGGTGAAGTGGGGGAGATGGCACCGGAGTTCGCCGCTTCAAGGACGGCGGTCGCACTGGGGAGTATTAACGGCGGGCCATTCGAGCTGAAAAATCCACCCGAGGATGTCAGGTACTCGGTCGTAGGTCGACGGGAAGGCGAGGGAGGTGACTGTGTTCGTATAAGAGATATAGATGGCTGCGATAGAGCAGTGGGCCGAGGCTGTGGCGGCGCCGGCGGAGGCGTCTGCACCGCTCCTTCCGAGCCACCAAATACATCATCGGCCCACCCTAGGCCGAAATCCATATCGCCTTCAAGCGGCGGTAGACTAAGCATCGGTGGGAAAGCATCGGTCGCTATTATCGGGCTGAGTTCCATGCTCGAAGGTATGCGAGTGAGCAGCACGGGGCTGGATATGGTAGGCGTGCGGGAGCGAGGGGACGGCGATACTGGTCGTTTCATGTTAAATAGCAGGTTGAGAGAAGGGCGCCGGGCCACGCGTCTCGAAGGCGAAGGCGAGGGCAGATCCTCGTCGGGGAGCTTGGGGCTTCGGCTGAGCGATAGCGATAGCGTATGCTTCTTAAGCGAGGCAGGTGTCGACGGCGCCGTCTTTATAGAAGGAAATAGGACGTTAGGTGCAGATTGCGATGCTGATGTTGAAGACAATGACAAAGGTAAAGGTATTGGGGGAGACCTCTCAGGTTGTGCATCGGTGGGTATTGAGAGCTGAGGAGCACTACCAGTGAATGGCTTGTTGCCTAGATGTTCAACAGTGCGTTGACTTGGAGACGGAGGGAACGCTGGCTGTAGAGGCTGTTCGTCGGGGGAATACATGGGAGACCGCGGACAAGCGGGAAGGTCTTTGTCCTGATTAGGTGTACACCAAGAAGCCGGCGGTATAAAAAGAGACGACTGTGGTGGCGTAGAAAGCTTCCGGGGTGGTACAGTGCTACGACTCTCCACTTCAGCCACTTCAGAATTCGAGTCCAATGAGACCTCTGAGCGCATAGGGGATGACGGGGATTGACTTCGACTTGCAACTTCTGGGATATGCGGCGATGGGGCACGCAGACCGGGTAGAGGGTCGGTAAAAAGGGGAGGAGTGGAAGGTCTGTCAGAAGACGGTGAAGAAGCAGCGGATGGATCATTCTCAATAAATAGCCCGGGAACGGGAACGCGTCGTACGGCACGAGGAGGACGAGAAGGAGGGGGGGTTGACACGGCAACCTCGTCAAGCGGAGGCTCTCCTACGTCCGATTCTGCCATGTCAGAGTCTGGTAAGAGTGCATCTAGTTCCGACGTAGATATCGACGTAGGAACCACCGGCTGAGCGTCCTCTAGCGGCACCTCTCTCCCTTTACCTTTCATAGAAGGCAACAACACCACATCCCCATCGTCCGAATCCTCATCAGAATCCGTCATCGAGTCATCGCTATCAACATCCTCTTCCACGTGTACCCTAGAAATATCAATAACGACGGGCTTATGCTCCCACACGCTCGGCACGTCACAAAATGCCCGTAGCAAGCCGGGGCTCATACTCAGACTGGGGCAGAACACCAACAGCAGGTTGCTCAGCGGCATTTTGGTCTCCTTACTCCGTGCTGCTGTCGCTTTCATGAGCTCTACGACGGTTAGGAGAAGATCGCGGTTTTCGCGTGGTAGGCGAGTGATGAGATCGGTGAGAGTTTCAATGAGGGTCATGGAAGGTGTACGGAGCGATGAGGATGTCGGGAGAGTGAACGTGGAGAGGGAGGGTGGTTTGCGCATCATGGGCATGACTCTGGGGCCAGAAGGCAATCCGGGACCAGCGCCGTTCATAAAAGTCTTGGATACTCCTACACCAGTTGGACTTGTAGGAACTGCACGGCTGTTTTCGGCGTTGATCGCAGTGTCGAAGAGGGAGGCCAGATGACGGGTTAGGATGGGTTCTGGCACTGCGAATCTGTTAGCAAGAAAACATGAAACACTGCACGGCAGCGACCTACATTCTCGGAGGTATGCTTTGAAGATAGATGCTACGGCATGGGGGTCGAGTTCAGATGGTGAGCAGTCAATAATATCATAATCGGCACCTAGAAAAAGCGTTAGCATCGAAACAGACATCGTCAAACAATACGACCTACCACCGTCGAACTCTTTTCGCAACCGCGCGATATGACTCGACCGTCCAGATATCCTACACAGCCGGTCAACCTTGCCACAAAACACCAAAAAGCGCACCCAAACGCACCTGAACAATCCCTCCTCCTCAACCCCCCACCTATGCAAGTGCTGCACACACCTATACACCAACGCAGGAATCATCCGCCCGGCCAGCGGATCGCGATCACGCACAGAGGTCGGAACCATTACCCTAGTCTCCTTCACGCACTCCCACAGCTCCCTCCCGAAGACCACACCGCCCGCATTGTTCCGCGGCGGTCGGACCAGCCGACCCATCCCATTCGACCCATCCCCCTCCCTCTCCGACGACGACCGCGATCCACCCATCGACGACACCGACCACGTCCCCGAGGGCGCATTGGGCGTCCGCCTCGCTTGCCCACCAAACGCCGACGGCCCATACGCACCATTGAGCCCGGGCTGCGGCTGCATACTGCCCGAAGCCCCACCCACATTCACAGGACTCGGATGTCGATGGCTCGGCGTGTCGGACCCCGATCCAGACTGCGACCCGCCCCACACGCGCCCGACTTTCTCGTACGCACGCTTGCCGAGTCCAAAGGCCATAGCGCCCGCGCCGCTGGTAAGGGAGGTCGCAGTCTGTTTAATATGAGCTGAGCTCGAGGCGGAAGAACCAGAAGACGCTCTTACGCGGTTCTGCATCTGCCGCACGGCGCCAAGGGCCTGTACTTCGGGAGAGGGCCGGTGCGCATCGGATGTGACGGCAGCACGGGGCTGGGGAGGGAGGTGGAGAGAGGTCGTTGAATGTGTCGGGAGTGGGGGGGTGGACGGCGGTCCTGACATTATAGATAGGGGTGAGGGTGAGCGCTGGGTAGGGATGGAGTGGCCGTTGTTTGTCGTCGCTGTCCATGCTGCGAGACGGCCTCTGATGTTTGTCTTGGACACTGGGGAGCCTGACGTCGTCCCAGAGCCGATGATTCCGTTTGCAGGGGTGCACGTGATGGAAGGTGTTTCGCGGGGCGGCTCAGTGAGAGCCAGAGAGTGGCCGGGGTTCGGGGACATGTGTTTGCGCATGGCAGCGAGGTCGTTGGTGGAGGGTGGGGTAGGGTACGCCGCGAATGCAGGAGTTGGGGAGGATTGTGGGATGTGTACGTTCAATGATATGGAGCGACGTTTTGATTGCTTCCCGGGAGATGGGTCGGCAGGGCGGGTGTCTGGACGTGCACCATCCGCTTCCGGGGGTGCGCCGGCCAGAAATTCTAGCAGGTCCAAGTTGCCTCCTGGGGGGGTGGCGAGATAAGCACTCAAACGCTTGCTGGCGGCTCCTGGGCCTGGGTCTGGAGCATTGGCAGGCCTGACGGTGTGGGCACTGTCCATGGTGGAGTCGCTCTTGCGCCACCGCTCCTTGCTCTGCTCGAGCTCACGACGATACTCGGTAGGCGTGGTGACGCGCTGCAGTTCTGCAGCACGCTGCCGTTCCTCGTCTTCACGCATGAACTCGAGGGCGGCGTTGATGCTAGGCGAGGTGACCATGACGCTGCTGCGCGGGCGAGGGTTGCCAGAAGCTGTGATTTCCAGGGGTGCCTGCGGGATGGGCGATGAGGCAGCACGGAGACCGGTGGGTTTGGGAGGGAGGGGAGGAGGGCGGTCCGGATCGGGGTCACTGTGCTTTCGGCCGCCGAAGAGGTTCATGCTGAGTTTTGCGGGACGACGAGTAGGTGACGACGGGACCGCGGAAGAGGAGGAGGCGTGGAGGTACGAAGGAGGCTGTTGGTACGCAGAGTGTGGATGGGGCGAAGAGTGTGGATGGGGCGCAGAGTGTGGATGGGGTGCAGAGTGTGGATGGGGTGCAGAGTGTGGATGGGGTGCAGAGTGTGGATGGGGCGAAGCAGGTTGGTGGAAGTCAGAGTGATACTGGGAGCTGAAATGCTCGTCACCGGAGGACAAGAAGGACGGGGCATCCTGAGAGGGACGTCTGCGCTTGCCAAAGGCACGCTTGATCTTCTGGGTCGCGGAGACCGCAGAAGGGGCAGAGGCGAGGGTCCTGGGAACGTGGAGCGGCGACGCAGCGACGGCGTAGGAGGCGTCGCCGCGGGGCATGGTGTGTGTGGCAGCGTCGGCGACGTCTGACTGCGAAGAGAGGTCGTCGCGGGCGAGGAGCGACGACTTGGAGGAGCTGAAGCTGGAGACGGAATCGATGGAAGAGCCAGCAGGCAGCACAGGCATGGCGCCTGTGTCGGGAAGTGATGGATGGAGTAAGCAGGGCAGGGCCAGCAGCAGCAGGGTCTGCAGGGCGCAACTGGAGTAAACTGCAGAGAGCAGCTCTGCGCTGGACAACCGCGGACTGCACGCTGCGTGCAGTACTGTGCAGGCCAAGACGGAGGCTGGCGGGGGCTGAGAGACAAGGAGCGTGGCAGTCACTCTTGTCACGCTTCATGTGCACACTACCGCAAACGTGATACTCTGCACCACTACAGCAACACTCTGTAACACTACACTTGTTTGCTGGAAACCTCTCCTGCATCAATGATATGTTCTTCCTATTCCTGGCTTGACTCAGGTCTGATACCAACCACCGTACATAGAGGCTCCTCGGCCATCACACGCTGATATTCCCCAGGGACCCCGTTGTCATGCACATCTGCGCTACTCTCCTCGACCTCACTCGCCAGGGCCTGCGGCTACGGGTGCACTCGCATCCTGCAGGCTCTTGCAGCCTGATCCGCATCGCATCGAAACACAGAAACAATGATATAAGATAGAATATTACCGGAGAGTGCATACAGTGTTCTTCTATGACAGTCCCATTCCACACTCGCTCCAACATCTATATGTATGTATATGTACCAAGACGATTACCCCTGCCATTATTGTCATGGCGATCCCAGGAACTCCTTGACAGTCTCGTACGTGAAAAACCTAGCGCAAATGCAAGAGTCCCTTCAGAATCCCGTAGATCGAGAAGCGCACTAGTACTCACGACGTAGCGATGCTCGGCGCGACCTTGACTGCAGACGCCGGCTTAGCGCTCATCCCAACATCACAGCAGACACACTCACGTAGGTTCGGCCACAATCCCCTGTACAGCCCCGGGAGCCCCTCCGTTCGAACGATCCCCTTTAGCGCATCGAAGGCGCCGTTATACTTGTATCCAAACGCGCCCTGCGACATTCCAACGACCTGCATTTTTCGCCGCAGCACATCAAATGGATACGTCAGCGTCTGAGATATAGACCCTAGTGGGCGTGCAGGGTTCACGCCGCATCAACATCCATGCAGATCCATGCAATAATACAACCTACCTGCCAACGCTCCACAAGTCAACTTCCGCGCCACCGTGTTTTTTCCTGGCGGTGTCACGACCCCTCGCAAAGCTTCGTATGCCGCAAAGTTGATCCCGACGTAGGGTGCGACCCCCATGGCCGTCGCGACCAGCCCGCGGTACAGACCACGCACGCCACCCTCCTCGCGCATCACTTTCAGAGTCATGCCCCAGATCCCGAGGGATGCGGCATGCTGGGATGCCACGGCCGCAGTGTGGTAGGAAAGTGCAGGGCGTGCGCCAGAGGCTAGTGCAGCTGTAGGTGTGGCCGACGATGATCCGGCCGAGGGCAGGGATAGGCTCGCAGAGGCGATGCTAAGACGCGACCGTACGAGGTCGAGCGGGTATGTAGTGCACACGGATGTGATGCCTGCCAATGCACCTGCAAGCAGTCGCGTAGGCGTGTCCAATGGCCGTGTCCCATGGAATGTGAGAAACTGAGAAGCCCGTGCTCAGCATTTGTGTGAAAATACGCTGATATACGTCATACCTTCTTCAGCTGCTCATACCTAACGTGGCACTCGGTAAGAAAGAAAAAAAATTTAAGACGAGAAAAAAAAAAAAACGCACGTGGTGAACTGCACCGCGCTATAGGGCACGATCCTGAGACAGTTTATGCCGTTCCCCCGCATGAACCCCTTGAAGCCCTCCTCTCTCCACATCCTAACCAAGCTCCTCCACACCCCACGGTACTGCTTATCGCTCCCCCGCGGCTGCACCTGCCTGGAAAAAAAAAAGTTTTCAGCCCCAGGTGCGCCGCGATCGCGCAACGATGGCACCCACTGAATAATCTTGAGCCTCTCCAACGGACTGACGACCGTACGCGACGCCGCGCCAGCGATGCCCCCTGCAATAAAATACGACGATATCTGCGGGTTCACAAGACCCAGCACATTGCGACGCTGTTCCTTTGGCGCGCTGCCATCCGGCGGCGGGGCTGGCGACGAGCTGGACGAGGAGGAGGGCTGAGGAGACGCTAATGATTTATCTGAAGAGGCCATGGGTGTAGATGAAGGGTATAGCTGTTCATGTACCCACGCAAGGAGTGTGGAGGCTGACCGTGCAATCTAACAATGTTTTCCGCATTCGATCGCGGCCGTTGCCGACGCCAGCCGCACGGTGTCCAAAGGCTGAAGCGCTGAAGCGCTGAAGGGCTCCTGAAAGCCTAAAGGCAGCCTTGGCACGACGCGGCATCCGCTGCCCACCGACAGCACCGACAGCAGCCCTCGCGTCGGCCGCACAGCTCCAGTGCCTCGTGCAATGAGTGCCGCAAAATATGCAGGTCTCCCAGATATCGTAATGTCTCCCATTGTCCACACGCACAGGCCGCGTTGTTCACCTCACCCTCTCTCAAGGACACCGCCCAGGACGTGTACGAAACACCGGACACGTTCACCTCCTCCCATCAGGACGTACGTGCCCCATGCCTGTGACTCACTCTCCGAGCGTAGCTCTTACCTACATGTGTGCGCAAGGGCAATTCTAGCGAAGAAGAGGGCCCCGTGCCGCCGCGTGGGTCTGGCTTCCGCGGGAGGGGCGCGGCGGGCGAGGTAGTGCCGTCGCGCGAGGAGCTCGACTCGAGTCCCCTGATGAGCGCAGAGGCGGCGGGGAAAAAGTTTCGCAATGCTGAGCGGAGGCGTGGTGAGTTGCGTGGTGTTCCCTTGCCCACTGCACCTCATCGATCATCACCCGCGTTCTAGAACATCGTGCTCGTTTGACCTATGCATACCCCCCATCCCCGACCTCTGATGACGACGCGTCGCCCTCCCGACCCCCGCCCTTGTCACAGCGCCTCCGCGCTCTCCAGCAGGAGGTGGCGTCCCTCGAGGCTGAGCTCTCCGACCCCTCTAACCCCCTCCTGCGCGAAAATGGAGAAATGGTAGACCCAGGTGTACTTATGAAGGGACTGGTAGATGTAAGAGGACGCCTGGAGAAAGTCAGCAAAACAAAAGACGGACGGGGCAAGCTCGTCGAACGCCTCTTAGAGGCCAAGGAAGAGACATCGACCCCTTCTGCTCTTGCGGTTCAAGATAAAGCTCCAGCACAGACCAAGACTCCTGATATGGCAGAGATAGACAGGCGCGTGGGGGAGTTGGAGAATCTTGTTGGGTCCTCGGGGACAACCCTTGACGAGGTACTTGCACTATGAGACACGCGGCTCCCATACTAATACAGGTGCACCCTCTAGTCTTCACCGCTCCCGCCTCCGCTTTTACCGCTAGTTACACGACTGAGCAACCAACTTACAATACTCACGCAACCACGACATATCGACTCGATCTCACGGCGCCTCAAGCTTCTCCTGTCAGACCTCGAACGGGCATCACACGCCTCCTCCCAGAGCCGCCGTCAATCCCAACCACCCCAGCCAGCGGCGCTCCCCTCACCTCTCCAAGAATCCCTACAGCCAGTTCTAACCCGTCTCGCTCCAATCCTACCTCACATACCGCACATTCTCACTCGTCTTCGCACGCTATCTGCCCTTCACACGAGCGCATCGACGTTCAATGAGACACTTGAGGGGATGGAAGAGGAGCAGAGACGTGTGCGTGCGGTGCTGGAGGAACTTGAGAAAGCTGTAGAGGCGGTGGAGAAGAGCTTGGAGGACAATAGTCGTGTTACGGCGACCAATGTTTCTGGGTTGGAAGTTAGAGTTGAAGATCTGGGGAAAAGAATGGAAAAGCTGCGAAGTTAGCATCGTTGTGCACAGCCTAATAACAGTCTCGTTGTGTTTAAGACTGGGCGATTACGACTTAGTACTTAGTTTGAGCTCAGGCGAAAAGCAACTAAGAAAAATGAAAGGAAAACCTTGCGGAAAACAAAATGTTTTGGGAAATGAAAAATACGACGCCTGTGCGATTCGAACACACGTGTGCTAAGCACATTCGCTAAGCTGACAAGTAGCAGGCGAACCCGGTAACCACTGCGGCAAAGCGTCCATTGGGAGTGCCGGCCGATACTTCCCTATACGTCACTTCATACAAATATTCATAACACTATCACGTGAGACTTTCTATCGGATTTGCGGACCCGAGTCCGTCTCGTTATCGCATCCCAAACGTGCCATGAACGACCAGGAGAAATACCATCTACTTGGTGCACGCACTCGCAAGAATCACGACACCAAGCACGTCCTGGTAATCCACGGAGGTGCAGGCACCTTTTCCAGGAAAGACTCGACGCCCGAAAGCCGTGCTGCGTACCGCGCAGGTCTTTTGCGTGCATTGCAGGCAGGTAACGCGGTCCTGAGCGATGGTGGTGAAGCTCTAGATGCTGCTGTTGCTGCCGTGACAGAGCTGGAAGGTACGAGTGATTATAATTAGTGGTAGGCGTATGCCTCAACCGGCGATAGATAATCCCTTGTTCAACGCTGGCAAGGGCGCTGTATTCAATGCGGGAGGTAAGGTGTGTATCCCGTCACGTTCACACCCGCATTGCACTAATCCTCTCACTCTAGAACGAATTGGAGGTATCGGTGATGCTCTCCAAGCCGCCTGCTTCACACCCCCACATTCCAGCATCTCGTCGCGGTCTCGGAATTACACTCCTGACGCGTACTCGTAATCCATCCCAGCTTGTCCGTGCGCTCTACCTTCATCCAGAGCTGGTACCCCATTCAGCAATGTCGGGAAGCACCGCAGAAAATATCGGTGCTGGCCTGGGCGAGCAGCTCGTGGATCCATCATACTTCTTCACGGAGAAGCGGTGGAGAGAGCATAGACGAGGCCTCGGTCTTCCTGAAGAACCCTTGCCATACCCTCCCGCGAAAGGCGAGGCTGAACAAGCTCTAGATCAGATGCCCACTGGGACGGTTGGAGCTGTGGCCCTGGACGTTCGAGGATGTATTGCAGCGCTCACGAGTACCGGCGGCAAAACCAACAAATTAGTGGGACGGGTGGGCGATACGCCAACCATGGGTGCGGGGTTTTGGGCTGAAGAATGGAAAGCACACGGCTGGTTCCGTAAAATTTTTGGTAAGAAGACGAGGGCCGTCGGTGTGTCTGGGACGGGTGATGGAGATGTGCGCTATCGTTACCTACAATGCCTGCTTGCGTCTACTGACCGTATTCGGACCAGTACTTCATTCGGTTGGCCACTGCGTCAACACTCGCGCATCGCATGAAATTCCTGCATAAGCCTTTGGCCGAGGCTGGAACGTTTGTCGTAGAGGAGTTGCGTCGGGATGGAGGATCCGGAGGGTTGATAGCTCTTGATGCAAAGGGAAACGGTCAGTGGATGTCATTCCTTCCAACAAATTCGCCTTCATCCAGTCCCGACTTCAGTTGCCATGCCATTGAACAGCACTGGGATGTACAGAGGCCTAATTCGCGAAGGCCGCAAGCCTCAAACAGCCATCTTTGACGACGATGAATTGGAAGACACAGAATAGTTTGTTCCGTGCTTAGTTGGTGCTTATGTCATGAGCCTCTCACTGGCGCGCGTGCACGTGTTTTTGGTACACTTCTGCCGCGCTCTATAGACGTGCTTGCTCGAATGCTCTCCCTGCAATGAACTTGCATGGCTGTCTTTGACACCTTGCTTACCGACCAGTATCTCTCACATCTGGTATCTACTGCACACATGTCGAAGCACAACCCAACGCCCCCAGGCTTGGGTCCCGTGCCCAGCTTAATCCAATTTCTTGAATCAGTTCCTCCTCCCGTTACGCAATTGCTTGTTGAGCTAGCACCTGTTATTTCACATCTGCGTTGGGCAGCAGAAGTTGTTAGTTGGAGGTCACACTGGACAGAGTCGTGGCTCGTGGTTGCGGGATGGTGGATACTATGCTTGGGCACGAATGCAGCACTCAGGCATGTACACATGTTAAGCCGACTCCCATGAAGACTGACGGTATATTTTGCTAACCTAGGCTCTGCAGCTATCTCTTTCCCATGTTACTCCTGCTACCAACTCTGTTGTCATATTTACCCCCACGGCGCGCACCGCCTCCTACAACCGAACATGTGCTCACCAACTCTCTATCTGACATCACCACTTTGAAGACTCTACTCCCATGTCTAGACCTCACAGCATTACCAGCAATGCCATTTTACGCCGCACTCCGGGTTTCAGTCATCCTATACATCCCCTACACGCTCACAACATATTTTGTACCGATGCCCATCCTGCTGGGAATTGCAGGCACAATATTGCTCACCTTCCGCGCGCCCTGGGCATGCACAGTCCGGACTGTCCTCTCGCGGAGCGCCTACGTTCAGCGGTTCCTCCTCTGGTCTTGGACTTTTCTTTCAGGCATACCTCCGCCGCCTGTAGTCCAGTTCTCCACGGTCACACCATCACCATCGTCGGTTTCCAAAATGGCAGGTCCATCCGCGCCGGCTGCATCTCCGCCGATGCGGTTTCTGTTCACCATTCTCGAGTGTCAGCGATGGTGGATGGGTCTGGATTGGACCGCAGCGCTTCTTCCAGGGGAGCGCCCTTCCTGGTGCGCTGTCTCGCATCAACCTGTGTCCCCACCAAGTGCCTTCAGCCTCCCTCCTCCTACCTCCATCTTCCTCGCTGCGCCGAATGGCAGGAGGATAAAGAGAACAGCGACGTGGAGGTGGGAAGAGAGTGAATGGGGAATCTTGATTAACAAAGATAACGCCGGAGTAAAAAGAGTTGAACGGAAGCCTCCTGGAATCGAGGATGAAGAGGGCGGCTCCAGGATTGCATCAAAGGCAGCCACCATGCTCAAGGAGAGGGCGGCCAGTATGGGGCCAGCTAGCGAGCAGACAACCTCCAAAGACGAGCGAGACGCAAGCGCAAGGCCTCACGTTGGTCATGTGACGGAACCAACGGGAGAGGATTTAGCCACAGACGTAGATGGGTGGATATACGGTGACAATAAATGGGAAGGCACGAGTGCGAAGGGCGGGATGGGGAAGTACACCAGGTACAGGCGATGGACACGTATCGCTGTGTTGGAGGAGGAGGTAGAAGAAGTAGGGCCTGGTAAGCTGGGCATTCTGACGGACGCAGGCACCCTTGCAAAGTCCACGAACAACATTGCGCCTGAGCAACTAGAAGAAGAAAATGTTCCATCCGATGGAGAGACGAAAGGGACCAAGAAGGCCCCTGAAACTCCCAAGAAAGGACATGCTCGACAGGACAGCCATCCTCAACAGAACAACCGCGGAAGTTTTGAGGAACAGGGGTCTGGGCTTCGTGAGAGGTTAAAGAATGTTGTGAAAGGCAGCAAGGGCAGCCCTTGACGGGGAGTACTTGGCTACATATATTTTGGTACGAATAATAGAGAGCGCTGAATTGCGTGTTGTAATTGTTCTTGACTTTCATATGATTCAATTTCGGACAGCTGAAGCTATGCAGGCGGTAAGAAAGTCGTCCATAGCACGACACTCGTGGTACCCCAAAGAATACTCCACGCAACCCATGCTTTGGCCCACTTTGGGTGCTCGAAGAACAATCGTGCAGCGGACCAATACGTGAAAGGCATCGACGCGGCGACACGAAGAATTATCTGCGTATGTGACGCAAAGAGCAGTATACATGTCAGTATAAATGCGTGGATTGCGTGGGGGAGAAGGGAGGGATTAAGCAGAGGGTGGCCACGAGGAGGCTTGGGCTTGAGGTCGATGATGGTGGGTAAGACGTGCAGAATGTATGTTATTGGCGAGACAAGCAGGAGCAGGAGCACAGGGACTGAAATCAAGAAATTGGGCAGTTGTTGCATTGTCCAGTATCGAAGAAAACCGACGTTCCAATAATGAGATTGAACATGGGTGTATATCAATGGAAGACGACGGGTGCACCAAGAAGGGGATGCGGGTGTTGAATGGCTGCAAATAGCAATATAGCCGAAGACCTGATGCAATAAAAATGGCAGGCAAGGGAGAGCAGCTAATAAGGTACATTTCATGACTGCGTATATCCGAACCTGATAGCCATCAATAAAGGCATAGACATGACTCAACAACGTACCTCCTGACGATTGATGAGAGGCTCCATTATCAGTCCCCAAATAATGAAACCTCCAAGGAGAAATCCATTTGCACGAAATACGCTGGCTAGAGTAAAAAATATGCCGGCGAAAAACCATTGTTTCCTGGCGCAATATAGCATGCCTGAGCATTACTCATAAGCCCACGCAAAAATAATGGTGAACTCTCTTCACCTTTATAGGAAAAAAGCGTGAACCATGGCTCTGGAATGGCAGCTAGATATAATGTAGCGGGACTGGATGACAACAAAGACAGATATCCGGACAAGAGTGACAGAGTGGGAGATTGAGTATGTTGCATTGTGAGCAGGTATAGCGTGCGTATTGCTTCACACGTTACAAAGGTAGAGAGCAGGAAATGGCCTAAGAGCACATCGTAGATTAACAACCCTCCCTCTTTCCCAGTTAAGAGAACGACGATGCGCTCAATGGCGCTCAAGACCATAGGAACTCCCGGAAAAAAAGCCCATTCATACTCAAATTGATAAGACCTCTGAGAAATATGAAGATAGTGGAATGCATCCCAACGAAGCGATGTTGAACTCAATCGCTTGACCAAAGATGTGCTTGTCGCATCTGCCAGGAGGATATTCGCAGAAGAGTCGAACGTGGGAAGGTAAGATGCCAGTAATGCCAGAAACGACACCAAAATACGAATGAGTATGTTAAGTAAAAGGAGGTGTCGTATGTGTTGCTGTGGGACAGGCGGATTGTCGACCATCGTGGCCGCTTGTCAATCACAAAGCACCGATAAATTGGTCACATCCGCTTTAAGCGGAGCTCTTCGTTCATACTTGATCTCGGATCAACTTGCGTATGATCAACCCATTCCCGTTATGAGACCTGCGACTACGTTAAAGACAGCCATAAAGCTTCTGTTTTTACATATCCATGACGCGTGTTTATGATGAGGCGCGTGTTGTCACTGTGACTTGTGTCACAAGCATAATCGATGACCGGACCGGATGTGTGCACACACGCCTCTTGAACACTCCCACAATGTCAGTTGCACCTCCCGCTGGAGTGTATGTGCCAGCTGTCTTGTTTTTCAAGGATGATGAGCTAGATATTCCTTCGATCCAATCTCACGTTCTGAGGCTGGCCCAGGGTGGCGTCACAGGCATCCTTGTCCAAGGTTCCAATGGCGAGGCACAGCACCTTTCACACGAGGAACGTGCTCTTGCCATAAGGACAACAAGACAGACTTTGAACAAAAATGGTTTTGAGAAAGTGATTGTGATGGCGGGCACCGGAGCAGCCTCGACGAAGGAAACAAAGCTGCTTAATGTAGAAGCCAAGGCAGCTGGAGCTGATTTTGTGCTCGTTCTTACACCTGGTGTCTGGCCGCCCCAGATGTCAAAGGAAAATATCATCAAATTTCATCGTGAGTTCAGCATCATTCGCGCCTGGCATGTCTGATTATGAGATGATTTATCGTGCTTAGGTGGCCGACGCCTCTCCTCTTCCAGTCTTAATATATAACTTTCCAACCGTCTGTGCGGGTATTGACCTTGATTCGGACACGCTCAATACACTCGCCGAGCATCCCAACATTGTTGGCACAAAGCTCTCATGTGGTTCAATTGGCAAACTTCACCGACTCACTATCGCAAATCCCGCCACATCTTTCGCAGTGTTCGCCGGCCAGTCACAATGGGTGCTTCCGGGGCTCTTCTGTGGTTCGGCTGGCGTCATTGCGGCAACAGTTAACCTTTTCCCGAAGCTACACGTAAAGCTCTACAGACTCTGGAAGGAAGGTCGTGTGGATGAAGCCATGAAAATCCAAGAGGAACTTGGACTCACTGACTGGGCCGTGATAAAGATTGGCGGCGTCACTGGCTTGAAGTATGCAGTGTCACAATTCTTCGGCTATGGTTCCCCTCAGGTAAGAGGACCTCTAACCGCTGCTGCACCCGAAAAATTGAGTGGCAAAGAGGGGACTCAACTGAACCGGATGTTGGAGTGGGAGAAGGCAATCGTTCTGGACTAAAATGCGAAACAACCTGTATATTACTTACGACGGTTACACCACTATACCTCAAATTGTTGGCGGATCGCCGCTACCTAAGCTATGTGCGTGTCAGGCCGTTTGGAGTTACTAATCCTTGGTATTAGTGCGAGTGAATAAGTATCGTGAAAGATTTAGCACTTCTGGCAGAAATGATTGTAAATCCTCGCCAAATCCACTTTGTAGCAGCAGTGACCATGGACCTTCTTCGTCCCACTGATGAAATATAGATAGCGTTCTAGTTTTTGACATAGTTGTTTGCACAACCGTGACACTTTGCATACAGGTGGGAGCTATTCTAGTCTGCTATGCTTTATATATAACTATTGTATAACTCTTCATCTAGAGACCCCGGTGGCCCATCCCCTGATTTCCTGCCAAAACTTTTCTCCTGCGAGTCTCCGACGTTCAAGTGCAACCGGGTTATTAGCCCAGCAGAGAGCTACAAAGTCCCCAGCGTCGAGTCCTTCACCTGGCCCAGAAACAATGCCACCTAAGCCATCTGACTCCGAGTTGTCACCGGGATGGGTCTCACGCTTCCCAATAGTAGAAGGTCCCATAGGTGGCGCTTCCGAAACTTGGGGGCGACAAAGATCAGGACGATACCGTTTTGACAATATATATTTCCAGTTATGCCCCCATCTTTTGACCGATACAGCACCATATATATATGCTAGTAGAAGAATCGATGGCTTTGGTTCCATCGCACGCCTTCGAAAAGCAGCATCGGTGCATTGGTCAAAATGACGTGTCTCCGAGGCTACTGGAGTTTTCAACCAATGTATTGTGTACCTTCTATCGGGAGGATATTCAACCTCTGGGCTCAAGGAGACTTTGGCTTTAGGTGGAATGTCATCCATGTCTAGAATACAATTGGGGGTCTGGACAAATTATAAATCAGATTAACAGAGGGTAGTAGCACACACCACAAACACGGCTACACAATGTTTCCCCATCTGCTGGTGAATTTCAGGTGAAATCAGCATACCATTGCGAATATCGTTGATGCTCTCGAGACCCTCAGAGTCGTCCGGATACATTGAATCAACAGGTCGGGATTCAATAATTATTCGCAACCACTAAAAAAGATGTTAAATGCAGAGGTGGGGCAAGTATTTATTTACCTCATCTTGCTTTACAAACGGAATGAGGTGTGCCCCAACTACATCTGGCCAACCTGTAAAAATGCATCTGTAATCCCTTGGCACAAATTTGTTATAAAAACATTCTCTTGAATTAGTTGACTGTGCTTTAACAGAAGTTCGTTCTTTGATGGCCTCTAAGTCAATAGTTTGCGATCCAATTACATCTACCCCAGACAGCGGTAAGACGAAAGACTATCAAGACTTGTATATGACATACTGGTGGAGCCATTAATACACTTAAAGAGATACAGTGATTTGTTGATTAAAGTGCTATTGTCATTTGCAGGTGAACCACCTAGGAGTATGTCGCCTCGCAGACCGAGAATGCACCAGGCGAGGTATTTGAGATACTTGATCGGTTTCAAGCAGAGCTTATTTACGAGAGCAATTTCCAGATCCAAATAGAATCCAGGGACTGGGGTTGTTTCATAGAGCACAATCCACACATGGCCATTCTCTGGTGTTGTAAACTCGGACGAGTCGAGGGAGTTGAAAAACTTGAAAGCTTGGTCCTGTGGAGCGTCACTCTGCAGCTATATTTGAAACTCAGAAACCTCTCCGCTGCAGTAACGCGACAGAGGGTCTGGCACCGAGACTAGTGCCACTTCCAGCCTTTGCTTCTGCTCCTGCACCTGCTGTACTTGCCGGTGCGGTTTGGACCAATTCCTCCTCGTTGGATCAAACTGTGATTCTAGGCGGTGCTGCTGGAGTCTCGACGTCGCAGAATTTGGCCTTCTATGATGTTGAGAAGGGAAGCGTCGTGGGTGCCCATGGATTTCAGATAAACGGAACTGTTCGAGCGTTACAAGTGTCAGGCAACACTTTGTTTGTTGGAGGGCAGTTCACATTGCTGGGATTACAGGGTAGCGGCGTCGCTATTTATGACTTGGACCAATAACAGTGGAACACATCCTTCCAAGCTTTAGATGGTATGCAATGTCGTCTCTATTTTCGCAGGTCCTCATCGTTTTCATTCCTATAGGATCGACTGTTATTATTCGATCAATCACTATACCCCCATCCAATACGGGTACTGTCGTAGTTGCTGGAACGTTCACTGCAGCTGGAGCCCTGCATTGTCAAGGCATCTGTCAGTTTGATATCTCGTCAAAGCAGTGGAGTCAACTTGGACCTGGTATCGAAGGGGAGGTATCTTCCGTCGTATATACTGTGCGTCTTCGTCCTATTGTTTGAGGTGCAGTAACTCAAATCTACCCCAGTCGAATCCTGAGCTCCTCGTGGCTGCGGGTTCCATCGTTCTCTCGAATGGTACCCCTGCTAATGTCGCCGCGTTTATCTTAACGAACAGCACCTGGGCGGCAGATGGGCAGGGTTCGCAGATCCCTGGATCTGTGACTGCCTGTGCAGTGGATAATGGCAATGCTAGCAGTATATTTTCGACAGGAAGGTGAGAGTTGGGTAAAGCGCCGTCATCCTCAGTGCTCACTCCACCGATTTTAGTGCCTCTGGCCCTGCTCCTTTTATGACGTTCTGGAATGGTGTTACATGGCAATCCCTTGGTAAGCAGAAGTTTACATGTAAAGTCCATCGACTAACTCAATACCCCCTGTAGGATCTACCTTCCAAACCGCAACTTCAATCTCCCAACTCACAATAGTACCACTTCAAGATACCCACACATAGAACGGAATCATAGAATCGGATCATATGCTACTCATATCTGGTTCGCTGGCGTCAGACTCGTTTGGCAACGTTTCCTCGGCCCTTTTCGATGGGCAAAACTATTTCCCATATATTGTGTCTACCTCGCCCGCCGGTGGACCTGGATTTGTCTCACAGCTGTTTCATTCTTTAGCTTCCTTCAGCTTCAACCAACGCCGTGAGCCACTTTTATTCCTGTTCTAGAGCAACTATTAATATACTTATACAGATTTCCTGCCGATTGGTGTGGTTATTTTGATTTCGATTGCCATTGCCACTGGAATCATTTTCTTTCTGCTCTTGGTTGGCATTTTATGGATACTCTTTTCCCGTCGCGATCATGACAGCGTCGTTGGGAAATATGATCAAGCAGAGTATGACGATGACAGCCTTCACCGGCCTTCATCTCTCCTCGCCCACATTAACGCTGCTACACGGGGAGCGATCGTCGGCGCTGGACTTGAGAGTCCTTTTAATGAACAACACAAAGGTGATGACCGCCTCGCCGATGTAGGATCACCTGGCTCCCAAACCTACGGTGGCGATCACGAGGCGACTCCATACATCCGTGCTACGGATACCCCAATCGATGCTGCACCCGGGACGTTGCAAAATGATGGAGAGGAGAAGGCTCGACCAACGCACGTGCGGTATTCGTTTGAAGGTGAGGGTGAGGGTGAGCTGCCATTATCTGCAGGAGCACAAGTCTTGGTGCTGGATGATCGAGATCCTGCGTAAGTGCTGCGGTCCACTTTTTGTTTCTGCCCAACGTCTGACATGGGTACGATAGTTGGTGGTATGCGCGAGATCCGAATACCGGACGCGAGGGGGTCATTCCGGCGTCATATCTGTACTGAATAGGGGCCGCTTGACGAGGCGACTGTCTGTTTTTCCTCACTTTAATTCGGTATCTGGCGTTTATTATGAAAATTAATGATTGGACTCTGATACCCGAACTATCTTTGAATGTCAAAATTTACACAGAGCCTTTATAGACTGATCCGGAGTCCAGAATCTTCCTGAAGTGTCCGAGCACCATATGCCATGAGATCAAGCGAAACCGAGTTCGAGGCCCTGCGGTCACGGAAATACATAAGAGATACTCTTTTTTTTTTGGATAAAACCGAGAAGGGAAAAGTAACAGAAGAAACAAATCTAAAAAGGACGTCTTCACTTATTTTCCTTGCAAAACCATTAGTGCGACCAAGCGTAAACCAGTATTTATATAGCCATGCGTGGTTCAATTAGAGCAACTATGTACCATCTCAGCATTTGGCGAAGCTTCTCACGGGTCTTGTACGCCAATAGAGGAGACATATGTCGCGATGTTTTCTTCTGCCGTCCCAGCCCAGCTTGTGCCCTCTATCTGGCAGGCTTTCCATGATGGCATGGCACGTGTAAACGCAAGGATGTCAGCGATGACGTTTTCGTTCAGCACTGCCGTGCGTCCACCAGAGGACTCTCCACCTGCGCCATCCATTTCAAGCTGACTGAGCAGCTGCAGTTGTGCAGAAGAGCCATTGTTGCCATGGTGTGATTGTCTATACCGTTTGAAGGATCCTGAGGCATTATCATACACTTGTTCTGACACGATCCAGTCTTGCCAAGGGTAGTCGTTACGCAGAGCTGGGGCAACAGGCTCAAAGGGGTGAAATCCACGAACACGCATCTCATGGATGATGAATAAGGAAGGGAATGGTGCATAGCGGTCCCGGATGTCAAGGGCGATTGCTTTGCCGTGGAATACCTGAAGAGCAGGGTCACAGCTGTAGTTAATGAGGATGAATTTGCGAATCTACTTCCTCTGAGAACCTGGTTCAAAGCATACATAAACTGAACTCACATCAGGAAGGAAACGTATGAAGAAGGCATATTCATCAAACAAGGAATGATGATTACGACACATAAGTAGGCCATCGCGTGGTTCATGTCTGGGAAAGTCTTTGGCCTGCGAAGGAATCCAATTGCGGTCCTTAAGGTCTTCCCACTATGTTTCACCTTAGCCTCAGGAGAGTTCAAGATGCGGTTGTCACCTCACAATTTCTGGCTCTGAATCTCGGATAATATGACAATGCTCAAGAAGGTAGCGTGTGAATACCCCACAGATAACACAACGATTCCGTCCAAGGAAGATGTCACGTCGATTTACCCCAGTGTTGAAAGCAGTAGTTGTTGATAAAAGCGACACATCGTGTTCTTCCCAGGCATATCCAGCGGGTGGAGCGTTTGGTGGGAGGGGAAGCGGGAACATGGAGAGAGCCATAGCCGGATACTTATTATATTCAGCTTGGGATGAAATGCAAGGTACGAGTAGGGAGGAGCGACTGCTGGCGGAGTTTTAACTGACCGAGAAAGCAACTTGGGTCGTGACCGGTCGCGTTCTAGTTGCGTTGCAACCTGCCTCGGGGAGCTACTCCACCACTCACAACGCTGAATCTGAGGAGTGTCGGTTGGTTCAGACTTCAGAAAGATTCTGGACTCTGGATCAGTCCATAAACGCTGTGGAATTTTGGTATTCATAGATAATTCGAGTAGGAGAGCAGTCCAATCATTAATTTTCATGAATCATAAAACAAACGCAAGATACCAAAGCGAATCAAAGTGAGGAAAAACATCGTCCAGCGGCCTCTATTCAGTACAGATATGACCCCGGAATGACCCCCTCGCGTCCAGACGACGCTGGGCAGAAACGAGCACAGCACTAACGCGGGCAAATTCACAGTACTAATCCATGAATTGACCAAGTTCAATCCATTCTGAGCCACCAATAACTCCAGAAGGACTTCCACACTCCTTCCATCATGATTGTGATTAGGGTTAGAAGTTACCAAGCTTCCACAAGAGTAGTGGTGACGAGGTGACCTGCACCATAAGCCTGTAAGTGTTGACATGTCGACGAGTCGAAAAACTTGAAAATCACTCAAGGTATATAAAGACTAAAGTAGTCTACCATGTCTCGTGACTTGTCGACGACGGCGTCTTAGTCTATGAATGACACGGGAGCAGCTAAACCTACCACTTAACCTGGTATGTTATAGTCTTATTCTACACATGTGAGGGTGATTAATGGTGAAAGATATGACGCGGTGTTTTGGTGGGCTCGCTCGGGTGAGTAGCTGCGGATAAAGGAGAGCCTCGGAAGAGTGACATGCCCATGGTAAGCAATTTACACAGGAACGTTTGTTTTGCGCGACGTCCTGCAGGAGGAAGCTATTCCAAGAAATTAAACTTTGTGGCAGCAACATGGCAAGTCCATAAAACATCCAGATGTTTACCGTTCCCATTCCCATTCCCCCAGGTATTTCTCATCTGCTGGTGGCTCATTTCGTCAGTCATTCAATGTCTCTCTTTTCTAAACTTCGCAGAAGCTCAACGGCTGGCGATCGTTACGCTACTAGAACATCATCTTATGCGTCGTCTAACTCAACGCGTAGGCATGAGAGGCACGAGAGGGACCGAGTTGGTTCGGGGGCTTTTATTCCCCATGTTTCCTACGAAAATATTCCATATCTTCCCTCCGAGAGTGTGACGAACCGAGGAGCGTCCTCTGAGGTTTCTCTGCGATCCGAATACACCCACTTAGACAACGACACGAACCGTTATCCGAAGATGTCCGCTTCTTTCTCCGGACCCCCGAGCCAAACTATGACGCGAAAGCAGAGGGCAGAAATGTACAATGAGGCTGAATTGAATACTAGTTTGTGGATTTTTTATTTTATTCACCCCGTTAATAACGCTGTCCGCCACAGACGGAAGAATAATGGAGAGCCAAATGGCTCCCGTACTCTCTATTGGATCATTATCCGTTATGTGGGACGTTCGTTACTCTCCTTCTTACATGCGACAACATCAAAGTGACAGCCCCTACGACGATATGAGGGCACCTGCCCTATCAACACAATCACAATTTCTGTGTATTATCTCGCATGACTTCCCTTGGACGGTAGCTGTATCGAGGAATGACGGCCGGCCGCTCACAGTCATCGACGTGTTCGAAGCTTTGCATGAAAGTCTTCAGAAAGAAGTTCGACGGTCCGAATGGGCGCTGGCCGCTGATGTGCAAAGATACATAATGCTAAAAGCAAACAAAGCTCGTCGTCGTTCAGAGACCGCAATGCGCATCAGGCGAGTCGACTGGCTGGGAACCCGATGCATGTTTCGAGGCCTGGAGAGGGACGAGGATCTGGCCAGGAAACGTCTGATGCCAGGCGATAACCCTGGGGAGATGTGGGCTGTGCGGTTTTCGTCCTTGCACTGACAGCTTTTTGCTTCGATATCACAATTCACCTGCCGTCTCCTATGCAACCCCTATGCGTCCCAGATGGGCTGAGGGTTGGATAGTCCAAGTATTTAACGAGACTAGGAAAGATATTAAAAAACTAAGTAAGCGATGTGGCGATTCTGTGCTCTTTTGAAAGGAGACGCTTCAATGTACACGCATCAATTTCATGATGCTTCTCTTGAACCACGCCTCACGACGCGTGGACAGTCAATGCTTCATGTTCGTGTTTGGTTCGTGGCAAACACGACGCGTCTGACCACGTGATTTTCTCATAGGGGCGCCCACTCGGCCAAACTGCAGCCCTCAACTCTGTGGACGACCACCAGCACCGCAGTTTTGTCAATATGCATGCGATTCAGGTGCATCTTTCCCTGGATTTTTATTCCATTATGTTCACATACTGTTCAGCAACAATACTGGGCGATGCGCGAGTATCTTAGCCCGGTGCACTTCGGTCCGCCTTGCAGCATGGCCACCCGCTGATTTGCGCTCTATCAGGTACTTAAGGAGAGCAAATTTAAGGAGCATGGCCGAATCACTCCGGGTGCGCTCATATGTTGTGTAAGATTGTCCGCGTGAACCTGACAACTCGCTGTGCCAGAGGAATTCGTTGCTGCCGGAGATTTCTTAACGTACAAGTTTCCTGTATGGACATGGTTGGTTTTTATTCTATGAGTTATGTGTGCTTCTATCTTACATGCTCGACAGGGAGAAAGGAGACACTTCGAAAGCTCGCGACTATCTTCCTCTTGATAAACAGTATCTAGTAACGCGTGGAGGTCTGTGTTGTTTGACCTGACACCTTCTGGCCACTGATTATGGTCTCTCAGTACCTTGTCTTCGTCGTGCGACCTCCTTGGCTTATACGGATGCCGACGAGGATGCGGAGCGGCTCATATCATTCGCGGATGGGGGGTCGAAAGATAAAGACGATGAATGGGTTGAAACACATGCTGGTAGAGGTATGCATCTGTCTCTTCATTCCGGACAATCTGGACTAGACACCGAGTTGCTTAGCATCTGTAGACCTGGCAGCCAACCCAGGCATTATCGAAGATATTCCAGATCTAGACGGACCTTCTTCCATCTCACATAATCTTGATTCACTTACAATTAGCGGCGACGCTCCTTCCAAAACTGACGCAGAGGTGCCTACAGACATACCTGACATGGATGATATACCCGATATGGAAGAGGAAGGACTTGAAGTAGATGAGGACGAAGCAACAGCCAAACCTGCCGTAGCCACAGTGGAGTAAGTTCGCGGAAATCCTTAATAATTTAACTACTGAACGTAGTTCTTGCCAATAATCAGTGAGGTAGAAGTAGCCAAAGGAAACCTCCTACAGTTCCGAACCTACGACGTCATGATCACGTATGATAAGTACTACCAGACTCCACGAGTGTGGTTATTGGGTTACGACGAGGTAGATCCTTTGTCTCCTTCCCGCTCAGCGAGCTAATTTTCTGCAGAATGGAACGCCTTTGACAACACCACAAATATTCCAAGACGTTTCCGCAGATCATGCTTTAAAGACCGTCACCATTGAGGCATTCCCGCATAGCTCAATGCAAGCTGCTTCAGTACACCCTTGCAAGCATGCGAGCGTAATGAAGAAGGTCATAGAACGCATGAACGCCGGTGTTGTAGAAGAGCAGCAGCGTAATTCTAGATCATCAGGCGGAAAAGAAGGAGGGAAGAGGAAGTGGCTCATTCGGAAAGTCACAGGGTCAGGGGGAGAAGATGGGAAGAAGACCGTGGCAGTAGCCGATGATATGGGAGAGGGTGAAGAGATTGAAGGCATGAGGGTTGACTTCTACCTCGTGGTCTTCCTCAAATTCATCGCGTCGATTGTACCCACGATCGAGGTTGATTCAACTGCGGCGTTTTAAGGGGGACCCGCCCACAGGTTATGATTCGTGATACCCAGAGGAATGATGCTTGTAATGATAGAAACGGATTAACTCCACAGGAAGAAAAGGAAATTTAATGATTGTGATGTAAGAGGTATTTATCTCTACGATGTCGGGTCTTTCTTTTTCTTCTTTATCTTTTTAGTTCCCTCTTCGACTTGCTCGACCACTTCTCCGCTCTGCTCTCCGACTTCTCGTTTCCGTTTCTTTGATTTTTTCTTCTCCGACGATAGCGCAGGTGTAGTATTCAATGCTGGAGACTCGGAGTGATCGTTATTCATCTCGGTGTCCTCATTGGCCGCTTCCGACTTTTGTTTCTTCTTCTTCTTCTTCTTCTGCTCTTCGCCATCTACTATGGCCACATTCGCCTCAGACGTGAGGACGGGAGGACCTGCTGCTGCTTCGCCCCTATCCCTCGCATTGGGGGATTCATCCTTCTTGTCCTTCTTGTTTTTCTTGGACTTTTTAAGCTTCTCGTCGGCTACATCTTCCCGGACCAATGGCAATGAAGTATCGGCACCGTTCACAGCAGCCTAGAAAGCCCAGCGTCACCACCGGCTTCAACTGTATCGCTGGCAAATACGCACCTCAGACGTTGATCCCTTCTCATGTTTATCCTTCTTTTCCTTCTTCTTGTCCTTCTTCTTGTCTTTGGGCTTTGATTCTTCCTGGGAGACGGCGTTATCTACAGCCTGATTGGGAAATTGCTAGGGATTTCAGTATGATAGCCTTTCACATCGCCGCGAGAAGGACGGACCTCAACTTCCACGGTACTCACTCCCTCTGATCTTTGCTTCTTATGTTTCGATGGCTTTTCGTTCGCCTCTATCGATACGGCAGGCGGTATGGCAGTTGCCGTGCTCTTTCCATCTTGCACTGAAGGCGGGGCTGTCACTGGAGACATTCGAGGTGGAGTTCCCAAAGGTGTGCCGTTAGCACCCGTCGCTTGTGATCGTGGTGGGGGCCTGTTCCAGGGGCCTCCCCTACCTTGTAAATTACCCCTGGCACCACCATATGATTGGTTTTCTCGGCTGCTACCATTCTAGTGTCATATCAGCCGCTGATGATAACAATGAACACGGCGTGCTCACTTGTTTGGGTTTGTACAGTGCTCCTTGGTACTTCTGTGCCTCGGAGATGCATGATGTATGGCCTTGGTATGGACAAATCAGTGTCAAATGTTCCATAAGATTGAAGCAAGCTACCCTTCCAGTCCACGGGTGTCTGAAACGTCTGTGAACAGTCAATGCATGTGAAGGGTGCGCCGCAACGGACACGATGTTGGTCGAGCTTCGGCTTCTTCACGACGTCCGCGCAGGCTTTGAAGGGTATCTAGGGTCAGGAAATATACCGCCGTCTACAGTTAACTATGTAACCTTACCGTCGCACCTACGAGTCTAATTAAGCTCGTAGACATTGAAAGAAGACAAAAAGCCCTACTGAAATGACACCATAATCTAATAGAGGACTGGCACAAGCAATGTCGAAGTCAACTCGAAGTCAGGGAGTCGAGGAACACAGCTGCTTGAAAATTTCTCGATTTGGTATTTAAATTTGGATCCGCGGCTCTCTCCAGCCGGCGTCTTAGTGTTCTCTCCAAATTTACTTTCGTGGTTCTGAAGATCACACCATCTCGAAATCGGAAATAAACAATATCGTTCGTCCATGTCGTCAAGGTGCTACAGGAGTATGAAGAACACATCATTAATGCGTACAAAAAAAATGCAAATCACTCAGTGAGATCCAAATTTTACAACCCACGTATCTGGCCACAAATCGTCCTCAGGAAGGAGCCTCGCCCTTCCTAGACCGTCATCCCTGGTGAGGCCTCTAAAATAAACTTTTGATCCCAGCCAATCAATCCTCCGTAGGCGTCGTACACTCCCCCCTCTTCGATTCTGATTCGCCCGCATCATCGAATTTTTTTTGGTATCGTCAGCCAGTGACCATTCAGAAGGTGTAAGAGCAACGCTCAGACCGGAGTATAATGCGTTGAAGACGTCTGCACAAGTTACGATGCCCTGATTGCGATTCGAGACTTCTAGCGTCCACGGGAACTCTCGAGAAATTATGCGAAGGTGGCGAGCACCACCAGCGGTTGCAGGCTCGGCGACCGACGTTGCCACTACTGCCGAAGGAGCGAGACGTGCATCGAAGATGGCACTAGTTTCAGGGGAAAGGAGAGGATGTAAAGCAGATCCCGGTCGTCGGGGTTCGCATTCCTTGGAGAGTGCACTGGAACCATCTGTCTCACACACAAAGACTGTCAGACCAACAACCAACGACTGAAAGACAAGAAATGGCACGAACGTCGCGGCGTCTGGCGCGCTTTTGGCTCAACAATAACCGTGATTGCAGGATCCCAGGACACATTACGGGTCATGAACTTGAAGGGACTCATTTTACTAGGACTGGCAGATGCTATAGAGCTGTCCGCATTGCTCTGGTAAGACTCGCTTCGTTTGTGAAGGCTAGGACGGTGCATCATCGCGGTTGCAACTCTAGAGAGAGTGGGCGACAGGAAGTGTATTTGCGCCCGGTGCGATCCTTTATACGCCTTGTCCTCTTCACAGCGGTCGAGAGCCCCATCTCGAAGCGTTCCCGATATTGGAACCTTGTTTTTTGCCGAAGCAGCTTCATCAAAAAACGTGTTGAGGCCAACCCCAGGATCTTGAGAGAGATCCCCTATACCGACACGGGTACAGCTGAGAGACGTAAACGCTTATCCATTTGTGACCGCAAACTATCGCTGGCAGGGCTCCCATTACTTAAAGACAGCACGCCGCATGATTGGCAATTACGCTATCCTTCCCTCGGATGTGGCACCATGGAGCAATAGCGTTCGGCAACAAGTTATGCAGAGAGAGGGTGCTTTCGTGTAGATGCACGAGGCACATACGTATATGTCGACGTTATAGCTCTTATACCGTTTCACGGACGAAGTGCCAGGAGCATTGGCAACTAGCGAGCAAAGGCTGGACCCAGCAAGTTCTTCATACACTGGTGTTTATAGGAAGCCGGGAGATGAATTGCGGTGCCCCGCAGCCATGCATCGTAATGAAACTTGCCAGATAATACTATAAGTAGTCGAAGCCTTTGAGCATCCGGAGCGTTCAAGAGTAAGCGATTGCCGGGTACTTATTATATAATAACCGGCCGCAGGCACCGTGTATTGCATCTCTGTGCTTTGCCATGAACGCCGTTACCGTGGATGTATTGGATGCCATTGCAACTATATCTCTAAACCGTCCGAATTCATATAACGCACTGACACCAGAAGGTGAGAGGCTGTGCTTCACGTCGGATTCGCAAGGCGGCTGAATGCACCTTGCGCCAAGATTACAACGATATTGCAGAGGCTCTGCGTGTCATTGACAAACGAGAAGACGTTCTCGTAACAGTTTGGCAAGCATTTGGGAAATTCTTCTGCGCGTGAGGATGTCCAACTCCACGCACGCCTATCAGCAGAACTAATCAAGATACCACTTCAATGTTCGCTGATACCAGAGGCGCCAACGTCAACGGGGCGGGAAGAAGAGAAGCTCAAACAATTCGTGAAGCTTTTCTCACACATGTGGCTCGTTCGAACACGGATTTAGGCCATGCAGTATGTGGTGTTCTTAAATTGACCATTACTGTTTCAGTAAACGGGACTGGCTAGCTGTCTTCCCATTCGAAAATTTTAGTAGCTGCTCTAAATGGCCCTGTAATGGGTGCGTACTCACCTCTTTTCGTGGTCAGTGCCCCAAATTCACGGGGACTGCTTATTAGGCATTGCCGCTGGTATTTTTTGAAATAGTACGATCGCTGACATGCCGTTAATGCCTCCCTCAGCGTTGCTCGGTCACTTTGACTTCATTTACGCGCTCCCGAGTGTGTGGTTGGCAGTCCCCTTCACTTACCTAGGCAAGTCCATCGTAACCATGATGCCAAGGAATTCCTCACGCCACACATAAGTTAGGCCTTGTCGCAGAGGGAGGCGCCAGTGTTAATTTCGTTGACAGAAGTGAGGAACCTCATCTTCGTCGGTTTCTTTAAGGTGCCTGGTTGATATCCATTATATTATTTGCAGTGGGGATATCGCGAGCAAACGAAGCTCTCCTGTTCGGAAAGAAATTGACTGCAGAAGATCTCGAGAAGGCCCGATTCATAAAGTACGTACAATAAACACGATCTGAGTTTCTGTGGCACTCACGATAAGTTCCCCTAGTAAAATATTTCCTGAACAGAGTGTGGCATCCTTTCACGCTAATGTGCGTTCACATCTTCTTGAAGAGCTCGAAGGTCTAGACCCCAGAGCTCTCTTGGCGATGAAAAATTTGATTAAGGCGGGGATGCGCGAGAAGAATGCACCGGAAGCCGTTAACCTGCGGGAAAGCTATGCGCAGAGTGAGCGATTCGCAGGAGGCGTCCCTCGTGTCCGGTTTGGAATGCTTGCAAGAAAGGAGATACGTCACAAATTGTGAAATGTATTATAATTTATAGAGAGGATGGCAAGCTTTGAATACCCACGCCGACATGGCCAGAACTTTAGGTGAGGCAATCCATGCTAACCGCGGACCCACAAAAGATCAGCAATACAGTTACCTTCCTCAGCACACGTACCCGACTAAGGAGGTAAGTCAGCTCCTAAAATCAAAGATGTCATTTTGTCCGGAAATTCTAAAACTCCACGGCAGGACATCTGAGGCACCCCAGATGACAAGAAACCACGAAGAAGCCTGGGCCATCCAATAGAAGGAACACCTATACTGCATACCAGCGATATGTAACGACGTTCTAGACCTGTTCACAAGCATCAAGAATCTCTGTCAGCAAATGAATCAAGGATGTCAGCAAACTCATGTTCGAAGTACAATCGAGGGGTCTTCCGAGTGATTGTGGTACTCTATGGCCCGTCCGGGGGAAGTTTGAGTCGAAATAGGGCTTGGGTACGACCAAGGGGTCTGTCTTGCCCAATGGGAAATTCAGCATGGTGCAGAAATGGCAGAGTGGTTAAGAAAATAGCTGTGATGGTAAGCTGTAAGCAAAATCTGCAACGCGCCAGGTGTACTTATGTTTGGCCGTTTCGTTGGATGAATTCAAAGTGTCGGTAATGATCCAGGTAAGTCACTGAGTTTCCTTGACAAGAGAACGGGCCCACAAAAATTGTCAGGGGGAATCGTACCACCGGTAGAAAGACGCAAAACAATGACAAAATATTTGGATAAAAATGCCATAGCATCAGCTTGCATTTGTTTCATCCTGGTTATTTGACATTCGATGTGGTTGCTCGGACGATGCAGGCAGGTTGGAATGTAGCCAAATTAACCACTCACCAGTACTTCCTCAAAGACTGGCCGACTTCAATATATAATGATAGCGCAATACGTACTCTGAACCAGTCAGACAAACTTGCATCGAGCTTCGTGTGCAATAGTTATGTATCGAATCATATTATCGCAAGCGATAAGAGTCGGCCTCGGCAAATCATCCCGTCCGCTGCGGGAGACTGTCACGGTCTCCAGAGCCTCGTGCCTGGGCAAACCGTGACCTGAAACGCAAGTGCTGCTTAAAAACAAAAACATAATCCTCACCGGATAACAAGGAACATCCCATTTTTCTCTGTATGCATTTTTCTCTGTATGTCCAAGATTCAGACGAGAATAAATAGCGATGACCAGGTTTGCGTGCGAAACTGAAGCTTCGAATGCTCGCTTGGTGAAAGTCCGCACCTTGGCCTGCTCGACACCACTCTCTGCTGGATAACATTCGTCAGACAGCCTAAGGCGAGCAAAGGATCTTGGCTCGAGCGAGAAATTGGATAAGAATGTGATGAATAAGTGATGAAATCGACGAGTTTCGGTGAGATTCCATGGCGCCTTTTGTGAAGAAAATTATATTATGTATGGATCGGGATTCGGGGTTTGCATCGCCCTGATTCAACTTTCGCCACTATGGCCTCCCTCCTTAGAACTCGCATTCCATTATCCAGAAGAGCTGTTCTCACCGCCAGAACTAACTTTGCACAAGTACCCGCTCGTAAGTACTCTGCACCTACCGGCAGCACTGGCACCCCTCTACCTAAGTCCAACAACTCTCTCTTTATTGGGCTGGGTATTGGTGCTGTTGTCTTGGCTGGTGGACTCTACGCGTACTCCTCCTCCGACACTGGCAAGTCGGCAATCCAAGTCGCAAAGGCAAGCGCCAACTTCACGCCCAGCAAGGAGGATTACCAGAAGGTATAATAATTGCTTATGCCAGCTGGCAGCTGATGGAGCTTTCCTAGGTGTATAACAAGGTCGCCCACTTACTCGACGCCGAATACGAGGACGGATCGTACGGTCCTATCCTCGTACGACTTGCGTGGCACTCGTCAGGCACCTACGATAAGGAGTCCAACACTGGTGGAAGGTGATTATCATATGTTGACGCTGTAATAAAATATTCATAAAATATTAGCAATTACGCGACTATGCGGTTCCACACCGAGGCCCTCCATGGTGCAAACAACGGCCTCGACGTAGCGCGCGTCCTTTTAGAGGATGTCAAAAAAGAGTTCTCTTGGATCAGCTACGGTGACCTGTGGACCCTCGCTGGTGTTGCTGCCATTCAGGTAAGTGATGCCATCTCATTATCCTATTCGAATATCCTTATCGTGTGCATTTTTAGGAAGCGCATGGTCCACGAATCCCCTGGCGGGCTGGCCGGATTGATGGTTTCGAGAAAGACGTGACTCCGGATGGCCGTCTCCCTGACGCTTCCCAGGGTCAGGATCATTTACGAAATGTCCGTGGGGTTGTATTCATGTCTTATCATTTTCACTCATTGTTTTACCCAGATCTTCTACCGCATGGGGTAAGATGACTTCACTTAACGCCCACCACCCCCGTCTAACACTTTTTTTCCAGCTTCAATGATCAGGAAATTGTAGCCCTCGCAGGGGCTCACGCCCTGGGCCGTTGCCACCCTGACCGATCTGGGTTTGAGGGACCGTGGACATTCTCCCCGACCATGTTCACTAATGACTTCTTCAAGCTGCTTTTTGATGAAAAGTACGTGCCGATTTTTTTTCTTTGTATTTATACTTTCTGAAAACTGACATGTAGGTGGGTTTGGCGTAAATGGAATGGCCCCAAGCAGCTTCAAGATAAGAAGACTGGAACTCTCATGATGCTGCCGTGAGTATCATTTTTCAACAGATCTGACCGCCGGATTGATCCGATTACTCTTTAGCACGGATTACGCTCTTGTCCAGGACAAGTCTTTCAAGCAATGGTCCAAAAAATACGCGCAGGACGAGCGACTTTTTTTCCAAGAGTATATTCACTTACCTCACGGTTTTTCGACGACTCACGCCATTTCTCACAGTTTCGCCAAGGCATTCCACAAACTTCTAGAGCTCGGCGTGCCTCCCAGTCAATGGGCAGCATCTGAGCCTTGGGAGATGAAGACGCTCGACGAGCAGGAAACCAAGTAATTTCTAGCAAATAGGAAGACTTTTTTTACTTTCGTTAGAGGATTAACATATTTTTAGATGTCATTAGAAGTAGAGCTAGCTCTCCTCTAGATGCGGCTTGTTACCAAGTTTACATACAGCTCCTAAGTTTGATATTTTTGTTTTGATGGGATGCATAGAGTGACGGTGGAAGCATGGTAAAGGTGGGTGTGTTTTTTTGATGGTAATACAAAGGAATATAAGAATGATAGGGAGATATTCTATGAGTCTAGGCCACGTCCAAGTAATAGTACAATGGTAAAATGCGAATGAGAGAGGGAGTAGTAGCGAGCTGAACAAAACAGAAATATATGTGGACCCATGTCAACGAAAAAAACCTGAGAAAAGAAAAAGCTTGTCAGGAACTCATAATCACGTCCCAGTCCTTGCAGCCGCGGCTGCTGCCGCAAATCTCACAGCCAGATCCCCGTCGCTCTGCGACCGCTCCGCCTCTTCATACGATGGCAAGCCGCGCATACTTGAGAGCGGCGTGATACCACCACCCAGGAAGCCGCGCGACGCAACGTTGTAATCTGGAACCGCGCTGTACGTTACACTGCGGAGCGCGTCTTCAGACCGGTTGCGCGCGAGCAGCGGTGTGTCGCGCACCGCGGGGATCGCTAAGGGATGTGATAACCCTGATCCCGACGCGCGCACCTGGTCCGTGGAAAGCTGTCTGCTCGGTCCGTGGCTGTGAAACGACGACGCGACCTTCGAGAACGGCTTGAGGGAGAAGATGCTGTGGTGTGTGCGATGTGCCCCGCCGTTTCCTCCACCGCGTTCGGGGCTCCCCGCGCGACTCGACGCGCGACTTGCGTACTGACTGGGCGGCGTCGATTCAGGGGGAGTAACAGGCGCACTCCCGGAGCGAGAACGCGTGTTCAGACGATGTAACTCTGAGTTGACGAGGTCGAGCGGGACGTCGGTGGGCACCTCGCTCAGGGGGGTTTGTACGAGGCCCCCGGTGGGGGAGGTGCCACCGCTCACCCAAGGATTCGACGTGCGTGCAATGGCGTTGATGTAGGCGTTTGCGACGCGGTCGAGGACGTGTGCGGGGTAACTGGGGAGCTCGAGCTCGTCGGGGCTGTTATGCGGCTGGGCGTCCTCGAGCCCGAAGAGGAGGCGACGCGTCACTCGTGTTGCGGCGCGCGCGTCGTAAAGACACGTGTGATCGAGGACGTGAAGGGGGAGCGAGCAGCGCAGCTCGGACGTGTGGCCGTCGGGGTTCGACATGAGAATACTCCAGCGTATGCGGTGCGTGATGACGACGGGTTCCAGCCCATGTGTAGGTGTAGAGTAGACGGGGAGTGTGAGTGGGAGGGTGGTGACAATTTCTTCCTCGCCAATATCGAGGTCCTCATGCTCGTAAGAGGGTGTATGATCGTTTGCTGGGGAACCAAGTGCACTGCTTGGACCTGCCTCTGTGTCTGGTGTGCCGACAGTAAGTGTGCCATTAACGCTGATGATCTGCTGAACTGGAGACGTGTATGACGAAGAGGGTTCAAAGTAAGACGAGCTTTCAGGTGGGGGCGTGCGTACACCATCGGGTATCGTGGGAGTGGACCCGGAGGCACCCCTTTGCGGGGTTGGCCGGCGTGATACAGTAGTGGTCTCTTTGAAATGGTCATTAAGCTGTTGGGTAACTGTACGGCCATTACGGATTTCATGCTTGGCGGTGGATATAACACGTGATTCTTCGTGCATGGGACCGGACTTGGCAAAGGTCTTCATGAGTTCATGAACAGTGCTGGTGATACTGGTTATGCGGACTCCCTTGAGCAAAGGGGAGAATTTTGCCAGAGTAGATATTGTATCACCGGCAGCCCAAGCCTTGTGTGGAACCATAAGTGAATACATCATTTTCTCGGGCCAAGTGTTCTCAACCTCGAGGGTCTGTTGGTACTCCAAAGAGTCCGTTGCAAACGAGCGCGCAATTCGAACAGGACAAGCGGCATGAAGATTGGAGGCAAATACGCCACGAACGGCTGTCGCGCGCAGCTTGTAATTTATGCCGCCAAGACCGCCGTGAATGGATATTGAGGAGGGCAACGAGCCTCCGAGTTGGAGTTGAAAAGGAAAGACATGACGACCGGCCTTCAATGTCGGTGTGTGGGTAAGTTCGCGGTCCAGAAAAGACCAATCATGCGTGAAGAAGGTATTTGACTGGTAACTGCTGCCCAGGGCAAAGGTACTTGGGGGAACATGAGGGTAGCAGAGCATGGGTTACGAAGGAAACGCACCCGTCGCTCTGCACAGACGGCACACGAGATTTGCCTCGAAACTGCATGGTTATTTCCTTGAAAGTGGTGGCCTCGACGAGGTTGAGTACGACGGTGCCGCCGAGCATGCAGGGCTCTACATCTGCACCGGTGCCACGGAGAAACAGCGACTCTGAAGAGAGGACGATGTCGAGCGAGTTGTGGTGTCTGCCATGCATGGAGGGGAGTTCCGCAGAAGACTGGCGGCGGGTCGGAGGGGACGTCGGAGGGTCATGAGCCACAGCAATATAAGGGCCAGAGGAGTAGGAAAGGAAGGACATTGGTTCTCCATTACCGCCTGGAGAAGGGGGTCTTGATGCCATGGTGGCTTTGGGCACAAGAGCAGCGCAGAAGAAGACAGGTAAGGAGAGCCGCAACAGCAACCCAAATTAAAGCCTGCCCACTTCCGGCCAGAGGCGCCACCGGTCCGACCGTCCGTGCAGTCTGGCAATGAGTCGACACTGCTGCTAGCCACCTCAGTTGCCCTGCGTGCTGGCCTGCAATTCTCCTTCTGGATATCCTCTCACAGCACTTAGGAACAACGCACTGGTACGTCCTCGTACATCTTGGTTTCTGCCTCGTCTGCCCTATCAACTGCACTCGCCACCGTTATCGTTGTCTCTTTTTTTTTGCGCGGTCGGCCGCGTCCGGATCATCTCTGCACATCGGTCCAGAATCCCTCCCCTCTTGCAATCTCCAGCGTGATAAGAACCATTATTGTCGACAGCAGCATACGTTACCCCTGTTAATCCTCCCCCCTAAAGCACTGCACACGATTGCACTAGCTTCCATAAACACTTTGTGGCGTTCTGACGTCTTCTTTTCCTCACTATCGCATACTATTATCGCCCTCTTATTTATTTTTAACCAGGTCGAGAACACCACCCATCAACAATTTGTCGCGGGGAACATCCCGAAGCCATTTTAACCTTCTAGGCAAAGATGTGTGGCTATCTTGATCGCAGTCATTCCGCTGTCACCTCTCTTCGACGAGGACTTCTAAATATCTTTTAGTACGTTATTGTTCTCTTTCTGACCATTTTATGTCCCCGTCTGCCGTCGCGAAGTCGAAAACGGATTGCGATCAGAGATGGCTCGCGACGGGTCAGGTTCGCGAAGGTGTATACGGACGATTACCCCCGATGCTGCAATTTACATCCGCATCCCTTTTTCGCTGCCGTCCCGATCCCCGAAATCATCAACCCGGTGCACACCGAACGTCAGCGTCGTCAGGTCTTCAGGTACTGTCCGGAGCGTCGTTGAGCACGGAGGATGGCGCACAAAGGAAAAACGAAGCTTGTCCACACTCACTCGTGGCACAGCCACGCTCCACAGCTATATTTTTCCAGAAGCACGCACTGGTTGTTGACAATTCCTCGATCCGACAAACTCTCGAGGCTAGACCTTTAGACTTTGTATACACGTAAAAGTTTCGAAGCTTCAGAGCATGGTGTCATATCTGTCATCATCTCACTGTGCCTACCGTGTCATATCTCACTGCCAACGTTCGTCTCCAAGACCGTGCGGCGCTAACAATTCTCCGCCCTGATGATGGCAGCCATAGACATGGCACGTTGAGCACAAATGTTGACAAAAACAAACTATTCTCAAGGCGGAAGAAAGGGAGGGGGACTTACGGTATCGCAGGAACGTGTGAGCCATGCTGAGCTCCTCCCACGAGGTATTTGCGTACCCTTCTGAGCCACCCCTCACCGGTAGTAAAAGGGAAGATACGTTGATCTGTTAGAATAAGTTTGACATCATAGATATTGAGGGCGACGTCGACTCTGACTGATTCGGACTGCTTATTCGAGGGTGTCCCCCAAAAATGAACGGTAATAACTCAAACTCTCGTGCGTAGGCAGTAAAGTGACACTGACCCACATTCTTTCTAGCAGTACTCAAATGGAGGGGACAATAGAGCGATTCCATAGTCGCATTTAAGTTAGGAGAACTGCCTACGACGGGGCGGGGTAATGTCCGGGCGAGTAATTGGTGAGCTCGGAGCTGCATCCCAGGTTAACCGTCACAGCATTGAAAAGTTATGGGGCTGTCACTCGCCCCACCTCCCCCAACGGGGGGAAATGATGTCATATTTCAATCCTGAACTACAAAAGCGATAGCAATGTGAGGGGGGATTGTCGAGGCCGGCGCCAAGCAAGCATTGCCAAAGGGCAAAGAACTTTGCAGGGATCTGTGCGTGAGCCGCAGTGTGCCAGACCTATTAACATACACGTAGGTCAGGAGAGCGATGAGTGAATCATAAAGCTGATGCATGGTGTTCCAGGCTGTGCAAAGGACCATAAGTACCTCTGAACGTTACTCAGGAGAAATAAACGTAACTTGTCTACGTTCCACAGTCAAGAAAACAGGAGGTTTTACGATTCACACGTGCAGTTGGGAAGGAGATGATAAAGGAAAATATTAGAAAATGAGACATGGGCCGAGACAACAATAATTATCTTCCGTTTTACAGGGATGAGCGAGTTGCAGTGAGCCGCTCAGGGAACATGTTTTGAATCACAAATTGTATGTACCTAATTTGTTCCTGGGACAAGCGATAGCATAGCATTTGCCGCCTTCACGAGAATATGACCGGATCAGTGACTGAAAATAAGAGGCAGGGTTGTGGCTTACAGCATCACTAAGGGTCAAGAAAGAAGAAAGTATGTAATCGACAGCCTGAGGGGGGATCAAGCATTGACATCTCCCTTCTCATTTAAAGTACCAGCGATAATGAGTTTATGGGACTGGTAAGATTATCGCATGATTATAAGCTCCCAAGGTTGGAGTCAAATGTGTTTCCTAAGACGATTATCGGCTGACAGGCAGGGGGGACGGGGGAATTAGTCCTTGAAGCTAACGAAACACTGGTTAAGTTGAAAATAGTAAGGGGAAATGACAGGGTGCGAAGACGCAGGGACGGACGCGAAAGACCCAACGAATACTCAATTCGGGTACTAAAGTTTTCGAAGAGGGTCAGCCGATTTGGTCTTCCATATTCTTTGGTGCTTTATTTTTACGGGGTAAACAATGTCGCAGTCAGATATCTTGTACAAATAACTCAGCGCAGTCCGTGTGCAAGCATGAATGTGGAGACCATACCCAAACATAAATATTCCTGGTATTTGACGTGAGATTAGTGAGAAACAGTGCGCTAAGTCGAATTCCACTTCAGGATACTAAAAGAGTGGAGCGTCGGAACAATTGAGACACAGTGGCATTGACGTGGGGTCCTGTGAGCGAGCGGGAGCGAGATATCACTGGCTTGGGATCCTGCTTGCATATGTACTGGAGCGATAGTATGTAAGCGCTTCATAGATGAAATCATTCCAAGTGAGAGGGTAATATTTTCAACCTAACACTCACTGAACCGAGATCGTGAGCACGCCGAAAAAGTATCGTGATTTTACTTGCCACATTCTCCGGCGTAGAGAATAAGTATCAGAACTCCCCGCTATGAGTATTTTTCAAGCGCATATACCGGCAGTCAAGGAACAACTGGGAATTGCAGGGTCATAGTCTTTGCTAGACGAGATAGAAAAGTCAGGTAGTACGGCTGCCCAGTCTTGATTCTTGAGTCACACCAGCAATGTGCCCCGTGGCAGACTGTGCGTATCTGTCCAGGAGTTCAAGGATTAGACCCGACTCGGAAGATTCTGATTGGAGGGACAACGGCATCAAGATTCAGAAGTTTGCCTTTCAAAACACAAAGCATTCTTTGATTTCAGTAACTACTGTTCATGATGCGTTTTAAAAGAACCGTGGGCCAGACTTCAACTCGAAAATACAGGTAAATAAACAAAGTTTCGCCGTGAACAGCATGAAAGTGAAACCACGCTCACCGATTTTTATGGAAAATCACGACTTAGGTGGTTTGAAATCCTTTAACCATGCCTTGACGAATGCAATCTCAGCCTCATGGATGGCTTGGATTTCTGTCGGTTCGTCGGCTGTGTCGACAAGGCCGTTTTCATCCCAATGATGAACAGCACCTGATGTTCATTTAGTCGGTGAGAAGAAAGCGAGATGTAATTTCTCACCCGGAATAAGTTTGAATGGCCGTAATATGGTGTCGTCTCGTGGGGGTAAATTGGTGTACGAACTGTGCGGTGTGGCGGGTCTCCATGGATCAACTGAGATTGTTATCAGGTCAATATCAATACGAGCTCCCTTCATGATATCGTGCAGACTCACATTCGCCATCGATGATGGCCAGACGGTCAGCCGCAATAAAATATCCACCCAGAGCATTAACCGAGGCGACGTTTGGTTCTGTGGGGACTTGGAAAAATTCCCCAGGGGGATAAGCCTTTGCAAGAACTGCATTAGAATCCATAATGTAGTATGATCGACACGAAATCATCATACCTGCTGACATATCTTCGATACATATGATAAGGTTAATGCTTTGGCTGCTATCGGCGGTACGTTGGCCGGTGGTGCATCCTACATGAAATTATCATCACTGTGATCCGGATTCCCAATATACATAAATCGCACAATAAAGAAACCCCATGCAGTACACACTATACATAATCAGCCTATTCACTACATTGTGTCTTATAAAAGAATATTGCTTACCTTGGAATTGCCAAGTTCTCCAGGTCTGTGACAAATCATCGACTCGAAATTGTGCATCATCCGTAGTCGAATAGCACTGGCAAATGTTTAGCAACATTATATAAACGGATTGTCAGGCTTACTTCAGAGATAGTCGAATTTGATCTCAAGCAGGGGGCCGCAAATCGCTGTTAGAGTTAAGTATAGAGATAGGTCCATAGTACTAGATACACTTTACCGTTTGACTATAGTTTGCATAGTTAAGCAGGCCATAATCAACGGTCAGATTACCAATACGTGCAGATTGTCGGGATGCGTCGGACGGCTTTGTAGCAATAGCCTCGCAAAACGGCGTCCATGAATCATCGTCTATCGATGGATCCCAGTTATGATTTTGCCAACCACCAAGAGGGGACTGGAAACTGGTATTAGAATTGATGTTGACTGCTGGATACTGGGCTACGCACAGTAAGGACAGAGGCAAAATCATCGTCAGCGAGCCCATCCAGACCAAATAGTTGCTTTAATGGTGAGTTAAGGTCAGGACGAGAGAGGGCAGTATTAATCGTCTCGACTGCTTTCACAACGACTGATGAGCAATTCGGAGCAGCGTTTCGTACAACGTCAAAGTATTGCCAAAGCGCAACTGAGGCATGTGTGACGCCACTGGACGCAATGGCACCGTATACGAGCTCTGGATAAGTCACCTTCATTTGCGCAGATCGTGCTCCAGCATACGATCCCCCATAGTAGATATAGGGAGTATTGGGTGCGGTAAGATCTCCTTTAATGCCTGTTGCAGTGGTGAAATTGATCTTGGCCATGAAATTGGCGGAGTCAGCCATGGCCTGATCATTAGTTAGCCATCTTAGGGCATCGGTGGAGAAGTTCTCGACTGGGATCGAGCCTCCATAATATCTGTGTTCCAATACCAAGCAGAGACCTCCAGTGGCATTGGCAAGTTTTGCCGCAATACCCGTGCTGATATATGGAAGTCGGTCTGTCCCTGGGTCTTCACCACTGTCGAGGAGTATGACTGGGCCGCCAGGTTCATAGAACTCCGTATTAACCCAATATTGCTGCTCAAACGTAATCGAATTTTTTGCATCAAAATGATCGAGGGGCTGCGTGAAGGTGCTCCGAATAATGTTAGATGGTAACGCAGTAGCCCGGGCTGTGACTTTCTCGTTGCTTCCAGCGGGCGAAGCTGGCTGTAAACTGAGAATCTTGTTAAAAAATATGGCACAGCATCTAAAACAAATGGAGTGGCTAACCGTTGGTTAAGTCTCCATAGGTTCACGGCTTGAGGACCAAGCACTCGGTACTGATGAGGCGAAAGAGCCAGTGCTACAGGCAAAATACCACTGACAAGTGCCAATGAGATGAGCATGGCAAGTCCACGGCGTTGCATGCTAGCCGAAATACTTCAAGTTGTGCACATATCACCAATTATATAGGGCGGGGAGGGCAGCTATGAGAGCTTAGCGTCAGCCACTGATGATCCGCCAGCATTAGTCGTTTATCAGCATTAGTCGTCTGTCAGCCATGGCGCCTTGAAGCACATGGTTGTTTGTGCAGTGTCGCGAAGTCTTGCAATACAAGGTGTGTCAGGTGCTATAAGTGAGATAACAAACCGCGCCGAGCCACTTAGACTATGGATCTGTGTGTCGCATGACGAACAAGATGGCTCCTAGAAAACAGTGAGCGTACTCTGAGTATTTACATGGGTCTAAGCCATATGCATAGAGACTAGAGTATGGAGCGGCAAACGAGCGCTTCACGGCCTTCTTTCTCCTCACCATCGACGAGTCACGAAGGTACTTGTTATTATAAGAAAGGTGTGCTGATGGTATGGATTAATATTGATTGGGTGGAAAAGGCGGCCCGGGGAGAAAAGATTGAGAGGAGGAATTACGACTGGGAGTTTTGTTAGGGTAACGGAATAGATGTGATACAGAGTGTAGTACGTCCTTATTTTGTAATCCCATTGTATAGATGATTTATTAAGTTAGTTGTCTTTCACCACATCAACCTCAAGCGATTCACGGAGATGGTTCACAGTGGCCGCCCGAGCGGCGAATCCATCCTTACCGCCAGGCCTAACCAGGCCTAACGCTCAGTCAACCCTAGTCAACCCCATGCAGCCTCCATGATGCAGCTCGCTTTGCGATCATACACATTATCATAAACTCGGAGTCGGTCGAAGCAAGGCAAAGACATAGTAATTACTATTCAAGTCCATGAAGACATCAAGAATACTATTGTCTCCAACCTCAATTAACCAGAGTATATCACTCTCATATACCGGTTTGAAATACCTATGATATAGAGTGCCTAGAACAGGCTCTCACACAGCGGATGTCGACATAAATAGGTAAATATCACCGAGGGCTTCAAGCCGCGTAGAGCGTATCAAGGAAGATGGAGGCCGCCTGTGATACAAACGCAGGTCCAACCGCACTCGAGTTCCCCAGGCCTACCATGGAAAAGTGTCAGTAAGAGAAGAGAAGAGGAGGGAGAGCACACCGACCATACACGGTAACCATGTGTCCAGAACCAGAAGGCTTCGTTTTAGCCTCCTGAACGCACTCCTTTAAATCAGCTATAAACTGATCAACAATCGGCACCGTCAACCGCTATACCTTAACTTCAGTGTGCGGTAACTGCGCAGTAGAGGAATGCGCTTACGGTACAGGCTATATGCACAGCTGGTGGATCGCTGAGCCCGTTAAGGTGCCATCCTCGTTTGCCCATTGCATCTCCAACCTCCAACGCATTAAGTGAGACCGGGTTATTGGAGCCGAAGGCCACGACAGATGCCGGAGGTTTACCCAATACGTATAGCTCTGGAATTTCATTCGCAATGGCCGTTTCAATCTTCTTTGTGCAAGCTACAATCGATCGACACGATGCAACGTATCCTCTAAGCTCCAATTAGCAAAAAAAAAAAAAAAAAAAAGGAGAAAAAGAATGCGGCAGGTAGATATTCCACGCATCCACGTACTCATGGCCCATGAATTGCATCGCCGCCCACGTTCCTGCGATTAGCGCACCGGGGCTAGAAAGACTCGTCAGACTATTATTACGGTGAATGTCCACACATGCAATTCACCGAGAACCAGCCAAAGATGGACTAGCATATACCCCGCCTACGCAATATTAGCATTGCTTTGGAGGGAGAGAAATAAATGCAGTCTGACCGGGCCAATCAGGACTAACGAAGTATTGGTGCCGACGCAATTCTGCAGATCGATACATGATGACCGAGGAGCCCTATAAAATGTTGAATACTAGGGCAGACCTCATCAACGAAAAAAAAACAACCTTGGGAGCGAACCCATACTACACAGACCCTAAGTAAGTAAGTTCACAAGAAGTAATACCGGCTCACCTTATGCGTATCACACGATATACTGGTTACACCAGGGACCCTAAAGTCGAATCGTTTGACAGGGAACCCGGCCTCTTCGAGAAAAGGCACGATGAAGCTTCCCAGACAGCAGTCCACATGCAATCCAATTTTGTACCGCTCAGAAAGCTTTCCAAGTGCGACTATATCATCCATGCAACCATCTGGGAAGTTGACCGCGGAACCAACGAGCTAAATCGGAACATACATGGACGTTCGAACCTTCTCTACTACACAATGTGGTAACTCACCATAATTGTATTGCCATTTCTGGGAACAACTGAATGAGAAATTAAGCGCGGAGAGACGAATGATGGCTGCGTACATCGCGCGAGCAACCCTCCCAACGGGAACTTCGCGCGTTATAGGATCCACAGGAATGTGGTGCACTTTAATCTTGAGGTATGCACCGGCCTTATCAAAAGCAGCATGTGCCGAAGAAGGTATAATGCTAGCCAAAACGGTGAGAATTTTTGTCTAGCATTCCTTCCGACGTACATTTCGGGATTCCTGATCCCCTTAACCTCGCGCGCCCAGTCGCGGTGTGTTTTTACTGCCATGATGATAGATTCTGTGCCACCAGAGGTAGTTGTTCCTGCGCCGTCGGGGTTGTTATACCTGAACCCAGGTTAAGTAGAGTATGCCGAAGCTGTACATAGGTGTACTCGCATTCTCAGACACATGGCAACAACCTCTGCATCCATCTTTCGAATAGCTATAAACGTGCGTTAGACAGAATGTTGGGGAGAACGTTATCATCCATACCAGGAAAAACGTCAGGATGAAGTGGGTTTGAAACGGTGTACTTCTGAAAAGCCATGTTAATAACCTTTTCCATATCTTCTCCGCCATCTAATACAAAGGTAAGTCATTTTTTGTTCATCAACAATAGATGGGTCTTCACGGTAGACCGCTCCAGACAGCTTTCCCAAGCGCCAGTTTGCGCCCGACGACTCGGAGTCCATATTGTTCATCTCTTGTTCAATCCATTCAATGGAACGACCTTCGCTTGGGAGAGCTAGATGGCGTATGACATTGGGTCCCTTTGGGACCATTCTATTTACGATGCCCTCTCTTGCTTTGGCCATTTCAGTGTCGACTTTGTTTTTCCCTGCCGGGGTGCGTAGGGCAAGAAAAATTACTTGCTAAAGACGTGGAAATGTTAATGTCGATCGGTACAGCCCAATATTACCAACCTTCTGCAGCCAGATCCATGCATCATGTATGGAATGTCTCAGGCCGTGAGCCCGTAGATGCCGATGCGTCTGGAGGGTATAGGACAGCAGAACATAAGCAAACAATACTGTCTTTGCATTCTCGTATGTCAGAGATGACAATGCCGTCTTGAATGTCACTAGAGACTTTGCTCGGAGGAAAATTGACGATGACATAGTAAGTTACAACGAGTTCGGAGAGATGGTTTGAAAATATCACGTGATAGCGATAGCGCAGGTTACATAACTTAGACAGGCTTTCTATTTACTAAGTACGTGGGTTTGATCCCCAGTGAGAACTCGTTTCCGCTAATTTCCGCTAATTTCAGTATATGTCAGCTAGAATCCGCTTCCTGTCAGTATCCGTCAGATAGAGAATTTCGTTTCTGTGAAAAACACCTGTGTGACACCATTTTTACTACTAGTAAGCGAAGTGATGGGTACCGTAGTAACATAGCTAAGTAGGAAGGGTTAGCTATTATACAGTGTACCAGCGTTCAAACCAGTGAACAGCACTCCCCCTGGGTGCTGATCAAGGTGATAGCCCGGCCATAACTTCAATGCCACTAGGACATCCTGACACTGGGAGCTGCGGCGACAAGCGCTCATTGTCGAAGACCAATCGGTAATTGTAGCTTCTCACTGGGGGTCGACCGGTCATGTCTTGGACCTCGGGAGACACTCCGTCGTTCGCAGGTTCCCCACTCTTAAGAGAATCGCCCCCGTTTCATTCTCACACAGGTCCAGGTGGTGCCGACCTCTCATTGTCTGAACTATACATTTCGGATCGCTCAGGCGATGGGTCGGCCTCGAAACCGTTTAGCCTTCTTCCACAGCGAGACGAAGACGTACCAGGGTTGGAAAATGAAGGAGACCCGGCTCTTTTCGATGCAGATGACCAGCTAGATGACGCAGAAGAAGAAGATCCCACCGTTATGGATAAAAGGAAAAGACCGCTACACGAGACTCGTACCCGAGAGGAGCGACTACAGCACGACCTTTTTGTTCTCAGGAAGTTAAACATGTCGTTCTCTCTCTACAATGACGCTTTGAAAGACACCAGGTCAAGCACAGAGGTACGCATCGGTCGAATTAAGTTGACCATTAGGTTGATGCGGCATTCTCAGAATGTCGCATTACAGCTCGATAGAACAGATCGTTTATTGGACCAATATGTCAACCTCTTGAAGCATACAGAAAAGAACGCGAAGTTGATTCTTGATAAGACCTGGGAGGGGGGCGCCAGTGTACGTTAATCTCTTGACGCGTTGTGGCACGTCATTCATCACTCCGCGCAGGACCAAGCGCGACTGGAACAACTTCGCGTCGAAGCTGCCCAAAAAGCAAAACGAGAGCGGGAGGAGCGCGAACGGGCCACTCAACTGGAACAGGAGCGGCTGGAAAAGGAAGAACGAGAACGGAAGGCGAAGGAAGATAAAGATGCTAGAGACAGAGACAAAAGGAAACCTATATCTGTCCGAGGTGTGCGGGGTCGAGGTACTGGACGCGGTAAGCATTTCCCCCCCTTATTGTCACATGGGGACTTAAAACAATGGTTTTTATCTATTCCCAGTAATGACGACTGGCACACGGGGGCGCATAGCGAGTGATTATGCAAACACAACAATGCGAGGGGCATCAGATACCTCTGGGCGAGGATCTACTGTGTCACGGGGTGTGCGACGAACTTGAGCAACGATATGCATGGTCGACCCGTCCATATCGATACCCTCCTACCGACATACCCCCTTTTGAACTTACATATTTTCTGTTTTGTCTGCATTTGTAACGAATGTAAATGTGACGTGTTTCGTCACGCGTTCTTTTGTGCCATACGTCACGCAGGCTGCAGTAAAACTGCCTCGATGCAAGATGGTGGACGCACACGATCTGCCTAATGTCGAACTGCCGTACCGCATAGCTAAATGCACTGGCTATAGTGGGAAATATGTTCCTGAGGCGAGTATTCATTCACCTGTAACTTGTGCACAATGTAACAGACGTCATTAGCATATCCTCGTCGATACGCCGATGGACCAGACTTCGCGATGGAGCGGGGCCCAAGAACCATCTAACTCGAAACAATGGATCATCCTTGAGGCGACAGGATCGAGTATTGTGCGGTGCATCACATTTGGAAAGTTTCATAAAGGTGCGATTTGTTATATTGCGAAAACGTATTACGCTGAACTGAGTCCATGTAGTACACCCATGCAACATGAAGGGTTTCAAGGTATATTCTCTTTGCACGGTACAGTTGACGTTGCTGAACTCTTCTAAGATCTACACTGGACGTACCATAGACTCTCTGACCCTTGCTCTCGACGGAGCCTTGAGCAATGATCCAATACCGGAGACCTTTGACTTGCAGAGTACTAATAAATCATATCCCCCATGCCCAATACGTTTCGTCAAAATTGTTCCACTGTCGTATGCCGTTTCACCCTTGCGCTGTTCTCTAGCTCATACCCTTCTTGTAGTGCCCACAGCCCTAGTTTTCATACTTCTATTTGGCACGTGACCCTCTGGGGTATTAAGGAAAGTTCAGTAGTTGAACACGCTGAAGATGCCTATGCAAGCGTGAGTACTTCCATCGCCCCTTGCGATTATCAAATTAATACCGTACATAGTACCGAGAGACCACCGCTTTACGGCATGTTTTAAAATATCTCCGACAACGACGCCATTTTTCGTCGTTTCGTGCATTACAGTTACAGACTGGAATCATGTTGGAACACCCCATCGTGGCCAAGATATACGATCATTTGGTGTCGGGCGATTGGACATCAGTGGAATCACTCTTACAGACGGCTGCTAACAACAAGCTCTTTGACGACTGCATTCAAGCCTGCGAACCTAAAACTTCTTGGTACCGTCTCAGCGGAGCAAACCCAGATGGTGACGTACCGAGTTCAAGAGGTGGTCATCAAATGTGTATCGACTCTGAATCCGGAGTTATCTATCTCTTCGGTGGTTGGGATGGCCAAAAGAATTTGGACGATATGTGGGCCTATTCGATTTCTGAGGGAAGGTGGAAAATGTTGAGTTTCAACACTGCATTCGATGGCGGCCCAGGACCAAGGAGCTGCCATAAGATGGTTTTTGATCCACTTTTGGGCTACATCTATCTTCTTGGTCGCCATGTTGATGAAGAGGTTCCATCCTCGTCCGGGACTGTAACCCCCACTCACTCGCATGAGAGTTCAAGTGCACCTGTCGCAGATACTGCAACAAACCCCCCTTCTCAAGGTCTTTCCAATACAACGGATAACGGGGTCAAGAACGGCTCAAAGCGATTTCCATCCGATTTTTATCGCTACACAACTCGAGGTCAGAATGCAGGAACTTGGACGGTATTAAGCGAAGATACCGGAGTAGATGCCTTTTACGATGCTCTTTTAACGTTTTGCTTAAGCATTCATATTCTAGCTCGAAGGTGGTCCACCACTTATATTTGATCACCAAATGGCTATAGATTCCGAGATGCAGATGCTTTATATTTTTGGGGGACGCATTGTTGGTAGCAAGCCCAATGCGGGCAATGGATTTTCGGGACTATATCGATATGACATTGCGACGGGTAAATGGGAGCATATATCGTATGTTGTTCTTATCGACTATACTCATAATGATATTGAACACTCCTTGCAGGGATGAGTCCGCTCCTTCTGCGAAGCTCTCTCGGGGTATCCCATCTCGTTTTGGTACGAACAAACACAGATTATACCGGTACCATAAACTCACCCGCCTTCCAAGGTCATTCGATGATTTTCGACCCCCGTCATCGACGCCTTATAATTTTTGCTGGCAAGAGATCTGAGAGCTTTCTTGCAGACATGTATATTTATGATGTGACTGCGGGAGAAGTCACGGATGTGACATCAGACTTCAGCACAGCGGGTGGGCCTGATCCATGCTTCTGTCAACGAGCTGCTCTAGATCCAGATACGGGTCATATATACGTGTATGCCATTCTTACATTGGCCACTGTCCATGGCTGACTATTGCGCCCAGTCTTCCAGGATTACTAAAGCCGAAGGGTCCAAAAAAATCCACTGCTGATGGTGCTTTGCGTTCGACATTCTGGATACTAAATCCCGATACGTTACAATGGATCCAGGTTATCAATTCCCGCTCAAACTCTCTAGAAGTGGGTTCGACTGAGGATGCTGAGCTCGAACCTCGGCCAAGATACGCCCATCAAATGGTTTATGATCATGTTAGGCGGGAGTTTTTTGTTCATGGCGGTAACTCAGGGAAGGACGGCCAGAAAAGATTGGACGACTTTTGGAGCATGAAGTTTGAACGGTGTGTTCATTTTATCTTTGTGAAGCACGACTAGGCGTTGAGTATTTGTTCGGTTATCCTAGCCCTTCTCGAGAAGAAATAGTTCGGAGAGCAAAATTCATTATCCGGCGTCAGCAGTGAGTTATAGAGATTTCTATGTGATATCGTCTCACGTGAAGTTGGCTTTCTAGTTTCAAGGAGCTATGCGAAACAATTCCCGCTGTACAAGCCTTAACGTTCCTGCAACGTGATGTCCATTCAGTGGTCGACCATCTTTCCGACGAAGAGACTGCAACATTTCGGGCACTTCATTCACATCTCTTTGACAAAGCATCATGTCATTCAACATCCAAAGGATCATTACCTGGGGACGTGGAAATGACAAACATCGAAGGGGAAGCCATTGTTAGATTTGGCGGCCGAAGATCCATGCCTGGGATACCGGAGCTTAACAAAGATGGCGAGGAAGCAGAAGCACATTCGGAGCTGACGTCGGAACGGTTCCGACAACGGACTCTTGTTTTTGAGAGTTTATTGGGATTAATCAACGCCAATGCGAAGCAGCCCAATACGGACCTGTTAGACCTGGTGGTGGCGCCGGACACGCAACCATTATGATCATAGAACTACCACTCTGCACTAGATACCGTCTTGTATTCCTACATTTGCCTTGACATGTAGCGCTCTAATAGACCTAGGGTTCCACAATCGATTTATGCATCCAAATTAATCGCTTTGCCAAATTTGGCATAAAGGGCAACCTTGAGCTCCTTCATGCTCTTTTCACACTCATCTGCACCATCGCGGACCTTAGCGATTTCGGTGTCAAGAGACTCCTGATCTCGATTTAAGAGCTTCTGTGCTTCAGCTAGCGAAATGTGGATGAATGCCTCGCCGACGCGATATCTACAGAGAAATTATGAAATAAGAAAATGAGCTCGGCGAGCAGACAAATCAAGCGAACAGAACAGGTTCGTCTTCATCTACCAATTCCAGCTCCATAGACAGGTCGTCAAGAGCTTCTTTGTCTTGCTAATTTTCAGGAGGGGTCATTTAAAGATGAAGAAAGTTACACCGTTGGAAAGAACGCACTTTTAGTTGTGTCAACTGATCTTCGATGTCGCGGATACGGGCATTCAGCTTCGAAAACGTGTTTATTCGTTGTTGATCCTCTGCCGGGCAGGTAAGCCTTGAATCCACGGGGCGATGTGTGATTCCACTCAACCCCAAGTAACTTCAGGCGCATCGTCAGACTCTTCATCTGCATTTAACTGATAGAGTTTACAATGTGAGTTTTTCCTCTGGACCTCTTCCACAACCTTACCATACGCATGTTGCGTTGGAACGAAACTGTGACGAAATTGTGACAGTGACAATCGTCATCTGCAGTGACAAGCTACTTGTTGAATTCTCGACTATTACAATGCTGATGTGGTACAACTAGGATCGTGAATCAGAGACTAGTAGTGAGTCCAAGTTGGTTGGTTTCAGGTGTGGTGCAACCCTTCTACAAGCTGGATCTGGAAAGATGTCAGGTCATTCGCGCAAAACCCAACAATCCTGACACACCTCTGCGGGTGTAATTGTCCTCAGTTCTCCTGGCGCACTACCTTTGCCTGTTACAGCTCCGACTGCTACCTGGACCGTTTGGCCAATCTTTCCTTTGTTGGCCATCCAGTAGCGAATCTAGTGACGTGTGTAAAATCAATATCGACACGGAAAAGATATCACACTGACTTCGTTTGGAATCACCTCGATGACACTCACACGAGGATCATCTTCATTGCCTTTATGCTTTCCATCTCCAAGGTCACCGAAATATCCTGAGATCCTAAAAAAAGGTGGTTTGAAAATGACTAACAGCAGGAAAATTTTGGTTACATTGTACTCCAGTGCTTCTTGATCAATTCTTTGTCTCGGCTAATATGTGCAATGCCAGAAACGCTGGCCCAGTTGGTGGAAGAAGGATCATAGAACGAAACGTTTACATGTCCGTCATTTTCAATTTCGTCCTAGAAGTAAGCTAAGCACTACATGAGACAATGGCTGCGCAGAAACTCACGAATTTTGCCGAGGAATTGTTCCCGATGAAAATAAAATGCAGACTGTTCCCCTCGTGCTCTGGAGGTTACAAATACTGTGTTAACTCTTTCTCCTTCAACGCATGAAATCTAAATTACTTGATTTTGTTGGGGTCATGGCACGGGAGTGCAGATAACCTTCAGAAGACCGTGTTGTCAGCATGCCTGTCTGTGCATTTTTGATGACTTCTTTCAGGCCTAGGAAGCAATTAAGGAGTTCGATATTACCAAGAGGCTGTCGCTTACCGTCAATCTTGTGCTGAGGAGTAATATCCTTGTTTTCAGCCTTTGAAGTGTAGGGATCGAGCGTGGGATTGGGAGTCATGGTGGTTAATGTTAGTGTTGAGGGGATCTTTGTGCTTTATAGAGGATTCTATGGGGCTTGACTATCGTCATTTCAACGTCACCGATTCAAAGCCCAGGGAGAGCAGATCTCCAGAATTCACCATTCATTTCGAACACGTGATTTCACATTGACGTCACGCGTGATTTACTATTGCTTGGCCGCGCACGTCTATAAGTAGAAGGTTAAGTACGCCCAATATGTCTATTGTTGTCCCCCGAAGCGTGCCAACCTTCGCCGCCTCATTTCCGCCGCATCAATCTCCACAGCTGGTGTTTCTTCTTCTTCCTCTTGCTCAGGTGCAGCTGCTTCCAAGGGGACACTGGCGCGCGAAGGCGCTGACGGAGCACTTGTGCGTGGTGGCATTGGTGGTACCACAAAATCCCCAGGTAGTCCCTCTAATGATGCTTTTAAAGCGGCTTGAAGTTCAGAATCTTCATCGTCATACACTCTGTTTCCAGATGCAGCTGCGCTCGGCGCGGTTGGGCGGATGTCTTGACGTTGAGGAAGCCACTCTTCATCCTCTTCCAGTGCTTCCATTGCATCTGGTGAGTCTCCAGCACGATTACCATCTCGACTCACTTCAATCGCCCTTCTGATCGCCTCTTCTTCGTCTACCTCGCCAACAGTCTGCGTCGTACGAACCCGCGAAGGTCCGCCAATGTTTGGGACTCCGGTACCGTTGACACCGTGAAAGCCCAGCATGACCTCTTCATCATATCCTTCTCGCAATGCCATTTCCTGTTCCCGTTGCATGCGCTGCATAATTGCCTTGTTTCGAGCCATACTTGCTGCCACAGGATCTTCCGCGACATCTGCATGGAGCCTAGCGGGTTCCGAAGCTCGACTCGGCGGTGTAAACAGGCTTGAAACGGCACGTGGTTCGGAGAGGCCCTGAGCAAATGCGGCGAAATCGATATCTCCGCTCGATAGGGAAGCTTGCAAGGCGGCTTGAAGTTCAAGGTCCTCGTTTTCAAATCCCTCTGGGACCGGTGGCTTGGAAGAGGAAGCATCTGATGCGACGGGGACACGGGATGTTGACAGTCGGGTACCCATTTGAGCGGAGGTCGGCGGGGGAAGTGTAGACGCAATGACATCTGCTTCCGTATGCGGCAATATCGTCGGTCCATCGACTTCATGTATAGGCAGAACAGCAAAGACAGAATAACCTAAACAAAACTGAGCTGGCGATAGTTTATAAGAATACATATAGTGTCCCACCTTCATCTTCAGCCTGAGAGAGCACCATACCAAGATAAAGCTTACCCACCCACTCTGGTTCTTTAAGGAAGGAGTTGAGATTGAACCAATGGCCACTCTCGGGGTCACTTAGATCCCCAAAACGACGCAATGTAAACCAGTGCTGTTGGTGGTTGAGGATGAACGCCATCTGAGAGCTATAGGAATGAATCACAGTCAGGCACGGGTGATATCAAAGGCTGACACTGACTGTGGATTTGCTTGGTGTTCACGCAAATCTTGGCTTCGCCATCGTACAAGACTGAGATTAAAACGTCAAAACCAATCCAGGCAAGTGGACACGTCACCGACGTGAAACCCCAGACTCTCAGGGCGCCCTCTAGGACTTGTACCGAAAAGAAGCCTTTGTCCATTATGGTTATTTCACGTGTCGATCTGAAGGAAAATTCTACACACCAGTATCGTCCATATTGTTGCTAACGGAGCCTGCGTCTTGGTTAAATGACCCTTCAAGGGTGTCGAGCTGCTGGGCAAACTGTGCGAGATCAGGTGCTGAGAACTGAGGCACATTCGCCCGACATGAGTAGCATATTCCACGATATTGAGAACGAAACGCGACACACATAATCACCCTCTAGAGACAGGTGGCGGTCGGTACTGCGCACAAAGGTCAAGTTAGAGATGGTACGCACGCAGAATTCCATTGAGCGCGTGTTGAGCACATAATTGCGAGCCTGACTGTTGTTTCTCGTGGTATATGAGGGGTAGCAGAGTCTCCAAACCCGACATGGCGATGGGGGTAAGATATAAAATTGGGAACGCGCACTGAATCAACGCCACACAAGGACGCGTCACGCCTACAGAAGGAAGATGATTGGTCAGCACGGTTACTCTTCCCCGCACATCACGAAACACCTGCGAATGACTGGGACTCACAGGACCCGCACGCTTCGACGTAGTTTGGTTTTCGCTGTTCTGTCTACTGCTGTCACCACTCCAGCATCCGCACAAGACTCGGAGACGCTTGACTGCAATGCCGCTCTTTCCGTTCAGGGTGTGTCATACGATCTCAAGGCTCTCAACAGCGTGCGCACTGTAAAGCGTATTCGTGAAACTCCTCCAACTAAAGTGGAGGATGAGCTTCGGTTTAATATCTGCCAGGATCTTTCTCCGAGACCAGAAACTCCAGATGTAGACCAGGTGCGCTATCTCAGCATATAGTGTGCTATTAACCCTCATGTTTTCGCAAGTGTCCATCAGGGACGCGAGCCTGTCTGACAGAGACGAACCAAAAAGCCGAACTAAGTGACCGAATCGTGACTGTCATACCTGTGGCACAGACTTCGACATTAAAACCCTCGTACTCGACTGCCCAATGTGAGTGAGCGCACGCTTGTTCTCATGTACATTCTCTAACATCGGATGCTACAGCACCTTCTGGCCTCCTCATACAGCTTCATGGGCCATCCTTTCCCCCAAACTCATCACCTGTGCCGCAGTCGCTCAACCTCACGTTGCTATGCACACAGAGCGCCGGATCAGATCCCACATTTGTAGGCTATGAAAATGGCGTTGTTAGCGTGACATGGACCACTAGTGCCGGATGTCCAGCTCAACCTAAAGATGACAATAGTGACGAAAATGATGGCGGGAAAACAATAGAAGGGGGTCACAGTGCTGGTGGTAGTGGTATCGGATGGTTTTTCCTTTTGTGAGTACCTTTTGTTTCTTAGCATGGTTGAAATTTATACCCTGCAGATTATTTGTATCTTTCTTGGGATACTTTGCAATAGGCGCATATTACAACTATAATCATTTCGGCGCCACTGGATGGGATCTAGTACCGTACGTGTTTGCTTGCAGTCCCTTGTAAATTATCTCATCTATTGTTTCAGACACCGGGATTTCTGGCATGACGTCCCTTATTTGCTCCGGGACTTTACAAACCATCTATGTAATACATTGCGCCCTGGAAGAGGAGGCGGCGGATCGAGGCGAGGTTACATGGCAGTTTGACCGTCCCACATGATAGCATTTATCTCCAACACATCATATCTCTCTCTGCCATTTGATTTAGAGTTAATGATTATTCGCAATCAAAGATACCCGATTCAGTTTGCAAATTTGATGTCTACGCCCCCCAGGGAGCATCCTTCTTTACTTGAACATTACTCATGTCTACTTGGCCTCCTACTGGAACACGATGCGGCGAGGCGGTATCGAGAGAACTGTTTCCATCAAGCCCTGGGTGAATTAAAACGAGAGGAAGCGACGTGGAGACATACAGGGGATTGCGCATTCTGTGCACACGTGGACGCATGGCACTGGTAATGAGTAGTTGGCCTTGCGCTGCTTCTATACTCTGCTCGAGGTGTTTTTCGTTGATACGGGTCCAAACGTCGCTGGGTGTTCTATAAAGCTGAATGTAGCGGGTAATATAGGTTCCATCTTTATCCAAGAGCGGGTAAAGGTTATAGACGCCAATGCCCAGGAGGGATATGAGAAGAGTATTTCTCCAGAAGGGCGTGTTGAAGTCTGGAGTGTATGTCAATTCCGTGAGCTCGCTGAGATGAGAGTTGCCCTACGAACTTTCTTCTGGGTAGACGGTTGTATCTTCTTGATGAGAGTGGGAGTCTGAGGATGCAAGTCTTGTCTGTATGGCAGGCAATGATGCGCACGTCGACCTGCGACACAGGGTGAGCACCCTCTGGCGGGCGAGCGACATTGTACGGAGAAATGTGACAGGCGTGACGACGTGACGACGCACTCATGTGCGGTAACTGTAGTCGTTAATTCTGGAGTCAACCGACCTCAACTCACTTAATGGCGTGACGAGTACTGGTGTGTGTTTTACTTTATCTTCTATTGTGAATGCTTGGATCTGTAGGTGAATCGGAAAACTTCGACGTATACGGTATCCTCTCAAACCTTGATGGTATAATAAAGCTCAGGTGGCTGGTCAATATTGACTGGTATACGCGGCTGGCGGTGACTGACCACCACGGGAACTTAAAGGCTTCTTAGCTCCCCCCGCCACCATAGTCTGTCGAGTTCAATAACACATACCAGATACAATCTCTCCGCCCCGATACCATGTCATTAGGCTCACTCCCTATCGCAAAGCCCATAGCACCTCTTGAGCGTTCATGCATCTGGGACCCGTTTCGTTTGCCCGAGGAAACCATCATCTCTTTATCTAGTTCCAAGCGCAGCCTCACTAATAAGGACTTCATCACCCTCATCGACAAGATCAATGGTGAGATGGTGAATGAGGTTGCTCGAGTCATGGCGGCTCTCAAAGAGGTCAAGGACAGCATCAAACTTCTTCGATCTGATAGACTGAAGTCCCACACACGGAGACAAACGGAGGGGGAGGAGAGAAACAACTTTCAAATCTGCTAAGGTTTCTCTCGACACACAACTCCCATGCAGAAGCCGTTGCTCTCAACGCCACACTCCGACGTCCACCTTCGTTTCAACACGTGCAAACCACGTGACGAAAAGTAGATGTGCATGCATTATCATTGTGACTTCTGTGATAAATTTCAATTCTAACTATTACTGTCTATTCAACCAATAATGAAGCTTTGAAGATGTATGTCTTTTGTACGTGCTGTGTATCACATGTGGCGTACAACGGCGGTCGAAAACTTTCTTTGTGGGTGGTTGTAGACTGAAACAAGGCGCAAACATTCCTTCCCAAATACTTAAGTCGCTGAGATTTACTTCACACGAGTCAACAACTCGCTTCCTCCGTTCACTCAAGTGCGTTCGTTCGTTCCCCGCAGAGACCACAGGGTCGCTGTTTAAATCCGTCCCATACCTGTATGCCCATTACTTCATGCACCGTTCCCACCATCAGCAATGACCTTAAGAAAAGCACGGCAACCAAGGTATTCCGCTATCCTCATCCTCCTCTCCGCAAGCAATGTCGTATTCGCAGCCCTGCCAAATGTTGACTTTGATCGCATGGGCACGGTGGGTCTCGCTGGCTCATTTGCGGGCTTCGACCTGTTCGACAACTCCTCATTTTCCTTCAACCCCTCAACTGCAACCCTGTTGTCGCGGACCGCTGCCGGCTCCTTGACCCCCATCGCCTCCACTAATGCAGGCGGTAGTGTAACTGCAGGTTGCGCCATAGACGATACATTCTATCTTGGCGGGTCGTTCAATACAATTGGTTCTACGGCAGCAAGCAATATTGCCTCATATACACCTTCATCGAATGCATTTGCGTCTCTGGCCGGTGGGTTGGATGGAAATGTTGATGCCATGTTTTGCGACCAGTCCGGAGGCAACGTTTGGGTGGGAGGCGCGTTTAAGGCGCCGGTGTCTGCTTCTGGATCAACTGGATACAAAGGAGCTGTCGCAGTATACAACGTGAAAGGAAAGTCATGGGCCCCACCTCCTTTTGGCGGATTGGCAGGAGCTGCGGGCAGGGTTCAGTCCATCACTCCAAATCCCTCCAATTCAAGTCTGTATTTCGCAGGTTCTTTTTTCACGGCGTTTCAGTCTAGTGTTTCCACCCCCAATGACACAAATAATCCGAATGTGCCTTTTTCCATTGGCGCGACACCGTTCTCCTCTTCCCTAGTCCCAATACCTCTCACAAGCCAAGGTACTCAAATCGACGCGTCACCGAGTAGCACTAATCCGGAATTTTCCAATATTTCGAATATATTGTGTCCCGCGGGAGCTGATGGTCCGGGGAATACTTGGCTTGCTCAGGACGATTCTACGGCTCAAGTTACTGTACGAACCTTTCAGTTTTCCACTGCGAGTGGATTGAGGCTCGGAAATACGTTTGTTGATGGTCGTGGGACAACAGCGTTCAGGTGAGCCTCTAGTAAATTTATTTTTGCACTCGTAACATCGAATTCTTAGCGTATTAACAATTCCTAATAATCAACCGTTAACACTCAACTATGTTGATCCAGTAACCTTGCGTAATGAGACTTGTTCGGCTTCCTGCCCTCTTGGGACGGATTCGTCGGTTCTATATCAAGATTTCTTATTCAATGGGGTTCCACAGTCACTTACAGGTGTTCAAATTACCTTGAGCGAGTGGCAGGGAGCTGGCGCAGGTCTTCATATTCTTCAACTCCTATCAAGTGGAGCCTTTGCCTCTGCTGTACCCAGTCAGAACCAACCTTCATGCTTCTCCCCATCTCCGTCCACTTCGTCACAGTCCGGTACCTGGAATACTGTGCAAGCTACGACTTCCATCCCTGGCACAACACAACCCATCCTTGTTTCTACCGTCAACGTTGGGACTTCTTCCTCCTCATCCCCTAGCATCACATGGATGCCATATGTTTCCGCTTCTGGCAGCTATGATATTAATTTACTCATTCCGGGATGTACAAATCTTCAGGATTGCGCCTTACGTACTTCAGTCAAAGTCACCGTTTCCCCTGGAGGCGGGCTTCAACCGGTCATTACAGGTATTCGGCAGGATGTGACTACGGACACAACCAGTGGCATCTATAGTGGACCTATCTTCCCTTCCGGACCCAATTTTCAGACCACTATCACGATGCAGCTTGATGATAATCCCTTTGGTACGGGTCAAGACGGCAAATTCGACCTGGTAGCTGATAGAGTGCAGCTTGTACTTATCTCCGTGAACACCACGGGAGTGGAAAGTACAAGCGGTACTGGTGCAGTCAGTGCAGCAGGAGTGCAAAATGGCTTCGGGTTCTATGAATGGGATTTGAGCAATTCGGCCAGTGTTGATGCTACAGGAGTTATTCCCAATGCTACGGAAACACCTAATGACGCACTTGGTCTACAGCTATTTTCTGCTTTGGGTAACGACACAGCCTCGGACGTGCCATTTATTGTGAACGCAGTAGCTACCCACTCGTCGGGTGCTATCTTTGTAGGTGGTAACTTTACATTGTCGACTGGCCCTGCCAATATTGTCGCGTTCAAAGGGAATTCCCTTACTGGACTGGCGGATGGAGGATTGAACGGCGCCGTTAGCGCACTTGGAATCTTTGGCGACAATCTGTACGTTGGCGGTACTTTCCTCGACACATCCTCCAAAACGGGAGGCGGTGTCTTCCGTGGCATTGTGCAGTATGACATCCAAAATGACCAATGGAACGCAGTTCAAGCAGGTGTCAACGGTGTCGTCACGGATCTCAATATAGCGAATGGTAAAGTCGATATCGCTGGTGACTTCACTCAACTTCTTTCCTCTTCCAACTCTACCTCTGGAGCTACAGCTGGTGGATTCGCTACTTGGGACATCGTGAATAATACCTGGATCAACTCGGGTGGCTTCCTCGAGGGAAACCTTGCGTTCGTGGCAAACGGCACAGGGTCAACTGCGGAGTTCGTCGCTGGAAGTGTTTCTGCATCTCGACAATTTGGAGCCGATGGATTTGCCATGATTTCCAATGGTAAACAGGCCAACGGCGAACCTGCAATTACACCTTTAAACGTGCAGCTAGAGTCAAACGTGGCTTCAACGACTGCGACCCCGAAGCGCCGTAATATACGTCGGTCCTCGTGGCTTGGTGTCATCCCTCTTCCGCGATTCTTCGGCCGTCAAGCATCCAGTCAGCCAGCGCCACTTCCAGCATTTGCTTCTGCTCCTGCGCCTGCTGTACTTGCCGGCGCATTTTGGACTAATTCCTCCTCGTCGGATCAGACTGTTATCCTCGGCGGTAATTTTTCCTTCACTTCTGGAGCCTCGACGTCGCAGAATTTGGCCTTCTATGATGCTAAAAAGGGAGGCGTCGTGGGTGCCCATGGATCTCAAATAAACGGAACTGTCCGAGCACTACAAGTGTCAGGCAACACTTTATTTGTTGGCGGGCAGTTCACACTGTCGGGATTACAGGGTAGCGGTGTAGCTATTTATGACCTGGACCAACAACAGTGGAACACATCTTTCCAAGCTTTAGAAGGTATATAATGTCGTCTCTATTTTCGCATGTCCTCATCTTTTTCATTCTGTAGGATCGACTGTTATTATTCGATCAATCACTATACCCCCATCTAATACGGGTACTGTTGTGGTTGCTGGAACGTTCACTGCAGCTGGAGCCCTGCCTTGTCAAGGCATCTGTCAGTTTGATATCTCGTCAAAGCAGTGGAGTCAACTTGGACCTGGTATCAAAGGGGAGGTATCTTCCGTCGTATATACTGTGCGTCTTCGTCCTATTGTTTTGAGGTGCAGGTAACTCAAATCTACCCCAGTCGAATCCTGAGCTCCTCGTGGCTGCGGGTTCCATCGTTCTCTCGGATGGTACCTCTGCTAATGTCGCCGCGTTTAGCTTAACGAACAGCACCTGGGCAGCAGTCGGGCAGGGTTCGCAGATCCCTGGACCTGTGACTGCCTGTGCAGTGGATAATGGCAATGCTAGCAGTATATTTGCGGCAGGAAGGTGAGAGCTGAGTAAGGCGCTGTCATCCTCAGTGCTAACTTCGACAATTTTAGTGCGTCTGATGGCTCTGCTCCTTTTTTGACATTCTGGAATGGTGTTACATGGCAATCCCTTGGTAAGTGGAGGCTTACTTACATGTACATGTAAAGTTCATCGACTAACTCAATACCAGGATCCACCTTCCAAACCGCAACTTCAATCTCCCAACTCACAATGGTACCACTTCAAGATACCCACACATCGAACGGAATCATAGAATCGGATCGTATGCTACTCATATCTGGTTCGCTGGCGTCAGATTCGTTTGGCAACGTTTCCTCGGCCCTTTTCGATGGGCAAAACTATTTCCCATATATTGTGTCTACCTCGCCCGCCGGTGGACCTGGATTTGTCTCACAGCTGTTTCATTCTTTAGCTTCCTTCAGCTTCAACCAACGGCGTGAGCCACTTTTATTCCTGTTCTAGAGCAACTATTAATATACTTATACAGATTTCCTGCCGATTGGTGTGGTTATTTTGATTTCGATTGCCATTGCCACTGGAATCATTTTCTTTCTGCTCTTGGTTGGCATTTTATGGACACTCTTTTCCCGTCGCGATCATGACAGCGTCGTTGGGAAATATGATCAAGCAGAGTATGACGATGACAGCCTTCACCGGCCTTCATCTCTCCTCGCACACATTAACGCTGCTACACGGGGAGCGATCATCGGCGCTGGACTTGAGAGTCCTTTTAATGAACAACACAAAGGTGACGACCGCCTCGCCGATGTAGGATCACCTGGCTCCCAAACCTATGGTGGCGATCATGAGGCGACTCCATACATTCGTGCTACGGATACCCCAATCGATGCTGCACCCGGGACGTTGCAAAATGATGGGGAGGAGAAGGCTCGACCAACGCACGTGCGGTATTCGTTTGAAGGTGAGGGTGAGGGTGAGCTGCCATTATCTGCAGGAGCACAAGTCTTGGTGCTGGATGATCGAGATCCCGCGTAAGTGCTGTGGTCCACTTTTTGTTTCTGCCCAACGTCTGACATGGATACGATAGTTGGTGGTATGCGCGAGATCCGAATACCGGACGCGAGGGGGTCATTCCGGCATCATATCTGTACTGAATAGAGGCCGCTTAACGATGTTTTTCCTCACTTTAATTCGCTTTGGTATCTTGCGTTTGTTTTATGAAAATTAATGACTGGACCGCTCTCCTACTCGAATTATCTATGAATGCCAAAATTTACACACAGCCTTTATGGACTGGTCCGGAGTCCAGAATCTTCCTCAAGTGTCCGAGCACCATATGCCAAGCGAAACCGAGTTCGAGGCTCTTTTACCCCGGAAATACATGAGAGATACTCTGTTTTTGTGGATAAAACCGAGCAGGGAAAAGTAATAGAAGAAAAAAATCTAAAAAGGATGTCTTATTTTCCTTGCAAAACCATTAGTGCGACCAGTATTTATATAGTCATTTCAATTAGAGCAACTATCTACCGTGACCATCTAACCATTTGGCGAAGCTTCTCACGGGTCTTGTACGCCAATAGAGGAGACATATGTCGCGATGTTTTCTTCTGCTGTCCCAGCCCAGCTCGTGCCCTCTATCTGGCAGGCTTTCCACGATGGCATGGTCCGTGTAAACGCAAGGATGTCAGCGATGACATTTTCGTTCAGCACTGCCGTGCGTCCACCAGAGGACTCTCCACCTGCGCCATCCATTTCAAGCTGACTGGGCAGCTGCAGTTGTGCAGAAGAGCCATTGTTGCCATGGCGTGATTGTCTATACCGTTTGAAGGAACCTGAGGCATCATCATACACTTGTTCTGACAAGATCCAGTCTTGCCAAGGGTAGTCATTATGCAGAGCTGGGGCAACAGGCTCAAAGGGGTGAAATCCACGAACACGCATCTCATGGATGATGAATAAGGAAGGGAATGGTGCATAGCGGTCCCGGATGTCAAGGGCGATTGCTTTGCCGTGGAATACCTGAAGAGCAGGGTCACAGCTGTAGTTAATGAGGATGAATTTGCGAATCTATTTCCTCTGAGAACCTAGTTCAAAGCATACATAAACTGAACTCACATCAGGGAGGAAACGTATGAAGAAGGCATATTCATCAAACAAGGAATGATGATTACGACACATAAGTAGGCCATCGCGTGGTTCATGTCTGGGAAGGTCTTTGGCCTGTGAAGGAATCCAATTGCGGTCCTTAAGGTCTTCCCACTATGTTTCACCTTAGCCTCAGGAGGGTTCAAGATGCGGTTGTCAACTCACAATTTCTGGCTCTGAATCTCGGATAATATGACAATGCTCAAGAAGGTAGCGTGTGAATACCCCACAGATAACACAACGATTCCGTCCAAGGAAGATGTCACGTCGATTTACCCCAGTGTTGAAAGCAGTAGTTGTTGATAAAAGCGACACATCGCGTTCTTCCCAGGCATATCCAGCGGGTGGAGCGTTTGATGGGAGGGGAAGCGGAAACATGGAGAGAGCCATAGCCGGATACCTATTACATTCCGCTTGGGATGAAATGCAAGGTATGAGTAGGGAGGAGGAGTCACGGGGTTAGACTAATTTAGAAGTGACGTCGCGTCCGAGCTCGCGCTTAAGAGAGCTTGTGGCGCTACTCAGCTTCCGTGTTACTCCCATTACTTACCATATACCTATCTCTCTATAGCTATGACATCTCTTGTGCAATTTGGCCAGCGACACGTTGCGCGTGGAGTGAATCGTTTGGTTAACGCTGTGGTCGCCAGTGGTAAAGGCTCCCGTGTACTGCTCGAAGATGGGAGGAACTTGCTTGACTTCACCAGTGGGATTGGGGTGACTAGCCTAGGTTCGTGCTAATATTCATCTCATTGCTAGTGTACGTTTGAACGCAGCACATGCAGGTCACTGTCACCCGAAAGTGAGCAAAGCAGCAGCAGAACAATGTACAAAGGTTGTGCATTTACAAGCAAGTAGACTCAAACTGGTATCGAATGCTGTTGTTCTAATTTAATCACAGTGCAGCACCGCGTTTCACGGCCCATACCTCCGTCTCATTGAAAAACTACTACCTGTTATGCCTCATCCGTCTCTGGACACATTTTTCTTCTGGAACTCTGGTTCAGAGGCTGTTGAGGCGGCCATAAAGTTGGCACGCACGGCCACAGGAAGACAACATATTATTACCATGCAAGGTCAATATACCCGTCTACTCGTCCGAACGTTCACTATAGCAAACATTAGGCGCGTATCATGGAAGGACGTTTGGTGCCATGGCCTTGACACGGAGCAAGACGATTTATAGCCAGGGAGTAGGCCCGTTGATGGTGAATTATATTCACTTCGACATGAACCCTTCTGATAAGCTATCTCTCAGCCCGGCGTCTTTACAACCGCGTACCCCTACTGGCATCAACACTCCTTACCTGCTTCCACTTCTGAAGAAGAGCTCAGCCGCCAATCTCTGTGGCAGCTAGACTTGGTCTTGTCGCAGCAAACTAGACCCCAAGATACGGCTGCTATTATCGTGGAAACGGTCCTGGGCGAAGGTGGTTACGTCCCTGCACCTCCCGCTTTCCTACGTGGACTCCGGGAAGTTTGCGACAAACACGGTATACTTCTCATCATCGACGAAGTCCAGTGTGGCTTTGGTCGCGCAGGAAAGTACTTTGCTATCGAATATAGCGGTGTCAAGCCAGACATCATGATCATGGCGAAGGGTATTGCGAACGGATTCCCGCTCAGCGGGATTGTGAGCAGGAAAGAGCTCATGGATACGCAAGCTCCTGGAAGCATTGGTGGGACATACGCTGGAAATGCAGTGGCTTGCGCTGCTGCAGTCGCATGCGCTGATGTCATGAAAGAGGAAAACATACTGGGTAATGTACAAGCAAGGTATGTCATCAACATCGACGCCATGCTGATAGTGTGACTGCAACTACTTTCAGATCTGTTGAGTTATTCAAAGCTCTGAACGAGCTGCGCACGAACCCTGCGACGGCACCTTACATTGCAGATGTCCGTGGACAAGGTCTCATGGTTGCAGTTGAATTCAAGTCTCCAGGAAACTCGGCGAATGATCCCGCAAGCGGTGCGTCCAAGCTGGCCGGACTGGCGAGCAAGGTCTCCGGGATCTGCTTGGACAAGGGGATGCTCATTTTGACAACTTCGGTGTTCGAGGTCATTCGGTTCATTCCCGCTTTGACCATTACAAAAGAGGAGCTTGCGGAAGGGACCCGGATCTTCAAGGAGGCAGTTGAGGAGGCTATCAGCCAGGAGTAACACTTGAAGCGCAGCGATTCTGGAAGATTGTATAATTAGACCAGGATGTAAATACAACGAGTCCGACGTGGTTCGGGAAGTATTTGAGCGTGTTTGCGGTGTACTACCGTGTAGTCGGTGGAAAGATTAATTCGGCATGCCTGCTGCGGGCAAGGGGTAACCACGTGATTTACCCGACCGGCGCGTCATGTAGGGATTGCGGCGTGGCCCGGATGGTCAGCACCCCTTCTTTACGGCCAACTTGTTCATTCCCACCACACACTCATCTCTCCATTTTTCGTCTGAGACGTCGCCATGCTGGCCGTCGCTCTCGCTGTTCTGGCCTTCGCCGTCCAGGCTGCTGCGTACATTCCAGCCATGCCCACCAACAACACCAACGCAGTGAACCAGAGCGACATGTCCATGCTCACCATGAAGTGGTCACCGGCTGGAACGTACTCAAACACTGTATCATACCAATTGGCGAGCCTTGGAAGTAATGGATTTGACCAAGTGAGCCGTATGCTGAGTGTGTTAGAAGCTATCTTACATAAGAGGTTTTAGGGTGCCCTTGTACATTTCTCGGAACAGAATTTGACAGACATGAACAGTACGTCTTCTGCTGCTTTTTATTTTTTATTTTATTTCTGATCAAACCAACCTATCCGTAGCGACCTCGCCGTGGATTGCCCTCGTCGATTGCGACAAGAATACGAGTGATGCATCGCAAGTTGACGACATTTTTACGTTGGCCCGTGACCGTGGTGCTGTAGCGGCCGTGAGCTTACCACTAAATATTTCAATGGTCTCAGCTCAATCGATATCCAGCTGCTATATTCGACCACGGCTGAAGCTTGTCAAATCAACCCGGCCTATGCGAGTCCCGATAATTTCGAACAAATCTTGGATATTTTTGCAACTCAAAGCAGATCGTCTGCTCAGTTAGTTCCATCTTGTCTGTAGACACTTAAGACATTCTGACCCATTTACAGGATCATCACATCACAGTTCTCCAATCTTCACAACGCATCATTTGGCAACTTTAACGCTACCCAATTAAACGACAGTGCATCATCAATCGTTGAATCTATGCGGACCAGCAATATAACATCGCCATTCATTGTGGCCACTCTTCGGGCTGCCAACTCCACTGTCAATATCAATGGTACCACCGATGATAATGGCAGTAGTGGCGCGGATACCAGCAGTGGTCAACACGGAAACCCCAACACCGGTTTAGCGATGTCTGTCGCATCTTTACTAGTTTATGTAGTCCCGTTTCTCAAAGATTGATCAGGATTATCCTTTACGCAATCACCGGTTGCGTTTCTGGTTTATTCATTATCGTCATTCTTTCCGGCGTGAGTCTTGCATTACAATCTCAAATGACCGTGTGTAATGCTGATTATGACTATGCGTAGGCTGTTCGTGCTATTCGTCACCCTGAACGTTATGGACCACGAGCAGGTGGAGGTGGGCAAGGCGCCGGCACGAACGGACAATCCCGCACTGGTGGAATTGGGCGCGCCATCCTTGATACTTTTCCTATCATCAAATTCGGACAAAGTAATCCTGAAGTGGAAGGTCCCGAAGGCACGGAGCTAAAATCCAACGATATTGAGAATCAAGCTGCTAATGTTATGGGAGCGGTGCGGGATGACCAAGATGAGAAGAATGCCGCTGAAGGATCGGAACCCGCTGTGATAACCCCAAAACACGAAGGTGCAGATGCAGAACCTTCATCGGCTACTGGAGCATCAACTGCACCCTCCCCCGACGCTGCTGGTGCTCCGACAGCGGAGGCTGAAGTGCAACCTAGTGCCATTGGGCACGAGACTTGTCCGATATGCATTGTCAGGTTAATTTTTTATCATTTGAAGCATTGTACTGATGTTACATGTAGGTTGACTTTGAGCCGGGAGATGACCTCCGTGTCCTTCCATGCGAAGGGAAGCACAAATTCCACCAGGCCTGTGTCGATCCATGGCTATTGGAACTGTCGACGTCTTGCCCATTGTGTCGTGAAGGCGAGAATGCAACCACTTTCACCCTCGCTGTGCAATATTAATGTTCGTACTGTTGCAGATTTCCACGCGCTAGAGTCGATGATGGCTGGAGACGAGATGGGATCTGAACGTAGCACCACGCCGCCAGCAGAAATTCCGAATCCGACTGCAGCCCCCTCTTCCAGATTCTCCAAATACCTCCGGTTCGCTAGAAGACGGAACCAAAGCATAAGCGGAGAGGAGGCATTGCCGTCGAGTTCACGTACTCCTCGTGAGTCGCGCGTGAAATATACTTAAAGTAAGCTGACGACCTTTTAGTTGAGGAGGTGGAAGATGTATAACGATGGGTATAGAGGGGAAAGTGGTGTATGAGTAAGAGACGATTATTTGTAAAACACGGTACGCGAGAGCAGCGAACTTTAATGAACACTATCATGTCATCCTTTATTTCGAACACTGCTAATGATACACTGGGGACGATTTGAACTGCCGACGCGAGTTAAATTAGTCACGTGATGATGTCTCGGTGTATGATGTCACGTGAACACGGCCTCCTGCTCCCATCCCATCATGTGTATGTTGAAGTGCAGTATTATATGAGGCATGTTCGTATTCTGACCTAATTCTAGCTGAACCAATGAAGACAGCACCTCCGACCACCGATGCGACTGCCGACGCTATCATCAGCGAGACTCAGAGCTCTCGGGTGGAAGAAGACATTGATCCTGCCGCTGCGCGGAAGAAGTTGGAGAGGAAATTGAGCCTCAGGCCCGAGAAGAAGGACCTTGTTGAAAGGAACATTCTAAAAGGTGCGCGTTATGCACGCCTATCATGCATTCACGGCCGAATCAACGTCTATTCGGCGTGCACGTTTAGATTCGAATGTTGCGCCGGCCCTACAGGCGGCGCGGGCGGATTTGCAGAGATCGCAGCTTGAGGTGAGAGATGCGATCGTATGGAACAAAATAGGGTAGACATCGTGCTGTGACAGGACAAGCTGGACCAGGCCCTGCAGCAACGGCCCAACCCCGAGGAGTTAGTCAAGGGCGGAATACTCAGAGGTGCGTTCAATAATGGAATAATGGAATAATCAGTGTCTATGGCTGAGACGCGCATTAGCTGATGAGGCGCCGCTGTCTTCCTGAGAAGCGATGCGAGGTGGTGTACGATATCCCTAGTGAGGTGTGGTTGGTTCTTGTAGCAGCGCAGCCGCGTGTCTAGTGTTAAATGTTATATATGTATTCTCAGTCTGAAGGACTGTTTGATCCTCTTGAGCTGCGCTTGACGCGCTCGCGGATCTCCCTCCCAGCCCTCCGTGCGCCATCTGTGCCCACCCACCCCCGTTTGCTCAACCAGCCGACGAATCGTGGGGTAAAGGCTGCAGTGAGCCCGACTCTGATCGGTAAGAAGAGGGTCTTGTGGACGGTGTAGGCGAGGACCAGCATGGCGTAGAGACCCTCGGAGCCTCCTCCTGCGCCGTTGCCATCCTGGTCGCCAGGATTTTGTGGTTGAGCACGGCCGATGAGGTTGAAGAAAAATGACTTTATGGATGCGGCGAAATAGGCGACCTGGTTTGCGCCGAGGATGTTTATGGCGGCAAATGCGACGCCGAAATCGAGGGTGGAGAAGACGATGTACACGCCGAGGGCGTACCAGCCGTAGGATTTGATGAGGGTTTTTAAGCGACCTGTGAGAGTCTGTGGGGCCCCAGGGGACGTGGGGGAGTGTGGTGGCGAGGGGGGCGAGGTGAGGCGCAGTCGAGAGAAGGAGAAGGGACGACAAAAGGAGGGCCTGGCCGTCTGCGAGCGTGTTAATGGAGAGCTGCCGCGTGCGAGGGGGAGAATAGGACGGGTCGCGAGTCTGGGCAGCATAGGCAGCCCACGTAAAATGCGAGGCATCGAGGCGAGGACAAGGAAATATGCAGTAATTTGCAGATTCGCAATGGCGGCCGCGTGTCGTCACTGTCGTGTGCACGGCTGAATGACGTAATACGGGCGTCTACACGGAGTGTGACACGTGACCAGCGTGGGTCACATACATTCGGTCACCTCCGGTCACACCAGGGTGACTTGTCTTCTGAAAAATAGTCAACTCGTCCACCTCTTATGCTCCAAGGACCACCCACAGTTCCAGAACACCATGTTGGCTATCGATGATGTCGCTCCCACCCCCGTCTACCAAGACTCTGACTCCAACTCGGCTCCCTTCGAGGGGCCAGAGAAATTGCTTGAAATATGGTTCGGTCCTAGTGCGGATGAACTTCCTCAAACAGATCATCCTAGTGGAAAACTGGGCCTGCGCGCCGTCGACAGGGCTGTGTGGGAGGACATGCTTGAAATCGTAAAATGCAAAGTATTGAACGCCGTAGAGGGCGTAGACGTCGATGCCTACCTTCTCAGGTAAATTTTCAGATCGAATATTCGCGTTTCCCAGTCCTCTTCTGACATCGTGTTTCCAGTGAATCTTCGTTGTTTGTGTACTCCCACAAACTCATACTCAAAACCTGTGGCACTACCCTCAACCTCCTTGGTCTTCCCCGCATCCTCGACATCGCTGCCGAGCACTGCGGCCTTAGGGCGGTCCACCGCTTCTTTTACTCTCGCAAGTCCTTCATGTTCCCGGAACGTCAGCAAGGACCCCACAAGGAATGGCGCGACGAGGTAGAGTTCCTCGATAACATTTTCGTAGGCCAACGCGGCTCCGCATACACCGTCGGCAAAGTCAACGGCGACCACTGGTTGCTCTACCTCACCAACCCCAGCGAAGACACCGACAGTGCAAACAGCGTTGACGGCAACGCGAATGTCGCGTCGGTGCAGGGACATGTGGACCCCGAACAGGACTACACCCTCGAGATCCTTATGACCAAGCTCGGCCCCTCAGCGCGTTCAGCCTTCTTCTTCCCCACGACGGGATCGGGCCCCGCACCTAGTGCTCAGACGCAAGCGGAAGCGGTATCGCATACACTCGGTATCGACACGCTCTTCCCCCCGTCTATGACCACTCTCGACGCGTACGCATTCTTGCCTTGCGGTTATAGCGCAAACGCGCTCCTCCGTCCCGCCACTGGGTCCGAAGGATACTACACTATACACGTGACGCCTGAGGATGGATGGAGCTATGCCAGTTTTGAGTGCAACGTGCCTTTGTCACACTACCCGACGTCCGCGGAGGCCAACAAGACGCTCCCCGATCTCCGCACGCTCATCCAACGCGTGGTGCAAATCTTCCAGCCAGGCCATCTGTCCCTCACCCTCTTCGTAACTGCATCCGATGACCTCCCCTGCGTGAATGGCAGTGCCGTGAATGGAAGTGGGCACGCAAACGGCAAGGTCCCACATCTGCCAGTCGAACCTGCAGTCGATTCAGTCCACCGCGCGTTCAAAGAAGCACTCACGCCAAAGGGCTACAAGCGTACCGACAAAATCAATTACGAGTTTGGTGGATATGACTTGGCGTTTGCTAGTTTTGAGGTTAGATGACCCCCGCCCAAGTTCTAGAATCGCATCTTCGCACTGGTTGATGTGTACTTATGACATAATGCTTCTTGGACCTTTACTACTTTGAGACAGTTTGAATCCTTATTTCCAACAATGCTGTTCCTGTCGGAGTCTGCCCCTCAATGATTTAATCGGTTAATAGCTAAGAGGCCCGACCTGAGTGCTAATAACAGAATATTGCGCGCCAGTTGTAAGTTTTGATGGTTTATTTCTTCTTGTCATATCAAAACCAACAACATTATATAGTAAATTACATCCAATCCAATCCCCAGATCAGACACCATGACAACAATACCTAATACAAAAGGACAGAGCTAAAGGGAACCGCATATGCAATAGAACACGAAAAAAAGAGATCCAGCAATAAAAAGGGATATCATCTAACCCACAGGGGGCGCACCTGATGTAATAAGAAAATGCGGGGATATGCACATTGTCCATGGTTGTTGAATGAAAGCGATCTACGCCCTAGGTGACATCCTCGCGAAAGACAGATGGAGCGTTTTCAATGAGCCACTCGATGGCCAGGGCCTTGCCTGCCATGTCTGCGAATTCGCGATTCAAGTCACTAGAACGCATCAATGTGGCTAGTAGAAAAAGGAAAGCATCAGTGAAAACCGTGACAACCAATATCGATCGCGCTGCTTACGTCCAAATACTACGCCGAGATTCCGTGCATTCATCAAATTTTCGGAGCTTCTTAGCTGCACGCTGAGGAGAGAAATACGTTCAGCAATATAGTCAAATACGATGTCGATCAAAACAACGAGGACGCACCGATGCAGGTGAAGCATCAGGTATCGAAGCGTATGGAAGTGCTCGCTAGGCAACTGGTATACCAAACTTGATAGGCCACGCGTGTCTCGGATAGAAGCAGCGCCAACAAAGGCCTCGTGTAGTGCATGAGTAAGCAGCGGGTTGGGTAGTTGTCTGAAATAGGTCTTCATAACTGATGTAACGCTAGATATATCATTGAAGGTATCAGGATTGTTCAGATCGAAAGCGTCATAATTCCCTCGCTCGAAAAGTTGTGTAATGGCTTTGGATTGAGCGCTGCCACCTGTCTTGCGGTAGATACCTTCATAGTCCATCGCTGAAAGTCGAGAGGTTTAAGATACGCACGTGCCTGGAAGAAGTAGCACACTCACCCAAGAGCTCGACCGCCGCAATGCACTTCTCAACGATAATAGGAATATCACGGTGCTCTTTGACAGAGTCCGCCCGCACCTGTTCGATAAGAGGTCGTCCGAACATCGAGGGTTCTGGTGAAAGGGGTGAGCAATGCAATGTTGCACAAACCGTCGAGGATTAATAACTTACGGAGTGGGGCAGCATCTTCACGCGGCCTTGGTTCCCCGATGCACGCCGAAGAAATGTGACTTATGCACCGATTGTGACAGCCAATATTGCAAACTGGTGATAAAACGTGAATTAGGGTGCCTTTAATATTCCAGTAGTAGGTACTTACTATTACACCGCAACTGGGTCCCCCACATCTTGTCTCCACAATGATCGCACCGCGCAAATCGTAAAATAGTGAGCTGCTGGAAATTGTGCCTCAGGGTCTCTTTTTCCGGAATGGGTGGACCATCGCTCATCGCTCTGACTGTATCCTTGTTGGGCTTGAACCATTTTTTTCTGTCGACTGGGGTTGCCCTCGGATCACGCTCTTCTTGCAGAGTCGTCGACGTCGAAGTCGATAAAGTAGAACCCGTCGAGGTGTAGCCAGAGGTATATGGAACAGCTGGCAAGGGAGTAGTTTTGATAGGCGTAGAAGGAGGGTGCTGAAGCATCGGTGACCACGCTCGCATGTCTCCATTAGCTCCGGACTCGATCTGACGTGATGTCTGCGCATTGAGCTCGGCCAACTCCTCGTTCCGGGCGTTAAGTGCCGTTGTCTCCTCCAGACAGATATTACGTTCCTCTTTGAGTTCTTGGATTTCCCTCAGCAGCGCTTCCCGTTGAAGGGCAAGTGGCTCGAGCTCCCGTCTGTACTGAGATTTGATAAGATCAAACCGCTCCCTGAACGACCGCTGTAGAGTTCCCTCCATTTGACCTGAGGAGCTGTGCACCAGTCGTATATCAGCCACTAGTTCATAACAACAAATGTAGATAAAACACAGACATGTTCGCCTGGAGCTCTTCGACCTCGACCAGAGTCAGGTCCCTCTCCACTCTGAGCTTGGACAGTTCACGTTCAAGGCTGTGTATGCTCGTTCTCATGTCTTTCGAAATCTGCTCGATTACGTCCCGCTTGCGCTCCGTCGCCGATAGCTCCGTCAGCCGTGCGGCCAGCCCAGAGATTTGAACTTTAAGACGCGTCACCTCGGCCTCTACGTCCCGCCGAGCTGCAACCTCAAGGTCATATTCTTCCTGCGCAACTGAGAGACCGTCGATATACTGCTGGCTCGCACGCTACAAGAAACAATGGAGGTAAATGTCAGCAATCATATATCATGCCATTAGACTGACCCGCATCCCATCAAACTTGCCAGACATATCGCGCAGTTTCTCCTTGCCAGCTTGCACCGCTGTATATATCACCTCCAAAAACTCACGGTCTAGCCTCACGCTGTTTGCGCCGCTTCCTTGTGCATCCGACATAACCTCCTTGATGCGCTTCAAGACTAGTTCGGACGTATCCTTCCCGTTCATAGGCCGTGCCGTGCGTGTTGATCCCGCGTCCGTCACTGTCACTGTGGGGTTAGACGTCGCACGCGTGGGTGTCGAGGCGCTACCATCCACAAAAAATCCGCTTGTACTGGATCGGCGCGGGGAACGCGGTGAGATAGGCGGGGGCCCATTGGATGCGGCACCTCCAGAATCAGGGCGTTGCGAGGACCTTCCTAACGAGCTCGTCCCAGGCGAGGTGTCGGAGCGACTAGGGGTCCATCCGGGGCTGGAGGTAGCATTCGATGACTCGTCCAACTCATAGGCCATGTCCGCCTCGAAGGTATCCGGCAGGACAATGGCCTGTGGGACGGGCTTACGCATGCTAGGCTTCTTGGAGAGAGATTCGTTGCGTGCAGGTAATGAAGTGAGTGGGGAAATCAGGGCGGGAGGCACCGCTTTACGCGGTGAACTGGTACTAGTTTTGTGAGGTGGGCTTGAAGAAGGGGATGTCGATGTCCCTGCGACTGTAGGTGTTCCTGTGGGTTTGGAAGCACCCGCGGATTTTGGGAGTTTTGAAGGGCCAGCCTCCTTGTTCTCTTCTGGCTGCCGAGCGTCTAGTACTGGCGCGCCCGTACCGCTTTCGTCGACATGCCCAGCATCGTGTTTCATGGGGATGTCGGCTTCCATGGTGACAGCATCGGGAATTGCAACATTCGGTGACATTGAACCAAGCATCAACAAGTCCTGGAAACTTGTATCGGTGCCGAGGAATGACATGCGCGGTAACGCAGGCATCGACGCACGCTCCTCCGACTTGGGCTCAACCTGCAAGTGAGACTCGTCATCCGTGTCCCCCTCGTCTAGCTCCAATGACACGTTCGGCCAATTCCCCTGGGGAGTCCCCGCCCGTGGATGATCCACCGGCAAAGGGAGTGGTTGGGATGCAAAAGAGTTCATATTCGCGCCGGGAGTTAGAGGGCGCGATGGGCTCACTCGGCCAGATTCAGGCAGATGACTCTGCTGCTGCTGGAAAAGTGGCCAAGCCAAGTCAGGTAAACTACCCTTCCTTGCTGCTGCAAAGTCATTTTCCGTCAGGTCCATTTTAGGCCGTGCTTGCAGAGTGGCGAGAAGTGGTGAAGAGGTCGGCGGTGTATTCGATGCGTCCGATATTGGAGAACGGGTACGGGGACTCTCCCACTTCTGCCCTTGGGAATGCGACGAGCCTGAAACTGAGCGTTTGTGTGAACTACGCGAGCGGTCTTGCGATCTCGATCTCGACCTCGGCGCCTTGGAGTCCTCCACCGTCGGTGACTCAGTAGGGGAAAGTAGAATTTGTGAGTTAGCGATCCATTCCAAGCGGGTAGCAGGATTTACAGAAGAACGCTTGTCGGCGCGGGATGTGGGGCCTGCGCCACTCGAGGGGTGATCAACGGGCGTTGTCGCAGTAGGCGAGAGAAACTCCAATGGGCGCACTCCATCGTCGAACGACTTGCGGCGTGGGCCAGGAGTATCGTGGCTCTGAAGAAGTGGTAGCGTGTCCGCACGAGATGCTTGCGGAACGTGGTGGGAAGAGTGACTGGATGATGACGGGAGCGGAGAAGCAAAAGTAGTGGTTATTTTTGGAGACGGAAGGGGCGAAGAGGGTCGTATGGTTGCAGGAGAGTCAATGGGTTGCAAGCGAGACGGGGCATTTGCTTGTTGGGTATTTGATTGATGGCGGGGAATTTGAAGAGCGGCGGGTATGGATGCTGTTGAAATACGTTTGGCTGCGTGTGAAACGGCAGAGTTTGCGCTAGTTATTTGCGGGTTGTGTAGTCCGGGTGTTGTGGGAGGGGTATCGAAAGTGGTATTCTAAATAGCAGCGTGATTAGGCTACATAAGGGCAGTAAAAGAGAACAAAAACGAACGTCATTTTCTCGAAGTTGAGAGATAGAGTGTTTCTCATGCAGTCTGTCTCGGTCTTTATCTCGAGTACCATCAGTATGAGCTTTGTTTCTGTGCTTGTGTCGACGACTGCGCGCGACGCGCTCGTTATGACAAGCCATGCAATATATTCCTTGCGTGGTCTTTGCAAATACGAGTTCGCCAATATGCCGCCCACACGTTTTGCAGGTGAAGCAAGCGGCATGGTACGATTCGTGGCCGGTCATGATCGCTTCGTGAGAGATTGGTTTCTTGCACACGGCACAATTGTAGGAGCAGGAGGAACACACGGGGGAGCCATCGGATAGAAGGAGAAGGTTCGTGTCAGCGTTGACACGGTCGCCGCATTTTGCGCATTTGAAGCTAAGGCGACGTGAGTTCGGAAAAGAGCAAAGGCGGCACTACACACCAGTCGACATGCCACAAGGAATTGCTAGCGAATTGCGTTAGTGAATGAGAGGGTGAGAAGATATCTGAGCACAGACACACCCAAAAGCGACGACAACGCCGCCACCGTCATCGACAGAGTCGTGGCACCCACCACAGTAGGCGTGCTCATGGGTCATGTCAAAATCGGCATTAAGAAAGGGTATGGAGGCCACCGAGGCCATTGGGAACCAGCGTCGAGCTCGTCAGGTTATTAGAGTGCTACGCATTTAGCGCCGGCACGACAGGCCTAGATTACGCAATTATGCACCAGCCACTGCCAGGCGTTCTGATCTGAACCAGTATTTCCACGACACGGCGTCGACGAAATGGCTGGCAATTGCAATTACCGCAACAGCTAACGGCGCTCAGACAGCGTATAATGTTCCATTCACCAGGTGTATAATAGTGTATAATAATAAGCAGAAGGGAGAATTAATAATAACACAGCACTCCATCAGCTGAGCACACGGAACCCCTGGATGAGCGCAACGTTGTTGGCAACGTGAACTCAGGTCCACTCAGGTCCACTCAGGCCCAATGACGTCCATAGATCTCCCGTCCCAGACTCCCGGGTCACGTGACAGCCGCACCGACGTGGGTCCCGGGAACGAACTCAGTCGCTGTCTCAGAGACGGGTGCACAGGAGAAATGAATTTATATGAGGGCTTGGTGCACTAGGCTTGGCCTGCATTAAAAGCAGGGGGGGCAAGACATGCCGTGGTCCAGGTTCTCGGCGGTTCTCGAAGTTCAACTGGGTGTGCAAGATATGACGTCGGGGCAGTCGACTTGTCTCCTTCCACCATGTCTCCAGATCCTTCGACTCGCAGGCGAACTACTAGAGGTATGCTCGCTTCATCTCTGCACTGCTCCGCAACGCGCTCACCCCCCTTAGCGTGTGACCAGTGCAGGAAGACGAAAAGTCGCTGCGAACACCCCCAGCAGTCCCAGGAGCCATGCAGAAACTGTCTCCTCGCTGGATCAGGCAGGTCCCATCTCTCTTGTAATTTTCTGTTCTGACCCCCTTTTTAGACTGCACTTTCCTAGGCATAGTCATTCACATCCTTAAACTGGCTGCCTTCTTAATCTTATTCATCAGAGCCAAGCCACAAAAGAGGCCCCCCAAAAGGGTAGGTAATTCCCAATGAGTGTTGCTTCTTTCTTCACAAATGACCTTCAGGTACCTGAGCGCTCTCGAGCAACGTCTTCACGACGCCGAAGCACTTCTCGGCGTCATCATCTCGTCCTCTGACCCCAGGGCGACCACCATGATAGCGGACCTTTCTAAAGACTCTCTTGCTGCTTCTATCATTTCCCGCGTCGCCAACGGCAGCTTTGGTCCCATCGGCCGTGATGCTCTTCGCCGCCACAATGCAGACGCGCATGCCAATTCTCGGCGTCGTTCCGTTCATCTCCGTCAGCAACAAATGGACCACGCACCGCCCCTCATCGATGTAAACGGTGCGTATCATCGCTCCTATTCAGTCACCAGTATTGACACCCAGTTGCGTCCCAGGGCATCTCGTCTTCAATACTCCCAGTAACACCTGGCAGGACTACCTTAACCTTCGCCTCACTCTCGAATCCGGATTCAGAGCTCAGGCCAGTTCGAAAACGCTCCCTCAAAACTCTTCTTCTTCAACAAGTCCACAGCATAGTTGCAAGTCTTTTCATACATTTTGCCCCTATTCAGTGTTTTAATCCTACTTCTCCTAGCGCTCCCCAACGCCCCTATCCCAAAACACCCAGAGCCTCCCCCTTTCCGCTTCCAAAATTCTGCTCTCCTTGACAGCAGTCAAATGCACATCGACTCTTCCGGTACGGAAACTTTTCACTCCACGAAAAATTATGCTCACCCCTATCCAGTTCTCGATTCTCCTTCCTCAACATCTTCGGGGCCTCTCCCTATGCATGACACGCCTGATGACGAAAGTGAGGATTCCATCTCCTCACACCGCAGCCCCTCTACAGGCCCTCCTGAGCTCAGAGATACCAACCATGAAAAAGAGCCCAGCCAAATGCCATACAATCACCTCACCTGCTCCCTCGGCCTCGACTCTGCTTTTTCAGCCCTGCTTTGCTCTGGCACCCAATTCACTGCTCCGCAAATCGGGGACTCGGACAACAGCATGAATGCTAGTAGTAGGCCGCGCATGGGGAAGTGGGCGAAGACGGAAGACACAGATAACGATTCATGGGCGAGACTCGTCCTCGAAGGGAGCGACCCGCCAAATCCCTTGTTTGATGGTGATCCGAACCTCGACATGTTAGAACTGGTGAGTGCCCTCCTATGGATCTTGGTGGTTTGGGCTAGGCTGAACGCGTGCGTTTTGGGGCAGAGCTGTCCTTCAATGAGTGTCTGACTGCCGTGAGTTGAATTTGACCCCTGCAACGCTACTTCTCGAGCGAAGGTGTGCGGGAGTATCCAGGCTCGAATCCCCCTTTCGCCTTGCTTTAGGCTGGTGCCACCTATCCTTTCTGTTCTTTGGTGACACGAGGCTTTCGTATCTGGCTATCCTTTGATGTACTCATGTTCTCACGTTTGTATTACGAGTTTGTAACACCATTCGTTTCCTTTGTCTGCAGAACATTGTACATTAAAAGTCATACCCCCATGCAGCTAGCGTAGCTTGTACACTGAATCCTGAAGCAATTGCAGTTGAACACGTATGATTTGCAATTTAGACCTTGGTGATGAGGAATTGAAGAAAATATTACCTTTGCATGGCTTATCATCATCAATGAAATCCTAGGTGATTACAGTGCTGGTTGCCTACTACACAATTTGGATGATGATCAGTTTTATTTATTCCATTTGCATTTATTGGGGCGAAGGCCTATGTCAAATAATGCAAACGAACGATGATCAATGATACTCATATCAACAGTCAGTTACACCAAAAAACACAGCGAGTATCATGATGCATCATGATCGTGGTTGGGTGTAGTAAGCGGTGAAAGAAACGTGTTAGCCTAGGCCTAGACCAATGGCCGTGGATACAAGTTCAACCCACCACAACACGGAGGATCGATATTTCAGGCCACAAAGAGGGTGCTGGCGACCAGTGTTCAGATCTCCAGAGTTGATGCGGTGTCGGCTGTCTTGGTAACGCGACGCGACGCGTACCGCGGCGTACGTCACGTGCCTTGAAGAAGCGGATGTCGCGACGTATTCCAAGTAAATGTACCCTCTGTTTGTCCAACAATAAAAAAATACGTTATCTCACAAACAAACTACACTCCCAGCTGCCATTTCATCTGCACTTCATGGATTTCGTCTCAAACACGCTCACCAGGTTCGGCTATGATCTCATTGACAAAGGCACAATACCCGACTGGATTCTCCGTCCCGCCATCCGTTATCTCTGCAGAGCCCGACTCTCCTCACTACCGCTCCCCGATTCCTCTTTCACAGCACACACATACTACAAATCGAATTTTGTGTCGTACCTTAGAAGCCTGCCGTCGATAACCGCGCCGGGATCCACCACAAAGGCCAATAAGCAGCATTACGAGGTCAGCACTGAATTTATCCTGAGCTGCCTGGGACCGAGGGCAAAGTATTCGGCATGCTTGTGGGAGAGGGACAGTCCTGGCGAGGGTCAAATCGGGACTCGGATCAAAAGGTTGGCCGAGGCAGAAGAGGCAGTCTTGGAGTTATACTGTGCCAGAGCAACCTTGAAGGATGGGATGGACGTTCTTGATTTGGGGTGTGGTCAGTACTTGTTGTTGCATACGCGTTGTGGGATTCTGAGTACTACTATGCCCATCGTAGGATGGGGAAGTCTCTGTTTATATCTTGCAGAGGTGCAACAACATGTCTATTCGATTCTCAGAACGAAAAGCCTTACTGCCGCAGAAATACCCCAACTCTCGTGTAACAGGCCTTTCGAACTCGGCGACCCAAAAAGTATATATAGATAGCGTTGCGAAGCGAAAGAATCTGCATAATCTCAAGGCGAGAAGACTCATCTTGAAGTATATCACCATTGATGAACTTTCCCTCAGATCGTCACAGGCGACGTTAACTCGTTCGATTTTGATGGCCAGCAGCAATTTGACAGAATTTTATCTATCGAAGTAAGTGGTACTTGTACGTCCTTCGTCCCATGTAAACAGTGAATCACCAGATGTTTGAACACATGAAAAATTACGAGCTCCTCCTGCGCAAGGTCTCGACCTGGTTAAAATCATCCTCAGCGACTGTGGATAAGTCTGATGCTCTTCTCTTCATACACATATTCTGTCATAAAACCACACCCTATCATTTTGACGATGACGATTCTTGGATGGCACGGACGTTTTTCTCAGGTGAGTACACGTGTTCGCATAGGCAGTTCGAAATGCTGAGCGATTTTGACAGGGGGGACGATGCCATCGTATGACCTCCTCCTCCACTTCCAATCTGACGTGACATTACTGCAAAGTTGGTGGGTCAACGGAAGACACTACGCTCGTACACTTGAAGCCTGGCTTCAACTTCAAGATAAGCATGCGAAACAGAGCTTAGCAGAGCTAGAACGAGATGCAGAAGCCAAGGGTTTAGGCAAAGAAGAGGGCCGAAAAGCATTCTATCGGTCAGTGACATTTTTGTCGGGTTATAATCATCTGACCTTCTCTGGGTGTCTCAGATTTAGAGTTTTCTTTCTCGCATGTGCCGAATTTTTTGCCCTTAATGGTGGTGAGGAGTGAGTGCTGCATATTTTCTTCGCGCAATTGTATTTTCATGCGGTTCCACACACAGATGGGGTGTTGGACATTATTTATTTAAACGCAAATAGTTATTAAATTCCAGTACAAAAACATTTGAATGCAGTGTCAAGCTGGTACATAAGACACTATTTTAGTGTAGCTCTATAGGAATAGGATATAAAGTGGTATGGTATGCGCGTATACAGAGATATAATCGTGGTCGAACAGGCCCGACGCTGATGGCTAGAAAACCATCGCGTTCGCATGGGCATGCAAAATCCTTTCAAGTTCGTCTCTCAGACGTTCATGTTCGCCTCGTAATTGCATTAATTGTTCGGCGTCCATCATATCAACATCGTCGTCCACGGTTACGCTGTCAGTATCTGTAGCCAGTAAGGCCTCAATTTTGGCGCGCTGTTCGTGGAATTTGGAGGTGACGCCCATGTAGCGTGCGTAACATGTGTGGTATCGGCGTCTTAAGGCTTCCTTGTCTGACGGAAGCGCGGGCGAAGGAGCGGGTGCACGCGATGCTGGGACGGAAGCGGACTTTGTTGCAGGGGCAGCAGGTTTCGATGATGGGGGACGTGGCGGTAATTTGGCTTTCGATGTAGTAGTAGGTGGAGCACGCACGGGCGCGGTAGGCTTCTTTGATGAATCTTCCTCCTCGTCAGAGGAAAAGGTAGGAGGCGCCCTGCGGCTACGTTTGATGCTGGGCCGACGTTCTCGTTCCTGAAGGCGTTCCTGCTCTCGGGTATCCTGGGCTTTCTCCTCTCGTTCTGTGCGCGAAATCTTGCTTCCAGATGTCACTGTTCTAGACGAAGGGACACTCGCACTGGCTTTCGAGGAGGCGCCTAAATCTTTCGAGGATCGGGGTGGTGTGCTCTCCTCCTTGACAGCCGTCCTATCTTTTTCTTTAATGCTTTTTTTCGTGGTCGTTGTCGTCGATGTGTCACGGGTATCACTTGGATTGGTCGACAATCTTGGCTTGGTGGGCTCTCCGGTAACTTTACGCTTCTTTGTTCCGTGCGGAGCTGACGGCACTTCGCCCTCCTCCATATCCGAGTTAGCTTCTAATTCGAGTTCCACATGTCTCCTCTTAAGACTCCCTTCATCTTGTACACGACGCGGTTTTGGAGGAAGTGGAGACAACTCTTTCTTGATGGATCCTACTGACGACCGTGCTTTGCTGCTAGACGGTAAATAGTCATCTTCTTCTTGCTTCTTCTTCGGAATCTTTGTGGTGGATGGAGGGTTGGCTGCTAGCGAACTTGAACTTGCTTTCGACTTGACTTTAGCATCGGCTGCGAGCCCATCAACGACTTTTCGCACTTTGACCTCTACCTCATCTCCCTGGTCCTTTTTGGCTTTGGCTTTAGCAGTCGAAGTCTTTGGTTTCGTAACGCCTCCGCTCGTAACACCTCCCCCTTTCGTACTAGCCTTTTTCTCTTTGGGAAACATACCACCCTTGAAGTCTGACTTCTTTACGAGGGTCTGGCCAACGGCAGCTTTCCCTTTCCCCTTGACAACCGGGGGCACAACATTGGTATCTGGTACTCTCGTCGTAAAATGTTCCCATATAGCATCCGTAGGTGGCTTCTCAAGACGTATTCTGCCTTTGCGAGCCATACGCGTTCGTTCTTCGGTAGTGAGGTCTGGCCATTCATATGGGCGAACATGCTCCCATGTACTTGACTCAAGATCCCATTTAAGTGGACCCGGATCTCCCTTCCTGGCCGGTGGTACTTCATGGGCAACGACATTGAGAAGGTCCTCAATCACGTGCACAGTCTCGGGGCTTGGACTACGCCCGCCAATTTCGAGGAGAACTTGCTGAGTAGTACGTGGCTCCAGGGCCAGGTAGTGTATCAGACGCGCACGAAGGGAAGATGGATCGACTTCTTTGGAGGAAGACTGGCTAGATGCTGGCGTCGCGGATGAAGTAGGCGTCGGTGGCTTAGCTGAGGCGCGAGAAGATGGTTGCGTAGGTCTGGTAGATGAGCTCGGTGGCTTCATGGTTGAAGGCGCGGAGGATGAAGCAACAGGAGTAGATGGTCGACTGCCTTGAGATGAAGTCGGCTGGTGACTGGACGCTGCTTGGGCGGAAACGATCCTATTCGACATTGCCTTTTTCGCAAGGGCTGAAGCACCAGACCCAGATTTCCCTTTCTTGCCGTTGGCTAGAACGGGCGGAGTGTCCAGTCGAATGATAGTTCGCTCGTTGCGCTTGGAAAGTTCCGCTTCGGTTGCCTTACGAACATTGTCAGCGACAGCTTGGTCGAAGTCACGATGTATATTGAGCTTTCCGATGACAACTCCAGAGAGGGAGATACCAGCTAGTGGCCTAGACACCGTAGGGCTTCGTTGGCAAATCTCGCGAGTACCATCTTCCTTGATGCTGTTGAAGGGAGTGGCGATGTCTCCAATGTATATTTTCTGTTGATTGACAAAGCATATAGGCAAACCATAACAGAACAAATCCTTTCAGTTGGATACTTACATTCTCGTCGAAGTCTATCTCGAGAGGATAATGGGAAGACTCGCCGAGCTCTCGAAGTGTTGCCTGCCTAGCGAACATTGCCTCCACCTGCTTCTGCGTGAGCGTCATCGAGAGGGCCATCTTCCTCTCCGCACCCAGCGAGGGCACACCTCTGAAGGCAACTGGGTCCTTCGTCGGAAGCGGCATCGAGGAGAGTGATGGCAAGCGACTACCTTGGTGGGAGGCACGCCCACTGCACTCACGGGTTCAAATTTGATTCCGCCCTTTGTTTCCTAATCAGGGTTTGTTCACATATTTACTCGTGGATGCACCTCGTGAATAATTAAAATAACACACATTCTCAAGGCAATAGGTACAATAATACGAAGACCAAAAAAACGGTACAGCAGAAGGTTGAAAGTAGAACGTGCAAATATTAGGCTACAAAACGAACTCCATTGGACATGGGGGGTATGTCGAGCTGTTTCCGTGCAGTGCGTGGGGCAGGGCGCCATATGTTCATGTCGTCGTCCTCTTCCTTTCGCTTCCGCTTCTTGATCACTTTCTTTTTGATGGGAGGGTCTCCATCTGTCCCAGGCCCTTCCCATCCCTCATAAGGATCTGCGACGTTAGTCTTGACCTTCTCCACATAGGTCCACATGGTTTTCATAACACGCTCGTTAGAGCGGATGTCCTTGTGCGCCTCACGTGTACATTGCCTCATCTTAAGCACTGCCTCAGCACGGTCTTCCCAAGGACTGTTTCGCATCTTCGCAAGTAAAACACCTGGAAAACAAAGTTAGCTGTTTCTAAAGATGAATGATAAAGGCACCAACCTATAAAGACGAACTCAACGGGCGCCACACGCTTGTCAACCTGAGTAAAACCTTGTCGGTACTCTGGCTCGGTGGCTAAACATTAGGGTAAGTGTCCGCTCCTATGCCTTTGGTTGGATCGTGCCCACCTAGGTACAGAAAGCTTTCAAGCACTGAGGTAACTTGAGCTTTGAACTTGTTACTGGGCATACCACCTGTCGTGAGCCATTTTTCAACCTTTGGAACAGAGGGCATGGAGTAACTAGGAAGGTTCCAGCCTGGTAGATCATTAGTTTTGGTTCATACTTTTTTATCATATCGACATACAGCAGAAACAGAGTTGAGCGACGCCTTGAAAATCCCGACCTTTGCATCGGGATGAAGTCACCATCTCAACTTACAACAGTGTAAGTAATCGACATTACCTCTTGAAACATCCCATTTGATGTGATCAGTTAAGCCATCATCAGAGTTCACAAACATTGTCTGTAGATTGGAGATCCATTGAGCTAGAGGAGATGAGATAGCTTGTAGTTTTTCGGCGGCCGTTAATGACATTCCTACGGAGAACATTAAGATCCAAAATGGCAAAATGGCAAAAGATCAATGTACCTAGTTGGACTCTTTGGAATATACTAGAACACCAGGTGAATAAAAATATTCTGTTGGAAAATATATAAACTTCGTACTCTCGCTCTGTACCAGGAACCAGGCCAGTATATTCCACTGGGAAAGGACCCTATCAGGAGCAATCTTTACGTTCATTGAAACGAACCTCACCACAAGTGATCTGTTTCTTTCTAAACTGCTTCTTATATGGTTCGGGAAGTTCTAATCGCGATTTAGAGTGGCTGTCAGAGCGAGTGTACCAGTATTTTTTCTTCAAACTGCGTTTTAGACTTTGTCTTTGGCATCGGCGACCCAGACGCACCTTGGTTACAGGGTCACGGTCTGTAGCAAGACATGTATGAGAAGTAGGATTGAATTTTGGAAATTTCTCTTACGGGGGATCTAAATAGATAAAAGGAATTAAGAAGGTCAACATCGGCACGAAAAAGTATAAAGTAACCGACTTGTCCTGGGTATAATTCCTTAGAAGAGGTAACTTAGATACAGTATAGTGCGGACATACCATCCATAAATTTCGATATAGACGTGAGACGTTGCTTCCCATCCACGCACACGCGCAGTTCCTCGCCATCGTCATCCTTTTGAACCGCAAATATGACTGGTGGGATATAAAAATTCCGAAAAATCGAGTCAATCAAGCCAATTTGCTTGGCTTCTGGCCATACAACATCTAACAGGTCTATATAAGCTCTGATTGCTCAGTCTCTGACTTGGAAGACCTTTCACCTCTTTGGTAAGGCGGGTTCAGATCAATAGCGCCTTGATGTATGAGTGCTGGGCGAAGATGTATAAGTAGTAGCGACGTTTGACTCACTCCAGGCTCACCATGAAGATGTTCTGTCGAAAATGGATGCGCGTGAGGTGGAGCAAGTGGATCGCGGATGCGAAACGAGCCGTCTAGATCTTCATCCAGGCTGGGATCGTACTCCTCATTGTCTGAGTTAAGTTCGTCGTAATCCGACATAGTAGCAAGAAATGGGGAAGTTAATAGACTGTTACAGGCCACAAAAACAAGAGTGGCGACTCAGACGAGACCTTGGAGCACCGAATGCGTCACGTGATGATACGCGTCGAGTTGGACTCCGAAGACTGCAATTATGTAATTATGGCAACTTGCAATTCATCGAACCTCTTCTGTACACGTTCAACTTATAATTCAATGTATCAGTAGGATGGAAGGCGAACATGTGCAGCTGTGGTGATCAAGTGTCCTCTCAGTGGGCAGTTGGAATCCATGGGTTCAATCGAGGTCATTGAACGGGGAAATCATGTGGTCAAGAGGCCGTGCAAAATTGCAAATAGATCTATCGCAAGAGCTACATGTAACAAAGAAAAAATGGTGTAAGGCCAGTCAAACGTTTTATCCTAGATCTGATTTTCTTGAGAGAAAGCATGAGAAAAGTATGTCGTCCATACACACGTCACCCAGATGCCTTGACCAAAAAGTTAAAATAACATATTCTTGCAACTTGAGGTTAACCGATGTTGGAACCATGACCACGGTGTGACTCGATACCCAGTCACATTCGCGACGCGTCGATCGGCACCCTCCATGTCGGTCGTGTGCAGACTATCGACGGGTCTCCCTGCCTTCTCTGCTAAAATTTGCTCATCTCCACAGGTCACAACGACATGTCAACACAACTCTGCAGCAATAAGAGACCGATACACAACCATTCGTGACTTTTTCAGCAAACAGACTTCTCACCCCTTGCACACAAATTTCACCAGGATTTCCAGAGGTTCACTGTGTTCCGTAGACACAACATCATTTCAGTATCAATGTTGTCCAGCCTCGGTCACATACACTCGAGCATTTCATACGACACGCGTTTGCCTGACGGATAAGAAGCCAGATTCAAGCTCGCAACCTCACTCAGGAGATGCAACCTCAAACGCGCAGCCACAAAACAATCCCAACTTGGAAAATTACTCCAGCTTCTTTAAGCGGCTTGCTCTATCTGTGCCGCATTTACACAGACCCACCAGGGATGATCTTTTAAAGGTTACGACAAGCTTCTGGCAGCGTGCGCGCGTGCGTTTTAAATGGTTTACCATCAAGTCATTCCGCAGATGGAATGCAGATGACATTTCGGCGTTTTTTACTTGGTTCTTAATGACCCAGACCGTTTGGATATTGGTTGGGACGTGAGCTGGTTCGACTGCCTTTCATGTGCCCGTCCCTGAGCATGGCGTTATTAACAGGACGACGTTCTTTTCCGTTATTTTTGCGACAGCGAATAGCCTCAGATTGCAAGGTGCGTGGTCGTTAAGTATCGAGCTTAAATCGAGCTCAACTTCTTTTAGAATACATCGCCAGAGCGATTAGCAGATATCTGACCTCAGAGACTGGTGTAACTGTTGCTTTTGAATCGGCTATTGTTCCCAAGTGGAAAGATTCTCGCATCTCCTTCAAAAATGTTTATATTTCCCGCAGACCGCATGCTGCAACTAACCCCGGCTCGCATGTGGGCACTTGGGACGGTGTTCATAAGGCAGCTGCACGTCTTGACGTTGGAAACCACCCTGCATATCATAATGATCGGGACGAAGATGATGCTATAATGCCGATGCCAGTCAATCCAGGACAGACCGAGTTGAATTACTCTCTATTCGATTTGGATGTTGATTCTATTGATGTCACTTTGTCTCTGTGGAGATGGCTGGACGGTAAGGGCTTAATTAAGGATGCCACCATCAAGGGCGTTCGTGGTGTATTGGGTATGCCATATTGGATGATAATTTGAGGCTGTTAATTATATGCTGCTACAGACCGTCGCTCTGTAGATTGGGACCCTTCCCTAGATCCCGCAACGTTTCGGCACACTGCTCAACCGGGCGATTTTGAACTGGAATCATTACAGCTCGAAGATATCCTCATCACTGTTTACCAACCAGCACAATTTCGACCGTACACCGCGTCCATCTTTCGTGGGGAGTTTAAACGCCTACGCAAGCAATGGTTCTTCTACGACTTTCTGTCAGCGGAAAATATAGTGGGCCAGTTCGACAATTGTCTTTTCAGCCTACATAAACCTCAAAGTATGGGTCGCACGACCGAGGAAGACCTTAAAGATAGCCATTGGAAACGGATGGTACGTGCTCTGACAATAGTAAAACGTCATCAGGCATTCATCTCTAGAATTAAGTCGCGCTTTCGCATCGATGGTGTCAATGTCGATCATGTTCAAACAATGTCTGGAAATGACGGTCCTATCTCCTGGATTACATCTGGAAAGCTCGATGCCGTTGTTGATATCAAGTTTCCCCGCAATCCAGCTGAAGATGTTGACATAAACGCGATCATCTCTGAGATCGCGACTAGTATTTCGAATGTTGCGTCCACTCAGGTTGCGCATATTACATCCTCTGTTTCGGAACGTATACCAGGGCAACGAGAACTCGCGAAACCTCCGCTACGTCCACCTCCTGACGAGCCCGATGAGCACCAGGTCCCCAAGCTGATGTCCGTTGACATCGACTTGCGCTTTCGTGACCTCAAGGCAGCCGTTCCGATCTTTACAAGTGAGCTATCATATGTGAACAACGCGCTCATCAGACCCATCGTTGCTTTTATAAAGTAAGCTTCTTTGTAAACGATTGTGTTTCAGGAGGGTGACAGAACCACAGTGCTAATCGAACGTTGGTTCCTATTCATTGTCGTATTCTGAAGGACTTAGATGCATTCGATGGGGCGTGGACGGTACGACAATACTCCTTTTTCTATCATACATGGCAATCTCATTTCAACGTACGTTTACAGATGTGGGAGAGTCAGTCCTTGTACATGCACTCTAGTAATATCCACTGCTGACGAGATTTACTTACAGCTGGTCTCATGGACGACATATCACTTAAGGTTGGAGTTTAATCCGTGTCTGTCGTAGATCCGCTAATCGTATCGCCCAAGACATACAATGCACTTGCACACCATGTCACACACGCCAACCTCAACCGTCGGATTAAAACCGTTAGCCTGTGGAGTCTTCAAATGACGGCGAACGCGACCTTAACGGCACTACGTAATATAGTCGATTCTTCTCATTTCCAAACATTGTACTCATCGGCTTGAGAATATGTTCATCCTATTTGTAGCCATAAAGAAAACATGCTAGATGCAGATTTTTGAAACTGGTACAAGCATAAGACTAGGTAAGCCTAGTACGCTGCCTTCTTTGCAGCAAGTTGCAAATGTGCACTGTGCTCGTCATATGGAACTTTTGATACGGGGATCTCGCGCCATAGATCAGGAGTAAGGAATGCATATGTTTTTGTAATCTGGAATCGAAAAATATCAGCAAGAATCCAAATATAACAGACTTAGTCCTCACAGCAGCGAAGGTAGCTTTCAAAAAGTTACCCATAGTAGCTGTGCTACCCTTGGATTGTGTGTAGCAATCCTCAACGCCAGCAAGCTGAAGCAGTCGCTTGGATGCAGGGGCGGCGACAATACCGGTTCCTCGCGGTGCAGGGATCAAACGACACATGACGGAACCAACTTTACCGCTGACTTTCGAGGGCACAGTATGCGGCTCTCCAAGCGCCGCACCCCAGTAACCTCTCCGGACGGGAATAACGGACAGCTTGGCAAGGATGATAGCCCCACGAATAGCAGTTGCGACTTCCTTCGCGCACTTGACACCAAGACCGACGTGACCGTCAAAATCACCAATCGCAACGAAAGCCTTGAACCGTGTCCGCTGACCAGCACGAGTTTGCTTCTGTACAGGCATAATCTTCATGACCTCATCCTTGAGCTTGGGGAGGAACAGGTCGACAATTTGGTATTCTTTGACGGGAAGGGAGAACAGGTAGATTTCTTCCATAGATTTTATTTTGCCGTCCTTCACAAGGCGACCGAGCTTGGTGACAGGAACCCTACAAGCGACAGTTTGTTTCCACAATAAAAGCAATCCAGATGAAGAACTCACCATTCTTTCTCCTCGTCTTTGCGTCCTCCCCTGCGGGGCCCGCGACGTCCACGTCCTCGGTCACCACGCCCACGTCCAAATCCTCCACGTCCTCTGCCAGCGTCAGCCATTGTAATTTATATAAGGAATCTATCCATAATAATTGGTCAGTTAAGTATTTAAGGTGAAATGGTTCGACAGCATGTAAAGTGCATCCAAATAGATGGGGATTGATCCATCGACTAGCGAATCCCTCTTCAAGCCCACGTAGAAGTAGCGCAATGCATCTCTTCCAGGGCACTATCTGAACTGCAAAGTACTCACGTCCTGTGTACCTTGAGGGAGCCTGAGGTCGGCGAGTTCGACGAGCACGAGATATTGGGCGTCTAATGTGATGGTTATTGCTGAATCAGCTAGGCAGTGACGCCCAAGGCTGCGATCTCTCGCCACAGCCATCACTTTCATCCTTCCATAATGCCCTCTACACCAGTGCCCCCCAAGTACAACGATCCTTCCTCTGAGCCCCTCCTTGGTGGACAGGCCGGCTCTAGTAGTAGTGGGATATTCAATCAACCTGAGTATGCATGCATTATGAGCACTCCTGACGGACCCTCAGACTGATGCGCTTAACTAGCGACGATTTACCAGATGATTTCAAGGTCGGTTAAATAATATCATCTCAGCTATGGCATACTTATTTTCCTGTGACAGTATGGAGTCTCGGTGTCAGAGAGTGCACCTGAGATTCGCGCTGCGTTCGTGAGGAAGGTTTACACTATTCTATGTAAGTTGAACCTTTATTTATTTTTGAGTTGAGCCTGACATATCATTCAGTCTGTCAGATTGTGAGTGATCCTTTAGCAAAGTAAAGCAACGTCCCTTATAGTGTGTAAGCTCGGCACTTGCGTTGTTGGCGGTGTCTTTTCACAAAGCACGTCTTCCATTGTATGGGTTCAGACAAAGTGATCAATTCCTTACATCTCCTCTTTATATTCGTTTTAACTCTACTTACATAGTTCGTGGTCTGTAATAGTCGCACTCGTTGCAACTCTGGTCAACCTCGGACTTCTATTCTGGAAAAGACACAGCCACCCCCTCAACCTTGTATTGCTTTCCACATTCACCGTTTTGGAAGCTCTTACCCTTGGCGTCACTATTGCGTTCTATGACACGAAAATAGTTCTCCAGGCCCTGTCTGTTATCTTGCAATATTTTCTCGCTGGTGCTGATACGTTTTTAGCTTGATTACTTTAGGGATCTTCCTTGGTCTCACCTTGTTCACATTCCAATCTAAGGTAAATATACCTTATGATCCCAAGCTCAATCATTGATCTCGTACTAGTGGGATTTCTCCGGCATGGGTCCGTTCCTGTTCGCTGGGCTCATAGCCCTTCTCATGACGGGGATGGTCGGGATTTTTTTCCCGTTCTCGAAGACCATTGACTTAGTCTATGGCGTTGGAGGCGCCTTGTTGTTCAGTGGTTATATTGTCTATGACGTGAGTGCCATATCCATAAATTTGAAACGTCACCAATCGTTTTTGTAGACCTACAACATCAACAAGAGGCTCTCCCCAGATGAATTTATCATGGGTGCAATCAGCTTGTACCTTGAGTATGTGTTGAACATGTTCTATCATTTCTGTACTGATTGCCCCGTTTTTCTTCCCCACAGCTTCATCAATCTCTGTACGTTTAACCCTCTTGTGTACCGGTTTATTAATCGCTGACCCCTGGAAATCTTAGTCTTGAGCATTCTGCGCATTCTTAACAACATTCAAGATCGCTAAGGCACTGAGATGGTGGTTGGTCTTCTGATTCGAATTGAGGCAGCATTGTAACTTTTAGTTTTAACCTTGATTTCTTGGCTCACTCCGAACCAAACCTCAGTATTAATGTGGAGATTTTAGGGTTGTAAATTTTGCTCCAGGTATTCTATAAATTTACTACCAATGCTTTCTTCTGTGAAATCCACTGCACCCTTTTCTGTGGCTCCCTGGGTGATGGCTTTCTTATGTACGCCTACAAATGCGCGTTTGAACCGTTGCAGTTCGGACAATGTAACACTGCGGCTGGGTAGTTGGAGCTGTAAACGAATTGTTGGAAGCACAATATTGACCGTTCCACCCGCACCACCAGATGTTCCCTGGTCAGCCATAATCGTCGAAACGACCGTTGTTGTAGTGTGTTCTAGCGTCTGTAATGCACCCATGGGAGCACGAGGTGCCTGTGTCGCCATCGTCATCGCTGAAATTTGAGTAATCAGACAGACTTACTCCTCGTGTACCGGCATTAGCTGGCTTGAGGTCGCCTTTGGTAATGGCCTGCCAAATTTCCTCGGCGGGGATAGCCTCTTCATTCCATGGGACAGTGAAAAGTGGGGAGTCCCAACGAACCATCGAAGATGGCTCTTCGTACCGCATTAGCAAGCTGTCCAATCTAAACGAGGAATATAAGATTCAACAGGAATCTGGAAGGCTGTGGCTGATCATCTCACGTCTCTGAAGCGTAAGATTCGTTTTTGGGGCGTGCTGCGTTCCATTCCTTGCATTGATCTGGGGTGGCAACGACAAATATCTGAATGAGTCTATCATAATTACTTCGAAGCCGACGGACAATTGAACTGTCACTAACGGTGCAGACGCGAATTGCAGCTTCCTTCGCAGCACAGTATAGCTGATACCGGAAGCCTTTAATATAGTTCAGGCCGTCGAGGATCACAACGGTGTCCGGGTTCATGTTGCGCTGCGCGGCTGTAAGAAGTGCAGAGCGTGCAGGCTTCTCTGAGCGACTGTCTACTCTGAAGATGCATAAGCGATTGGAATATGGGGATTAGAGGAGTAAACGCGGACTTGCCATTGTATGCGCTCCGAGGCACGTTCAATCCCTCGTCGGAGAGTAGGACAACCTTAAGCTTTGGACCTGTATGAGTTGGTGATTGAAAGCGTGAGTCTAGATATGTCTTGAGCTCCTGGGCTCGTTTGCTCTTCCCTGAAGCTGGAAATCCCGTGAATGTGACCAAGGCCATGGCGTTATGTAAGACCAACGCCACTTCCGGTTTCGTCAAGATGTTTTTTTTTGTGCTCGAGCACATGCATTACCGTCGGTTCGCATTTGAAAAAGACATAACATTTATTATCGGTAAGTACAGCCAAATATTAATTTCGGCCCTGTCATTCAAGGGGACTAAAAGTTCAACGTTCAATCACGAAAACACATTGAGAATCAGATAGTGTAGTATACAAATCCTGCCTTATTTTCCGCCGGTAGACATGTCATTAGCGTTTAAGTATAACTGCCAAGTAGTTGACTGGAGCCGGAAGGTCGACAAAACCGCCTTACTATGGGAAAATAAGTTGAACTGTCAATGGATAAGGATGCACAGATGATGTAAAGGGCGCGTGCAGCATTCGAGTTATACCCTGTTATACCCCGGCCAAGTAACACCAAAAAAAAGTTGTTGGTGCGTGGGGCGTGGCAACTTCCAGTGCAGGGAAGACCTGGTTGGATTATATAATGCTTGGCAACAATTCACTGCGAGCGACAACGGGGCTGTGGCAGCACGGTGGCAGGTAAAGTCGGCGGGCGCCCTTGATCCGACTATCCGGTAGATGTTTCTTGGACAAGGGGATATTCGGGACGGGGCATGCATGTACACGATAAGAAGTTCAAGTAACTTTACGGCCAGAAGAACAAGAGGAAAGTACACAGCTTGTAGCTTCAACTCGGTTTTCTTGGGTGGCAAGAGACGTGACTGAAGCGCAGTATTAATGTTCACAAGTAATTCCCGAAAGAAAAAACAACTGGGACGCGCGTGACGGGACGCGTAGAGACAAAAGGGAGAGTGACACAATGACGGGCGTCTAACAAAGGGCGTGACACTGGTCACGGAACAATGGTCGATGTGCTTCCTATTGTACTCGTTAATACCTCCTCAAAAACCCACAATGACTTCGAATATTCTCATCTGCGAGTCTTCTCTCGCCCAGCTCCATCTCTTGTTCGCGTTTTCTTCACGGCTTCCACCCTCCCCGCTCACGACCTGTCGCAGGATCGACCACTTTTCTTTTCCCAATGTCTGCTCCAGCCCCGAGATGGCAAACACCTCCCCCAACCTACGAGCATCCATCTACACCCGGTACTACTCTCAAACCCTACCTAACCCTCCCATATATTCTTAGGTACGTTCTGTTTTTCTTGCCGCGCGCTTAGCATCTGACTTCAAGCAATAGTCTGACTTGGCTTGCCTATCCAATACTTTCTCTTCTCTTCGTGGCTTTTCGCCTCCAACTTTCCCTGGCTTCCGCGGAAGATGCTGTATCAGACGCCAAGAACGAGCTCCTTTCCAGCTGTCAGGCTGCTCAACATGCAGCCACAGCTGCCGCTAGTCTCCCTAGATTCATGGCCATCGGAACTAATAAGCAAATCATTGATGCTGTCAATGGCACGATGAATGGTGCCCGGGAGTCCTTGATCCTTGCGCTCACCGTCATGGAAGCCATTATAAATTTCATTATTGACACTTATCGATCTACCTTTCTTTGCTTTCTCGAGCTCATTGTTCGCGGAGGTCTTTCGATTCTAATTGGCGCGGTGCAGGAGGTGCGCTGGCCCCAATTCTTACTTTATCCTGTCTGACCGCCTTAATTAGCTCCAGCAATTCGTCCAGAGTACTTTAGGCGGCATACGCACCTCTATTCAGAATGATGTGGCTACCGCCAACTCAGCAATTACTACCGCCATAAATGGTATCAACAAGATCATCCCTTTCGGCGCCTCCATCAGCGTACCGCAATTTAGCATTCCTAGTCTTGATGCTTTGAATAATGTCACGCTTCCCACCGACTTCGAAACTGCCTTAATCAAACTCAATTCATCAATTCCCTCTTTGAGCGACCTACGCACCACAATTGACGATGTGTACGTCCGACTTATATTGTCACATGCGCTAACCTGATCAAATTTATTCAGCATCGACACGCCGTTTGAGCTCTTGAAGCAGGATATTAATAACACCTTTCTGGGATTCTCATTTAATGAATCGGTTATGCCCGTGCCACAATTGAACACACTCTCGTTCTGTGACGGCCTTGATACCGGAGTCGTTGACGATTTGGGTCAAGAGCTGATCAAGGTTGCCCGGATTGGAACCATCATTTTGATTATTCTTGCATTGCTTCTCCTCGCGGGCCATTGCATCTTAGAATGGTACAAATGGCGTTCGTTACGGCGATCCCTCGAAAGGACTCGCCTCGCTTGGTCGTCGGACCCCACGGTTTACCATGTGACTGCAGTCTCCTCCACTCCATCACTCCAAATGACGGACCACAACCTTCTTACCCTCCACGCGACTTCCATGCACCCGCTTCTCACACGTCTTGCCAACAAGATGTCTTCTATGTTTCACTTGACGCCATCCCAGTACATCCACCTGCAATTTTTCTTCCATTACGTGTTCTACCCGCCGGCGCTCGCATGCTTCTTGATCGGCTTCTTTGGTCTACTATCCGTAGAGCTGCAGCTTCTTGCTCTGGGTCCTGTTGAAGCCAAATTCAGCCAGCAGGTGTCGGCCTCCGTTGCAGACTTCAGCAGCACCATCGCCGATTCCATGAATGCATCCATGCAGAACCAGTCTGCGCTTTATGCCGATGCTATCAATGGGCATGTGACTACCATCCAAGCCGGTATTAATGATGGCCTCTTCGGTTGGGTTAATGGTACGACGACTACTCTAAACGACACGTTGAACGCGTTCTACACGGACGTACAAGACACAGTTACTACCCTCTTCGGCGGCACAATTCTTGATCAACCCGCGCAAGACTTCGTACGCTGCATCATCGGCTCCAAGGTCGAGGCGTTGGAAGATGCGCTGACGTTCTTGCATAACAACCTTCAAGTTAACCTTCCGGTGCTCAATCAGAGCGTTCTTATGCTCTCTCCGGACCAAGTCAATGAGGTTACACAACCCATCTCACAGGCAGCTGTCGGATCAGGTGGCTCCGATAGCGGTGGTGTTGTCGGCCGTCTAGTAACTCGCTATGTAAGTGGTCTCAAGATGGAACGTATCATGTTTGGCATTTTCATGGGCCTATGGAGCATTGTCGTTATCATGGCATTGTGCATTATTTTCTGGCACTCGTATGGAAAGGTATGGGTCAAAGACTACAAGCGCAAGAAATGGCAGCGCGAGCAGCGTGTTGACGCCACTGTCCGTCCGTGGGCGCGTACCCCCATCTCCTCCGACCCTGCACTCACCAATGATGAGAAGGAGAAGGGCTTGTCAAGTTTTGCTCCGATGGGCTCACCTGAGAAACCTGGTTTTTTCGCAGCCCTAAGGAGATCAGCTTCAGAGACTCAGGCACGGCGATCAATGGAGCGATCTATCTCCAACGCGACCTCAAATATTTCGCAAGATGAGTCACTACGTGGTAGGCCACCTAACAAATTGATGGCCTTTGGCCGCAGAGCAATGGGGCGGGAGATTCTTGTCCCAGACGAAGACACTGAAGCGCAGGTCCGAGACGATAAACCCGAGGTATTTGAGGTTGAAGTGAGGGAGGAAAAAGGCGCGCCGTGGTGGCGTCGCGTGTGGAGACGACGTGATTCCGAAGAAAGCTTCGAAAGCGATGGCGAGCAGAGGGGCCCGACCATACCTCCAATGACGCAACGACGGACGGCATACCCCAGTCAACATTTGAAGATCCAGACCAACATCATGCTTTCCAAATCGCAACGCGATCGACTGCCCGTTGTTGTGCAGGACGAATCCACTACAGAGGAGCGCATCTCCCGCCAATCTGCGTGGTCGATCTCACCTGAAGAGGTACGACCTACACCGTGGACACAGGATCAATCCGCCGCAGTGCCTCCTCTACGGCCTAAGCTCTATCCTACTCTAACACTGCCGCAGTCAGTCAACAGCATGTACGGCCCTTCGCTTACGCTCTCAAACGTCAATGTCTCCCAACCGCAGGCTTTCACTCCTCCCTCAGCGTTGAGCGTTCCTATTCACCACGGATTTGTGCGGCCCATACCGCCAGGTACACCATCGTCTCCTTCGCCGCCGTCATCGCCGGTCCATAACACCAGATTACTTGCACCACCCCCAGACCGGAGAGTGGCCCCACACTCCAACCCGCACATCATCAACCACGCACGTGCTTCTTCGCACACGATTCCAGAGAACCCTTTCGCGACATGCTTTGATGACGAATACCGCATGCAGCCTGCTAAACATCATAGCACAACAAATCCATTTGCAGATATCGGTACGAACCCGTTTGCAGATATTCCTACGCCCAGGGCGGTGTAACGACTCTCAATCCCGGACATGCATTGTGACACAATTATCCTCACTGTCCAGTAACTCCTAGAGGTCTCTGTATCATTGTAGCACAGGACTGTATTATTACTTAGCTCTAAATTTGAAATAAAACTTTCAATCAACTGTAACGCTGTGACCGATCGCGTTGGCCGGAGTGACTACTGAGTTCGAAAAGAACATGACATATATGAAGCCTTCAGAGAAAATTCACTCTCTATTCCTCTCCGCAACCACCACCACCCTTCCCGCCAACCTGACCATACCTCACCTGTCCTCTACAGGCCCCTTACGCTCTTTAACCATGTACGTCCCTCTATCCGCTCTCCTCGCTGTCCTCTCCGTCGTTGTCCCCTCCTCCGCCGGACCTATCGCTTCCGCCGCTCTATCACCGTCTTCTAAGAGATCGCTGTTGTCGCGTGACTACACGTCCCCAGATGGCCCTGATGTGGTATGTCCATGCGAACCACGTCCAATTATGCATACAGTACTTATCTGACATCATATCAACAGTCTTCGCAGTTAGATAGTCGCAACGTACAATCACCCCGTGCTCTCAAGGCTAGTTGAATCTGCATTTTAATTTCTTGCCTTTAACACTTCGGCGATTTCAGAGCCTTCATGGAGCATCTCGTAGGGATGCTTCTGGTCAGGACGGCGTTCAATCAGTGAGTGTAGTCTTATTAGCCGTCTTCAAACAGCAAATGTCTTGTAGAGCATCCACTCTCGTCAGATCCACTCGCCGGACTATGGTAACACAAATGTGACTGCGCCGGGTACCTCCTCATCTGCCTCCTCTTCGTCCTCTTCGTCGTCGTCGTCGTCATCATCATCATCCTACCGTAGACGCGAAGCATCTCAGGCTCTTCATGGAGATGAACGTGAAGACGAGACAATCGGGAATGAAACAGGTCCTCGCCTTCCCCGAGCTCTAGGCATCGATTCTGCGAGCGTTGAGACTCAGCGTAAGGGCATCCGGCGGAGGCAGGTATCGGCTTTCACTCCTCCTGCCGTCCCGAGTGCAGCACTTCCTGCTTCTGCTCCTAGCGCTGCGCCAGAACGGGTGATTTTCTTGCCTGAGCCTGTTCCTCTGGCGTCTACTGCTTCTACTACGTCTACCACGACCACAATCACGAGTACAGTGACAGCATCGTCGACTTCTCCCGCCGCGCCGTCGCTGCCTACCGATCAACTAAACGGTCTGACGCAAGGTTTATCGCAAGGCATACCACGTGGTGGCTTCACCGTCAATTTGTCCAAGCAACATCACCCCCGGGGAGCATCCACATCCAGTGACACTGCGCCTTTTGAAGTTCAAGTTTCGATTCTCGATTCTGATTCTGCTCCAGAACTCAAGGGGGCTTCCAAAGGAAAGGCTACGGGGGTTCATAAGAAGCTGGTGGCTGGCCCTCGCAAAGAAAAGGCTACAAGTATCCATAATAGGAGTGATGACCACCTAGTGCAAGCGCGCGGCGAGACGACTACGCTCACTTTACCATTCTCGCCCCAACCGACTATAGCTATCTTCACCGATTAGCTCCTATACAAACTATTCAGAACGTTATATGTAGCTGCAATAGTGTATACGTAGGTAGTACTGTACTCATCTGAACATCATGCGGCGGCGGAGTTCAAGTTGAAATTCAATTGTATACGCCAATCGATACTTAATATGTTTCAAATGAATTGGGCAATTGAATGTATCTGGTTAAAGGCGAATGTAAGCTACGCCTTCCACTTCACTGCAAGCATGTGGCCCCACACTCTTTTTGCTTTGTCCATATTCGCCTCGATCTCCTTTTCGTTCGTTAGCTCGGATCCTGTTTTTGTTATTAAAGACACATATATCGGTCAATCCTTTTTTGATAGTTTCGAGTTCTCTACATTTGACGACCCCACACATGGTCGCGTGGTAAGTTCCTCTCCAGTCCAACCCCTCAAACATCAAGTTCACTGATTATTAGCGGTACTACTAGAATTATGTGTCCAAAGAGGATGCCATTGATAAAAACCTTGCCTATGGTATGAGGTTTTGTTTCAAAAAACTATCATTAACGTACATATACTTCAGTCTCCGGAAACAAATTTGTGATGCGTGCAGACTACACGAATAAAGTGCTGCCGACAGCACGAGGACGCAAAAGCGTCCGCATTCAGTCATCTGCATCTTATGCAGATTCAATCGTGGTGCTTGACCTCAGCCATATGCCTGAAGGTACGAAATGAATTATGATCACTTTGACACATAACCCTATAAATGGGCAATCACATGTACCAGGCTGCTCAACCTGGCCTGCGTTTTGGACAATAAGTGCTGTAGGGCCGTGGCCGCAAGGCGGGGAGATTGATAGTATGTATACCCAACCTCACCCCTTTGAAACACCCTCACACTTGTGCTCCTTTCAGTCATAGAGGGTAGATAAAAATTATGATGAGCTTCATGGTTCCTTAATCTTTCTCACTGCTCTCTTTAGGCGTCAACATTGATAACAGTAACCTTGCTTCGCTCGTATGTCTGTTAGCTTCTACTGGTGATTTGATCAGCTTACGAAAGCTTCACTCTCAGCATACAACGCCAAACTGTACCATGCCAAATGTACGCTTTATGACTGGGTAAGCCATTTCGGGGGCATGTTCCCTTTTTAAACCTTGAAACCCTTGGCAGCGAAAGCACCTCTACAGACTGCGATATAAACTTCAACTTCAACCAAGGCTGCGGGGTCAACTTGGAGACTCCCTTCACCTATGGCTCGGGCTTTAATAACTTTGGGGGCGGGTGGTATGCATACTCTTGTTCTCTCACCCCAATATGGCGCCTCACTCTCTTTTCCCCAGGTATGTGATGCAACGTACAGCCAACGACGGCGTGTCTATTTGGTTTTGGAACCGTTACGATGTAACGGCGCCTGATGCGGTGAAATCGGGGAAACCTATATTACAGCCAGATTTCACGTGGGGTCTTCCCGCCGCTTATTTCCCCTTCACTCCCACATGCAATGCTGATCACTTCGACGCGCACCAGATCATTTTTGATGACACATTTTGTGTGAGGCCCCCTTTCGATTTAGCCTCTGCACACCGGTATCATATCTGTTGACTTCTTAAATCCTATAGGGTGATTTTGCCGGCGCAAGATACCCCACGTCTGGTTGCCCTGGGACATGTGTTGATTGTGAGTCGCATATGTTGGTTTTCCTCTATCATCAACATTTACGGTTGATCACAGTCGTTGACAATAATCCGGAAGCATTCACGGATGCGTATTGGGAAATTAACTCCCTCCGCGTCTACATACCACAAGCCTAACCTCCTGCAACACATTGTATTTGAATCCTACTGCACTCTGGGCCTTGCATTTTCTTGGATAAGAATACCTTAGTAATCCCAATTGATACTTTCTATTTCCGACATTGGGGTGGACTACTCAGCCAACCCATGACTTTGTCCCGGTCAAATTTCCCTCTTGCACTCCACCGTTCGGAGCAACCCTTGAATCTCTCGGTGAGTGGCGCCTCACCAGTGACTTGGAAAATTGGACATGCTTTCAGACCCTCATTATCGCTCGGTGAACGAAACGTACTGGATCATAGCTTCTCATGGAAGTATCAATATATCATGGAGGGTCATTGACAGCGTTCAGCCTGTGCATGGCGACCAAAGGTTTTGACATTGTAAGTTGAGACTATGAGCCCAACTTTGAGATATTACACCGGCACGCACGATCTCTTGCTCCCTTCCGATACCATTGAAGTAAATTATGGACCGGTCCAACTCCGTGTCGAATACCAGTCACGCAAGGTATCCAAGGTTGCCTAGGCCGCCATTAACCTCCTCTCATTGCTTCTAATAAGTTTTGGTCCGCTTTGGTTCAGCCAGAAAAGTTAGCCTTGCAATAGATAAAGAGGCGCCATTACTGAATACCTATGTACGGTCGATGGCAAGTGGAAATTCAACATTCGCGCTTGTGCATTGGTTTAAAATCGAGCATTACAGGCTGGTCATTTTGTGACCAGTGAGCGGGGACATGACTTGGGTTCCAAGGCATTTTAGCCAGCCCTGATCGAGATTTGTTTTTCCTGAGATGATTTAGGGGTAATGAACAGATCGAGAGGGATCAACAGCCTTAGGTTTATAAATACGGCAACCTTATTGAAGCTATTTCTGCTCCAGCTCCGGTTTAGACCTATAAATCTGGAAAATGTAAGGCATTGACTCAGTATACCCGTGTTGACTTTTCAAGGTATAGGTAGGTCTTCGAAAAAGTCAGCACAGACATCAGCTTTGCATAGATTCGTTGTCATCAGCGAGGCGAATGCAGGTGGCAATTTTCTTCAACAATTGCTCAACGGTAGCGGGAGATTTTCTGGCGAAATAGAAAATGCAAATGATGTCTCTGAATCATAAGGTGATAGTGCCTGGCGCGATGAGTACAACATATTAACGTCAGCATGGAAAAACTAGGTTGTGCCGTGACGTACCTGCGGCTGGCGTACTCGGACCGCTGGGAATCTAGGTTTGATCTGAGAGGGGTGAGTCGCGTTCTGGACAACCTGAGCAGCCTTGAGCCATGTAATCGCTTCAATCTCGCCACGAAACGGTGCATTAACGAGTCCAAGACGTTTTCCATCATAAGTGCATTGTATCATGGACCATCGTGTGATCGATCACAATCGTCAAGTAGAATTGGTGAAGACGTTAAACATGTTTTTCTCGTCGTGGATCAGATAATATTAATTAATGGGTGTTCCTTTTTCCGAGTCAGGCAACTCCAGGAAAATCACTGGTGATGACTCTGCATGCATCAAATATTTAGAGCTCCGAAGTCCGCAACCCACCCGAATTCCGTGTATGATAATGTGAGACCTCCCATGGACAGCAAGGCTGAAAACCCAATGGCGGTCCGTTCCACTTCATCTCATGACACGTCTACGCCATCCTCTCCCCCCACCATGAATCCCACAGATAATGAACCTTTCACGGCTAGCTTTTGGAGCAAAGATGCACGCACATCGTGTATGAGGAAGGCATACATCACCACTCTGGCTCGTGGCACACTTTTGACAGCCGTGGCTATTCTCGCTGTATTGAGCATTTATTGGGGTACGCTTTCATAGACTCAAATCCCGTGGGATAACTCAATTCCTCGCACTCTATTCAGGCGCCTTATGGAAAATACAAGACGGTGTCCACAATCTGAACGGTGTGATCGTCGATTTTGATGGTGGACCAATGGGACAGGTGATACAAGATGTCGCGAAGAACATAACTGGTCCCAAGACCTCGGTAACTTGGTCATCTGCTCCCCCTTCGTCTTTTCCAAATGGACCTACGGACGTGGCTCAAGCGGTCATCGATGAGGTCTACTGGATTGCAATAGTGATCAACCCTGCAGCGACTGCAAAGCTCGCAGCTGCAGTTTCCACAGCAGACCCATCATACAATAGTTCCGAGGCAGTCTCGATTTACGCAGTTGAAGCTCGCAATGAGAATTCCTAGTAGGAACTCACGCTCATGAATGTCTTCAGAAATTACTTACATTCAACTCCAGCCCAATTTTTGTTGCACCACCAGTGAGTATGTTTTTTCCCAGTCATCATGCGGATGTGGATGAAGGAACATAATTCTAGCCACAAGAACTTATGAACATGGCTATTAAGTTATTCGCAAATCAACATGCTATGCAACTCGCTTCCAACTCAAACATCACCCACTTACTTTCCAACGCGCCGGGTGTCGTGACTCAGCCAATGTACTACACATTAGTCAATCTTCGTCCTTTCGACGTATTTGCGTGAGTTTACTTCATTCTCTTCAATGCACCCTCTCTGTTGAGCTGATCTACAGGGCGAGCGCTGCGGATTTCGTCGGTTTAATATACTTACTCATCATCTCAGTACGTGGGTTATGATGGGTGCTCTCTCGTTTAAACTAACGTCTTCATGCCAAAGTTCTTAATAACTGCAAGCAAAATCCCCCATGCGAAAGCGCTCACACTTATTCCTTCTTTCCAGAATTTGAATTTCGGGGCGAGAATGGAAACCGGCCTTGCCCGCCACTTAACTCTACGCTCATTGATACAAGTTCGGATCGTGTCAGCTGTTGGAATATATTTTTTCTTATCGGTCTGTGCTTTTTCAAGCTGTCTTTCACCTGGGCGGAACATTAATGATGGGTTTTCATAGCTAATCTTTGCCTTATTGAGTTTAGCGTTCCAAATTCCCTTCAGCCGCACCATTTCTGGTGGATTTGTGATATTCTGGATACTGTGCTGGATGGCGATGAGTGCACTGTTCGACTAGTTGCATTGATTTGTCCAGTAGAGTCTAACCATTGAAGTTTACAGTGGCCTCGCTCTGGAAACATTAGTCACTATTCTCACACCTAGATTCACACCGTATTTCATGATATTGGTGCGTGATTTTATATACCGTTTTCCCTCGCATCTGATTCGTTTTGAACTGACGGAGCAGTGGATCATCGGTATTATAAAAAATTATCCTTGGGTCTTTGGTCGACTGATTTGCTGATCACCTTTTCCTTTTCCCCTCGAAGTGAATGTTTCAGTATGTTTCTACCCCATTGAGCTTCAACCACCAATCTACCGGTACGGATTTGCATCACCCTTTTACAACGTATCTCGTGCCGTACGGACCATCATTTTTGGCACTCGTAATCAAAGTGCGGGTTATTAGCTATGCTGCATGTTTCATTGCTAATGATGACTCACAACCCCGCTCATAGTCGGCCTGAATTTCGGTCAGTTTTTCTTGGCTTCCTCTGTGAATGCTGTGTGGCTCACTCTAGCGTGCTCTGCGTAGGGGTCCAGTTCGCTTGGATTGCTGTGTCATTGATAACTTTGCCAACTTTCCAATGGTTCAAGCGTAGAGGAGATGTCCGTCAATGGGAGGCGAATCGTGGAGCAGCTAAGGTTCCATGACTGGAAGACATTCGGTGGATCTCTTTCTCTACCCCTTCTCTTTCAATGACCGCATGTAAGGCATTGAGAGATATCTTCCTTGTTTTCCTTAGAATTTATTGTGATAACAGAGGATTTGAGGACATACAATACAAATGCAATTAAATAGCTAGCTCCATCAACATCATGGCACAACAATATGTACTGAAATTATTAATTATCTCTTTGAATTCAAGGATGATCCTTTTCTTTTGTTATTGGGGCATAACTCTTCTCTTTCAAAATGGTTTACATAATCCAAACCATGTGAAATCTTGTAGTTCCTGTTTCTGTTTGCTTATATAAGTACTAGGCAGCATGTATGGTCTTATTAAGCAAACAATGAAATCCAAACTGTAGAAGCTGGATTAAATTATGATCCCCCTCACTCAATTTAATCTGGACCATGAAACCCTGCAGTTCTGGTGTGATTCTAGTATCTGCTCAAATCTATGGTGAGACTAGATGAGTAACCCGTGCTTCGCATGGCACCCCATTTAGAGAATTGGTGGATTTTTACATAGTGAAAATTATGACCTCGCTAAAGCTCGGCATTTTTTCTACATAATTAAAATCACATTCTATATGGCCTCACTAACAGTTGTCTTTTTTCCCACATTATCCTAAACCAACACTCTGTCAGAGAGTCAGCCATAATTCAAGTCTCACTTACTCAAAATGCATGAAGTAGAACATCTTTATATAAAATATTCATCGTTACAGCATCTTCATTGAGAAGCAGTTTTACTCTGTTGAATGTTCCAGTTGGTTCCCCAAGAGACTGACATAGAATTGACAAAGATAAAACATAGGGACTCACAGGTCTATTACAACAGTGCCTTGGATTGTCACTTGGATTGTTGGATTCAAATTTCAGACTGTCTTTTTTTTTGAGTTGGATTGTTCAAAGTGAACTCGGATTAGTGTTACCACCAGTTTGGCTTTTTTCTGGCTAAACTGAGAGCCGAGCTGAGTTTTAGCTGAACTGAGCTGGATTTTTCAAGCCAGCTGCACTTTCTGAGTTCTGTAAATGGCTTGAATTAGTGTCTTCCTTTACATTGTATTTAACATCCTAGAATAATTGTAATAGATACAAAGAATTATATTCTGTAATAAAATACTCTTTAACAGCTCGTGGGAATAACCATGGGCTTGTCAAAGTATCACAGCTTGGCTTGTAGCCATTGGGATTGAAGCCAGCTTGTCCTGGGTCAGCTTGGCTCAGAGCCAAAACTGAGCTGTGGCAACACTAACTTGGATTGTCTGGTTCAGAGTTGCCAATTGGATTGATCACATGGGAGTTGGACTGTCAAGTTCAGAATCAGAGTGTTCAATTTGGAGATCATTCAATTTGGAGACAGATGGTCTGATTCTGACTGGATTGTCTGATTTAGACATGGATTTTCTGAGTCGTGTTTTTGGACTGGTCACTTGTACTTGCAAGCTCTGCCTCAAATGATGGTGTTCCACCACACTAAGGCTCTCAATTGTTTAGACCTGTGGGTAAGGGTATGTGAGAACCCTTGGGTCAGATCATGACCTGGCACTTAAATAAGTGCTGGGTACCCATATCTGTATGACCTGTGGGTGATTTTCTATTTGTGTTTATTTTGGCTGGTTGGGTTCTGCAAACAGATAATATATATTTAATTAAACAGGAGGCTGACCCAGCAACTAAATTACTCCTGGGTATGAATATAGGTATCTGCAGGTAAACCTATGTGACCTGTAACCAGCCTTACTGCAAGGGGAACATATATTGGCCTGATTTGGCCATATGCTGACACCTATGCTCTATTCTACATCATGCTGGACTCCAGGGGAGTATGCAGCATGACACTTCCCACTTACTTTCCTCTCTTTAGCTGTAACACAGACACATATCTGCTGTGTGAGTCATGCTTAGCTATCATGTTGGTTTGGTTGGTGGATATCAGCGAGCACCATGCAGTCTGATTTAGGGCCCCTTTCATGTACACATGTACATACCCATACTCTTGGATACCATCTCATCTCTCTGGGTATGTGAGTCACCAAACATACCTGTACTCCCCATTTCTCACAGATAGCCACAGATACCAGCAGGTATCTGCATATTTGTCACAGGTATACTCACCATTTTTTTCAAGAGTATAGGTATGTGTTAGAACCCAGATCTGTCCTCCAATTTTCTGCATTTCCAATAAACCTCTTTTTCTGATTATTCTGATACACCGGGAACATGATACAAAATGTACCAAGAGAAAAGTGTGGGAAAATTGTGCAAAAAGATCGAATTTTGACACCATTTGTATGGTGAGAAAATTGAAAACATAGTGTGTTTTTGGTCAACATTTGTTTGGGGTGCAGATGTTGAACAAAGTTAGGATTTGATTGGGGTGAAAATTAGGAATTTGCATCAGATTTGTGCCCCACACAATTCACGGCATTTTTGTTAATTTTATCATGATTTTCACACCCAAGCATTTTGTAAACAAAGTTACAATTTTCCCAGGGAGAAAATCAAGAACAAAGAGGAAATTGCATACAATTTTCCTGCAATTTCCCTTTTGTTCTCAATCTTCTCCCTGGAAAAATTGTAATTTTGCCCACAAAATGCTTGGGTGTGAAAATCATGATAAATTTAACAAAAATGCCCTGAATTGTGTGGGACACAAATCTGTGGCAAATTCCTAATTTCCACCCCAATCAAATCTTAACATTGGTCAACATCTGCACCCCAAACAAATATTGACCAAAAAAACACTATGCTTTCAATTTTCCCACCATTTTCCCACCATACAAATGGTGTCAAAATTCGATCTTTTTTCACAATTTTCCCATGCTTTTCTCTAGGTACATTTTGTGTCATGAGGGTCATTCACATGTATTGAGGTTGCAAACAAGCAGACTAAATGTACATTATCTCAATCACACATCAGAATTAATAGCTTTACATCTATTTTGATGTTTACGCTAACTATTGATACATATGTATAATCTAAAGTTTTTTAAAATTTTATACAATATCTTCCTTCCACTAATGATACATATTTTATTCAACAGGCCTATCTCAATGTAGCCATAACTTTTATTGTATGTCTAACATACTATGATACACATCATGTCTAGTTGCACTCTATATCATCATTGCTTATTTATACTTGTAAAACATTGTTGTATGGCTTCTGTATTATAACAGATCAAAATTGTGATGGTATGTATCTCTTATATACACTCATCCAAAAAATCCTGAATGTACGTAACAGATAGTTAAATACAACATAAACATAGAACTTCTAATGATTCTACTTCATTCAGAATGTCCATCTATATTCAGAAACATAGCTTTTAAATGTGTTGGTTATAATACATCATAAATTAAATGCACATTTGGATAAAGTTATGAACAACCTTCTGATCCTGAATGACCCTCCATGTCTCCAGTGATATAACCACATTTGAACATTCTTAGTCAAGATCCATCTTCAATCTTATACCCATAGGTTTTACCCTGATTCCATATTTGCTCCATTTCAGTATTACATATCACATATCCTTACCTTTTCTGTTCCTGATTTGGAATTCCACATATTCCTTTAAATATGCTTCTCTATCTAAGCTTTTCTTTAGCTTGTATATTGATTATTCTGATTGTTCTTCCTTATGTCATTTGTAGTTCTGATGCTACACTATGTATAATGCTCCAAATGCATGTATACAATTGATCATTATCTTGACATCTCAATCAGATACTTTCCAATTACTCCTATCCTACTTCCAATTTCCAAATTCCACTCCTTGGTTAATTCTGCTTTCCCACAAAGCACCATCCTCCCTCAATATTGATTTATCATTACTTCTCTTTCTTCCACATTGATTATTCTGCATCTCCAAATATTCTGCATTCTTCTGTATGCTCAGTTAAGTCTTGACTCATCCATCTTATCATTGATCTCTATACAGATCTGACTAAAACAATATTTTAAATTCTGACTTGTCAAGAAGTCTGATTTACCAGGGCACCAGAAATCCAAGAGGGTGCAACCCATAAGTTGAAGCTGACACCCATGTATTCCCATGTCTAGTCCTTTCGGTTCTCCAAGTCTTCCAACATCTTCGGATTCTTTAAATTCCAATATCCAATATTTCCAACCAAGGAGAAATTCAGCTACCCTGATAGTATGGTGTTACAGTAACTGTTACTCATGCAATGCCCTAGTCTGATTTGTAGATAATGTCAAACTGTTATCTTATAGGTGCCTATCACCTGTATGTGCAGTAAGTAGATAGCTCATGTAAATTGTGTAGACTTAGGATTAGAGGCATCTCACATTTCCCTTGTGCACATCCCCTTACACTTACACCATATCAACACTGATATAAAGCAACAGTTCAGATTCTCATTGTCTGATGCCAAGTCATATAATCTAGCCAGTTCAGAAGTGGATTCCATGACTCAGAATTAAATTGGCCAGTTCAGAGTCATTTTGGTTGGTTTGGAGTTAGATGGTCTGATTCATAATTGGATCATCAGGCCAGTATGAAGTCAGATTGACCAGTTTGAGTTGGACCAGCGAGATCAGCATCAGACTGGTTAGTTCAGAATTGGGTTGGCCAGTTCAGGATCAGATTAGCTGGTTTGGAGTTGGATTGTTGGATTTGGAATCAGATTGGCTGCAGTGGTTCAGAGTCAGATTAGCTGGTTCATCAGTTTGGCCAGTTTAGAGTTGGATTAATCTTATTCAGAGTTAGATTGTCCCTTTCAGAAGCAGTTTGGAGTTGGATTGGCCAGTTCAGAGTTGGATTGAGATCAATCTATCTGATTTGAATTCAGCTTGTTCAGATTCTGATTCACTGATTCAGATAGATTATTGTCTGATTCATTCAGATTCTCATCTGTTTTTATTTTGACACTCCAGGCTGCCTCAGGACACCAAACTTTAACCCTAAACTTGCCTGGAAGACACTGCCTTGGAATTATTGTCATTTTCTTGGGGAAAGGCTCAGGCAAGTGCCAGGGATGTCCCAGAAGCCTCCTTGATTTTTCCTATATTTCTCTGGACATTATTTGGGCTGCTGTGGGGCTCAGGATCCAACTTTTGAGCTGACAAATCATGACAACTCATGGGCGCTAAAAAGCGCCCACCACCCACCGTCGCACTTTAATATATAGACTAGATGAGTAACCTGTGCTTTGCATGGCACCCCGTTTGGACTTTGGTGGATTTTTGCATAGTGAAAATTATATTCTTACACAGCTACATGGCCTCGCTAAAGCTCAGCATTTTTTCTACATATCAAAAAATTACATTATTTTCTGCACAATTAAAATCACATTCTATATGGCCTCACTAACACTTGGTTTTGTTCTACATTATCTGAAACCAACATTCTGTCAGAGAGTCAGCCATGGTGCCATATCATATCAAGCCAGATGGAGGAAGCAGAACATCTTTATATATAATATTTTTCATTACAGCATCTTCATTAGTGATCTGCATGGGTACACATAACCCATGAGGGTTACAGGTATGAGTACCCACAGGTTTGGGTGGTATGTCACTGCGCTCATGCACATGTATGTGCGGGCTCAGTGGGGGTGTTGTGGTGACAAAGGGTGTGGGTGTGGTGGCAAAGAGGGCAGTGGGGGTCCTGTGGCAAGGAAGGCGGCAGGCAGAGTAGGGGCAGTGGGGTGGTGGTAGGGGCATGGTGGCAGGGGTGGCATGATAGAGGGTGCGGGGTGGCATGGTGTGGTGGTGGTGGGGTGTGCGCAGATAGGGGCTGTGGATGGGGATGGCATGCACGTGGATGGGGGCTGTGTGGATGCTGGAGGTGGTGGGAGGTGGTGGAGGTGGGTGGAGAGGTGTGTGGGTGATGAAGGCTGGCAGAGATTGCTGGCCCATACCTGAGGTGTACCTGTGGCCCTGGCAAAACCCATACCCAGGCAGTGGGTACAGGTCAGCTCATGGGTTGGGTATGGGTTGAGGTTTTAGAACCTGTGGTTTACCTGTGCCGATCACTAATCTTCATTGAGAGGTGGTTTTATTCTGATCCCATTGCTTCCCTATGAGCCTGTGACATAGAATTCACAATGATCAAACACAGGGAGGGACTCGCAGGTCTGTTCCAACAGTGCCTTGGATTGTCAGATTAAGACTTGGATTGTAGGATTCAGACAGTCTGATTTTGAGTTGGATTGTTCAAAGTGGATTTGAATTGTCTGGTTCAGAATCAGACTGTTCAATTTGGAGTCAGATTGTTTGAATCTGATTTGAATATGTGATCTCCAATTTAGAATTGGATTGTCTGATTTGACTTAAAGACAGATGGTCTGATTTGACTTGGATTGTCAGAGTTGGACATGGATTTTCCAATTCACAATTGGTTTGGCCAGTTGTACTGGAAAGCTCTGCCTCAAATGGTGTTGTTCTCCCACATTAATATCTCAATAGGTTAGACCCATCAGTAAAGATATCCATACCTGGGTTGTGAGAAACCTTGGGTCAGATTATGACCTAGCACTTAAATAAGTGCTGGATATATATTAGCCATATGCTGATACCCATGCTCTACTGTATGTCATGATGGACTCCAACAGAGTGCACAACATGACACTTCCCACTGTCCTCTCTTTACACTTCTCTGATGTAGCACAGACAGTTATCTTCCATGTGAGTCACACTTAGCTATTGTGTCAGTTCAATTGGTAGGTAGATAGCACTGCAGTGACATAGAAGGACTGTTATCTTATTAGTGCCAATTGCCTGCATATATATAGTAGATAGCTCATGTACATTCACTACCTTGGTATAGACTTAGGATTAGACTCTTAGAGGCATCTTGCATCACCCTTATACACATCCCCTTACACTTATGCCACATCAGCGCTAATATAAAGCAACATTTCAGAGTCTGATTTCTGATTTGGACACAGATTTTTCAATTCCAAGTTGTATAATCTGGCCAGTTCAGAGTTGGATTGTCTGGGTCAGAGCCTGATTTTCTGATTTGGATGTAGAAAATCAGATAATCCGGATTGCCCAGTTCAGAATCAGTTTGGCTGGAAGTCAGTTTGGAGTCAGTTTGGTTGGTTTTAGATTGTCTGATTTATAATTGGATCATTGGGCCAGTTTGAAGTTGGATCTGAATTGAATCAGTTTGACCAGTTTTGAATGAGACCAGATGGATCAGCATTGGATTGGTCAGTTTGGAGTTAATCAACTGACTGGTTTGAAAATGTATTGTCATATGTGGAATCAGATTGGCTCCAGTGGTTCAGAGTCAGACTGGCTGGTTGATCAGATTAGCCAGTTCAGAATTGGATTAATCTCATCCAGGATTGGATTGTCCCAATCAGAATTAGTTTGGAGTTGGACAGTCTGGCCAGTTCAGAATCAGATTGGCTATTCAGAGTTGTATTGGGATTGTTTAATTTGGATTCAGCTTGTGAGATTCATATTTGAATTCACTAATTCAGACACAGATTATTGTCTGATTCATTCAGATTCTCATTTCATTTATTTTGACACTCCAGGCTGCCTCAGAACTCCAAACTCTAACCTTAACCTTGCCTGGGAAGACACTGCCATGGGATCAGTGTTATTTTCCTGGGGTAAGCTCAGGTAAGGTACAGCCAGGTCCAGGTGGCTTCCCTGATTTTTCCCATATTTTTCCTGATTTTCTTTCCTGGTTTTATTGGGGCTGCTCTGGGCCTCAGGAGCATTCAAACTCTGAGCTGACCAATTTTGGGCGCCTAAAAACACCCACCACCCACCAAGGAACTTTAATATATAGATGTGTATAATAATACAAATTTCACTGCATGAAACACTCAATGATTGGACTTAGGAAATTTGCAAAAGCTGCCTGGCCAGCTATGACCAGAAGCTCAGTGGGGCTGAGCAGCACTAATAACCTCTCTCTGGGTTCCCTTCTGCCGCTTTGTCACCAAGGTATGTCATTTGCACCTGGCCCTAACCCTGTTTGATGCACTTGTGTCTTACAGGCCCTCACGGAAGAGGTCATGCTGACACGAAGACAGCACCAACAATGCTAAAAGACAGAAGTCAGAAGCCAAAGAACAGGAATGGACCTTGTATAAACTCAAAGTCGCTCAACTGAAGATGGATATGGATGACTTGCTGCATGACACACAGGGCATACAAGCTGCCAAGGATGTGTTGAACCAGAAAATCGAGACTTCTTCAGTGGGAGAAGCACTGCTAGTGCAAAAAGAGTTGTAGGGGAAGGAGATGATGGTGACAACTCTGCCATGGAGTCAGACATATCTGGTGAGGCTTTTACATGAAGACTTAAATACAAACAATAGATTTGTTATTGATGTGGTCCATCAGGTGAATGTTCTTGATCAACTTCAAGTCTTTGGCCACTGTTGGACAGAGCTCAGTGCCATGGTCCAAGGTAAAGTCACAGATTTGTTCAAAGTATTTCTTGTTCCAGTGACCATCCTTTCCCCCATTTGAATGAAAATAAATAGCTGCCTGTGCCATCTTTGGATCCTTCAGCCAACACTTGTGACTCTGGTCTATCCCATTGGGGTACTTGGGCAGATCTTTAAGTACAAGTTTCAGTATCTGCATCAAATGTTTGAACACTTCACTCACAGCATTCTGGTGGTGAAACCCAGTCTCTTAACAGATATACAGCAGCTAACATTAACAGTACTAACCTTGAGCTTGATTGGCAGTGAGTTTTTATATAGATTGAGGCTCACACTTAAACTCGCTGCCTCCACAGCTCCCTCCTGGTCTGTCTGTGCACTCACTCCCCCTGCATCCTCTGCTTGGATGGAGGCATCCACAGGATCAGCTGGGATGTCTGGTCCCACACTTCAATATGGTGAGTACTTTTTCTAGTTTGTGGAGCCTAGCGTCTTGTGCCATTATGGTATTGAACAGGGCCTTCTAGTGCGCATGGCTTTCATCCTGCAACATTTCTGCATCCCTCAGCTCTATCCCTGTAAGTAGCAAAATCATCCTGGAGCTGCTTGATTGACATGTCAATTAGTTCTTTCTGTACATCAAGATCACCACGCAATGCCCTCAATACTGCTGCATTCTTTCCCAGTGGCTGCCCCCCAGGCCTCAGGGCGCACAGCAGTTGCTGTGGGCATAACTGAAGCTGAGCAAGCAACCAAGAGGTGGAAAAGGAGTTGGTGTTGAATGAAGGGGGGACTCTGGTGGTGATTGATGGGTGTATATGCACCCCAATCACTGGATCTTGAGTTTACTTTGCTTTATGTGATATATCTCATACTAATATATGGTATTTTATTGTAAGAATGTAGATTCTTACAGTAGCATATATGCTACCAATGAAGGAATATAAGCCACCAGAGTGGTTTATGGGAGGTATTATATAAGGGACCCATTAGGGGTGCCTGTAGATAGTGGACAATATACAGTTGTCCACAAGTAATTAGATAAGCATAGATAATCTTGTATACACACATCGCACAGACACCAATACATATATTGGCACAGTCTGTCTAGTGTGAATAAGAATCTTCTTACACATTTTTGACTGCCAAGAAATTGGCAGCACCACGATAACAAAACAAAAAAAAAGATCAACCAATCTTTTTACCCAAACTGACGAGTTACCACTTGCCGGAATTCTTGGAAACAGTAAACAGACATTTACTGTTTATTCTTCTAAACCAATAGAAGAACACCACAGTGTGACTGATAGATTGTAGATCTATGGCGTAGATAAGGAATCAAAGCCAAATGCCTAGATCCCGAGAGGATCCAGATACATCTGGGGCCACAGCCAAGGGCCTAGACAGGAGAAGTGAGCCTGCCCACGATGTGGACAGGTGAATGGGAATGCCAATGAGGATAACTAGTCCTCGTATCATTATGGCACCTGTAGCTTCCGACTCTAGGAGTCGAAAGTGAGAATCAGCGGATCGAAGAAGATCCACACAGGACGAGTCAGAAACAGATGATATATTGTCTGTTAAGAAAACTAGAAGAACTTTGACTAGGTCAAATTGTCTCTTGATGAGTCGAGAGAACTGCTGACAAGTGACATGGATGATTCGCCAGGGGTGCGAATGTCACAGCTCCCACATGTCCAGAAACATTGCAGATCACGAAGTTCACCGTCCCAAGCAGGGATGATGGAGCAAGGGTTCGTGCGCCAGGAGGAAGAAACCCAGTGATATGAATGTACAACTGGACACATTGCCCAGATGATTACAGCTCTCAAGGAGAGCTGTAAACACGTAGATACTACGCATGAAGTGGGCCGGCAAGCGGCTGAGGCAGCTTGTGCAGCGGACGACACTGCGAACCAACTCCAGACCTTAGGAGATGGTATGGAACTGTTAATACAATCCCTGGAGGAGGAAGTACAGGGACCTTTGCAAGGAAAGGCCTCCAAGCGCGGCAACAATCCCAATAGGGATTGTGAAGTTGACTGTGATGCAGAAAAGGCTTGCAGGAAGCGAGACAGACAGAGGATGCTGCCTCCGACTGGTCTGAGCACTAGAAGTGGTCCTTGAGAACCTAGTGCGACGATAGAACAAGACAGCATCAGTACGTGCCGGCGTACTGAGGAGGAGACGGATCGCGAGTTAGAGGCTCGCTGACAAGCATGATACTCGACAGCGCCTACTACACTACAAAAGACGCTCACTGCACACGCGCCTATCATCATCAGCTTTCGCCAGACCATCATCTGCTGTGCTACCTCCAGTCTGCCAGACACATCATCTCCACACTCATTCTATTTTTCATCAATTCTATTTTCAATATGCCATCCAGCATTGCCGCCACCACGTCCCATGATTCATTTCAGATGACCGCCAAGCCAGACATACTCGTTGGACCACGCGTTGAACTTCCTAGTCGACGTTCTCCCCTTGATGTTCATTTGTCCAGTCCTCCTCCACAAGTCGCACATCGTCGGTACTATCCCCTATATGTCGAATCTCCTGAAGGCCCATACCGAATATTCCCCTCATATCCTCCTTATCACATTCACGATTGCGTATGGGTATTCGATCAAACCTTCCATGCTCCCTTCTACGTCATCGGTTTTGACCCAAACTTCGAACCAGTGAATGGTTGGCATCGCATCGTCCTCAGGAATAACTGGTACATCAAAGAGCACGGACCAGGAACAGAGATTTGCTACGGTTATGTGCCTAAGGACTTCGTCAAGAAGGGCTCGTCTTCGTTCCCTCTCTGGAGGAAATTCGTATCCAAGTGTCGTGATTGGTTCACATGTTTCTGAGTCGTCATCAAGTCACATGACTCACTTACTCATCTTCGGAGAAATTTGACAAGCAACTGGAATCCTATTGGACGGCTATGACTCATTTTCATCACCTGACTCACTCGCTTCTTGGCTGTACTTCTATTTCCAATTGTTCCACATGGTCTATTGTCTATGACTCACTTCTATTCTATTTCTGGCTTCTATTTCAAATTCGCTGCCATATTTCCCCTCATTTCTTCGACCACCTGACTCATTTTTCCATTTCCTTACAAACCACCTTCCTATTTTGGTTTTCTGCCTCTCGCCGTTAGTCATTTCTCCTGTCTGCTGTCGACGACATCGTTGTATGGCATACTCGCATCGTTTGTTGTTCTGCTCATGTATATAAGGCCTGTTTCGCCTTAGTGTACCCCAATTCACCTCTATCAGTTGGATTCACTTGTCTAAATCTCAAGTCTAAGTCTTCTAAGTCTACTACTACTACTACGTCTACATCAAGGCCAGCTTTGTCAATCACGTGACATTTGCTGTTGTATCTCGTCTACGCTTACGTCAGCGTATTACATCATCATCATCACTGCTACGTCATCATCTTCGTCCTTGTTCTACTTTTGTTGCTGCTGATAGCAAAGCGCACTGAGCCAAACACCAGTGTAAGAAGCCGTGCAACGACGACACCGCTACCCACTGTCTTTTGGATTCATTTCCGAAAGTAAACCGACATCGCGATAGAGAAAATATCCACGAAGAAATTCGCAGATCAAAAAGAACTTATGTTGAGCAAGAAGTGCTCAAAGCAGCAACCCAACAGTCACTGCGGGAGATGATGAAGTCTGACGCTGATAGCATCAGTACTATGACTAGCATTCACGTTGGTCTTGAACGTGAGTTCAATCATTGGGATAGGATCGAACATAAGGCAGCGTGATGGAAACACTGTGTGCTAGAACTCCGTGCTCAACACACAGGTAAGCTAGTCGAAGAAGCATTTACTGCAGGAATCAAAGGCGAGGCCTTTAATAAACTGATTGAGTCAGCGAGAGTGGCTCAATCCGTCCTCAGTAGCAGCTATAGACTGAGGGATGCTTTTCTAATGGCTGACAAACGTCGACTGTTGTATCAGATTGATGAAGACATTGTTGATCCACCAGTGCAGCAGGATGTGAATATTCACGTCCTCCAGCCACACAGGCAGATACAAGCAATACCGCGTGCAGTATCACAAGCAGTCACGGATCCTGAAAGGAGGATCCAGGAGGTAGGAGGAAATCCATCTACCTATGTAGATGGAGTCGCAAAGATGGTGTGAGCTGCCCTTGAGAAACACAAGGACAGCGAGCCGGACAGATCCGTGCTTGCCAAAGCTGGAGTAAAACTACTTCACCCAGCAGAATATGCTGGGAGAGCAGATCTCGAAGAGTTCAAGAACTTTGTCTCAGGGATCCTGAGATGGCTAGGCATGAATAGTTTATTGGGACCATCTAGTACAGAACTCCAGTTAAACTATTTAGGCACTCACCTTAAGGGCGAGGCATTGGAGTGGTACGCCCGAAATATCAAGCGTCATGATCGAGTTGTAATCAACTGGACTCTGGAGAGTGCAATCGCTGGGTTACAACAGCGGTTCCTTCATGCACTCACGCATAGGCATGCATCGAATAAGTTCGACACAATTGTGCAGGGGACCAGAACCGTTCAGGAATTACTGAATGATATTACAAAGTATGCAGCGCAGATGATACATCCGCCAGATGAGTATACGATCCATAAACAGTTTGTAGCAGCGCTTCAAGAAGCACTGCATCATGAAGTCTTAAAATTAGGCTACATGACAGAATTCAGTTCAATAACTGAGTTATATGAAGCCGCAAAGGCTCTAGAGGATGCATCTCGATATGACATTGGGTCGTGGAAAACAGAGACTAGCAGCGCTCACATGCTGCAGGCAAAGCCCACTTCAACAACCAGTCAAAATCAGGCTGTGCCAAGCTCATCTCGAGCCCCTAATACAGGAAGCCGTTCTACGGCAAAGCAGACGATATATCGTCCGCCAAATGCTCGACCTCAAACAGAAACAAGGCTGACTACACCCCAAACAGGGGTACAGGTTACGCAGAGAGCTGGAGCTTTAGTAGCTTCTTGTCCTTCACAGAAACCTTCTGGAGGTCCAGGAGGTCAAGGATGTAGCACAGAATGTGCTACGTGTGGACAAGTCAGGCATATCAAGCCGAATTGCCTGCAGTGGAAGAGCAAACCGCGCATAGCAGGTGCACGGTTGGAAGAAGTGGTTGAGCACTCAGGGAGTGCTCAAGAAGGGGAGGAGGAGCCACAAATTGGCAAACCAGACAAAATACTAGTAGAAGACTTGAATTCAACAGGATGACCAACATATGTACCTATCTAATTGATAGAGGCAAGGATGATCTGCAAAATATTGTACTGTAGAGACAACTATTTATGCATTACGATCGGGGGTATCAAGCAGTGCAATAAACCAATTTACAAGCAAATGGACATCCAGGATGACCATAGAATGAGATCGGCGAACTAGTCGCTGATTACCAGTTGGAAATCATGCCTTATCAATGGGATGATGAAGATGATACAAGAATGCAAAGTTCGTATCAAGCAGACGGAGTATGTCCGCTAGAAGGATCGTATGAGAAAAGGCGATGCATATATGCGGCACAGACACCAACTACCATCGTCAGTGGTGGGTTAAGTTGAAACAAGGACTTCCGCATCCACGCGGGAGTCATAGACAAGACCATTGAGCCTGTCTATGATCATCGGTTCAGACCACGTGATAAGACATGCCCCAAACAGGCGCATATAGACAACCAAACAATCTCCGAGTATTGGGAGATTGGTGGAGTCAGAGCCCACTGGTTGCTAGACAGCAGGTGTGAGGGAGTCATGCTCTCTCCAGATTTCATATGTGCTGTAGGCATTAAGACATTTGAACTCGAATGTCCAATTGGTCTACAGCTAGCATGTGTCGGCAGTAAGTTGACCATCAACTATGGAATGCACACCAACATCCATTTTGGTGAGCTTAATATCGAGGAATACTTTGATATAGTGAACGTAGATTACTACGACGCAATACTAGGAACACCATTCACCAGGAACATGATACAAAATGTACCAAGAGAAAAGTGTGGGAAAATTGTGCAAAAAGATCGAATTTTGACACCATTTGTATGGTGAGAAAATTGAAAACATAGTGTGTTTTTGGTCAACATTTGTTTGGGGTGCAGATGTTAAACAAAGTTAGGATTTGATTGGGGTGAAAATTAGGAATTTGCATCAGATTTGTGCCCCACACAATTCAAGGCGTTTTTGTTAATTTTATCATGATTTTCACACCCAAGCATTTTGAAAACAAAGGTACAATTTTCCCAGGGAGAAAATCAAGAACAAAGAGGAAATTGCATACAATTTCCCTGCAATTTCCCCTTTGTTCTCAATCTTCTCCCTGGAAAAATTGTAATTTTGCCCACAAAATTCTTGGGTGTGAAAATCATGATATATTTAACAAAAATGCCCTGAATTGTGTGGGACACAAATCTGTGGCAAATTCCTAATTTCCACCCCAATCAAATCTTAACATTGGTCAACATCTGCACCCCAAACAAATATTGACCAAAAAAACACTATGTTTTCAATTTTCCCACCACTTTCCCACCATACAAATGGTGTCAAAATTCGATCTTTTTTCACAATTTTCCCACACTTTTCTCTAGGTACATTTTGTGTCATGTCTCCAGTGATTCCAACATAGATTAGGGATATCCCTCAACTTTAGAGACGAGGGATGCATTCATATGGGAACGGAAGTAATTCTGAACCATGCGAATGCTTGGGAAGAGCAGCTGGACTATAAAAACCCGGCTGAATGCAAGACTCGAATCATGAGTCTTAAGCCCAAACTAGTGAGCCACAAACCGTGACTTGAGACTGGCTCTTCGTTGCATGTGGAGCCATCAACGAGCTCACCAGATGGGAGGTGAGACAAGGGAAAATGGAAAGAAAACCAAAGAAACATTGATGTTGGTCTACTCAACCAATGTACCGACGGGATTGACAAGGGATGTACTCACACCAAGCCACTGTCATTGATGGTGGAGGACTTTCCCAAACTAAGGGAAAGATGGGAACTAGAGTACACAGACCTCTTCGGAGGTGTATCGTTAGAACTTCCTCCTTGGAGGGAGATTAACCATGAAATTAAGTTCGTGGATGAAACCAAACAGTTTCATTATTGATTACCGAAGTGCCCAGAAGCACTTCAAAACAAACTGATCAACAAAGTCGACCGGTATACCACCACTGGTTGGTGGGTAGCAGCGTCAGTACATTCTGCAGCGCCAGCGCTATGCATTCCGAAGAAAAATGGAAAGCTCAGAACAGCGATAGACTTACGCCTACGCAATGACAACACGGTGAAGGACATTATGCCCTTCCCAGACCAGGATACGATTCGGCATGACGTAGCTCATGCTATGTATCAATCCAAGCTTGACATGTCCAACGTGTACAAACAAATATGCGTAGTCGAGGAGGACGTTGACAAGATGGCCTTCGCGACTATATTCAGTACATTCAAAAGCCAGGTTATGCAGATTGGCGACTGTAATGCACCGTCTACATTTCAACGTCTCATGACATTGATTTTTCATAACCAAATTGGTCAATCAGTCCACATATACTTGGACGATATATTTATCTATTCAAGCTCTATAGAAGAGCACAAAAAACACCTTTGACAGGTGTTTGATATTTTACATGAGGCACATTTGTTTCTCAGTGGAAATTGATCCAAGATCGATTTGTATTTGCATTGTATGGAGTGCCTTGGTCACAGAATAGATGACAAGGGCATACATGCTGATGTGGATAAAATGGAGAAGGTTGGAGGTTGGAGAAGACCTTGAACATTTAATGAAGTCCAACGATTTCTAGGACTCGTGCAGTATCTGGCACCATATATGCCAGATTTGATGGCATATGCAACTCCCTTATCAGGAAGTGCATGCAATAACAGGACGTTTCAATGGACGCCCTTAGTGGATAAGTGCTTTGAATCCATCAAAGCGCTAGCATGTAGGGCTCTGATTCTGAAGCCGATAAATCCTGCTAGCTCAGAACCCATTTGGGTTGTGACCGACGGTTCCAAATCTGGAGTTGGGGCAGTTTACAGATAAGGTCTGGACTGGACGACTTGTCGTCCAGCAGGATTTCTATCAAAGAAGTTCAGTCCCGTGCAACAGCATTACAAAATGCATGAGCATGAGACAATTGCTATCCTTGAAGCACTTATGAAGTGGGAGGATAAGCTGCTAGGTCGCCAGTTCACACTGGTGACGGATAACAAAGGTCTCAAATACTTCAAGACACAACAGCATCTGTCAGACAGACAGGTGCACTGGTGGGAATTTCTCTCCAGATTCAACTATACCACGGTACATGTACCAGGGGTGGAGAACAAAGTAGCCGACTGTCTGTCATGCTACTACGAGAATGACAAGCAGGGTGAACATCACCCAGCAGAAGAATATGTCGACGCAGATGCGTGGCTAGACCCAGAAGGAGAATTTCTCCCAACAGATAGATTTGTAGAAATACAAATCGCCGCAGCACGATGGTTGCAACGATTACAAGATGCGACAGAGCAGCGTGTCATAGACCCACAGCAGATGAAGCAAGCAGGGGAAGAACCTCCCACACAAGTGGAAGGTGATGAGGAGGATGATGTACTAGCTACAACGTCGGGTGCAGACTCAGAGAGTCTACGTTCATGCATAGAATGTGAGTTTGACCTAAAACAAGCCGTAGCCAATGGCTATGGAACAGATCCAATACTCAAGAAAGTATTGGCAAGTCCTGAGGCTCACCCTTGAGCTGGGGTGAGAAACGGACTGGTTGGACAAAGAACCAGTTCAATAAAGACATAGTGTGTCTCCCCCAGGAAGTTTTTTCCAAGGGGAGGAGAATGGTCGAGATAATTATCAATCATGCACATAGAGTAGTTGGCCACTTTGGGCAATTCAAAACTGACAAGTACATCAGGCGATCGTACTGGTGGTTGGGAATGGCAGCCGACATAGAGTTGTTTTGTGGATCCTGTGCAGCCTGTCAGGCTGCAAAGAAGGACAATAAACGACCAGCAGGGTTATTGCATACCCTGCCGATACCTGATAGACCGTGGCAGTCTATTGGAATGGACTTTGTTGGTCCATTGCCAGAATCGAAGGGTCATGACTATTTACTGGTCGTGATTGACAGACTCACGTCCATGGTGCATTTAGTCCCAACTACGATGAGAGTGACTGCGCGACAAGTCGTGTGGTTATACCTCAAAGAGGTAGTACGGTTGCATGGAGTACCTGACTCAATAATATCAGATCGCGATGTCGGTTTACTTTCGGAAATTAATCCAAAAGACAGTGGGTAGTGGTGTCATCGTTGCATGGCTACTTACACTGGTGTTCAGCTCAGTGCGCTTCGCTATCAGCAGCAACAAAGGTAGAACAAAGATGAAGACGAAGACGTAGCAGTGATGAAGATGATGACGTAATATGCTGACATAAGCATAGATGAGATACAACAGCAAATGTCACATGATTGACAAAGCTGGCCTTGATGTAGACGTAGTAACTGTAGACTTAGATCAGTGAATCCAACTGAAAGAGGTGAATTGGGGTACACTAAGGTGAAACAGGCCTTATATACATGAGCAGAACAACAAACAATGTGAGTATGCCATACAACGATGTCGTCGACACCAGACAGGAGAAATGACTAATGGCGAGAGGCAGAAAACCAAAATAGGAAGATGGTTTGTAAGGAAATATGGAAAAATGAGTCAGGTGGTCAAAGAAATGAAGGGAAATTGTAAGGGGAACCCCTCATACTGCTCCTTTTTATTCTCCTTCTCCTATTCTCCTCTCTTATTCATGTTCACCCCTTCTATCCCCATCTCCCTTTTATCTCTCTTTTCTCCCTGTTGTTTCTATCTAATATTCCCATTTCCTTAGCCGCAGGTACCTATTATCAAGTACACTGTGAGTGTGACCACGCTCACACCATCACCCACCGTTTTTTGGAACTTCGCGGTTACTTTAACAGCGAATTTTAGTCTCACTCGTGAGGGCTACACAGGTACACTGATTAAAGTGCACTGCGACAGTGTAGCGCCGCTTAACAGCTGTGCTTAGTACAAGCACAGCTCAGGAAAAATAATTCCTGAGGAACAGTAGAAAGAATACGGAATACTCCGTACTGATCCTTCGAGATCGCCGAAGGATTGAGGGGAATCAAGATCTATCCGTAGATCACGAAGATTGAGAGACGTACGTCTCTCACCAAGGGTCCACTGTAGAGGGTTACAGGTAGAATGAACATTGAGGTCGAACGTCACTGATCAGGTCGCTACTCGGTCCTAGAGTAGATACTTGGTAAGACCAAGCAGAAGAAAGGGTTTCAGTATGTATATTAAATGCAGTGCTGTTCCTTTAGTAAGCAGCAGTAACCCATATACGTCAGATTAATCTGAACGTACTTTGAAACCATCATAGAAGACTCGGTACTCGAGACCCCCATTGAGTTCAAAGTGGTATCTTGACCTTAACAGGTGAAGATATTGACTCTTACCGGGTTTATTTAACCCATGGTTAAAGAAACGGGTAGGAAATCCATTCCTGTCCAAGAAACATCTGTCTATATGATCGACAGGTTGAAGCATGCAGCAAGGAACTGCCGCAGACCATAATCGTCACAGACAGACGACATGAGCCGAGCACTACTAAACGTAACACTCGTCGTTAGTTCAAGGTGTTACGAACAACACGCTTGACGACGTGAGGAGATTTACATCATAGGTGACTATCGTGGACGGACTATACCCCGTTCATAGGCGACAAGTTAAACTTGCCGTGTATAGGACACCAGTACGACTGACTCGACAAGTCACGCTTGAGATGGTAACCCGTAAAGAACCGGGTTAGGAAGACTAGTGAGACGTGATGGTACGTCTCATAAACGGGATGTCTTGTTAAACGAGTAAGACAGTGAGGTAGGTAGACGTCCACCTTATGATACCTGTACTCGTCGAAACACGGGTAATATACGACGTTAAGGGAGGTCTTATACCTCCACTTAAACCTCAACGACTGTTCGTACTATGAGCTGTCGTGGATGATGTGATGTTTTCTGTGAGTGACGTGTGTGTGGATAGTAGTAGTCGAAAACGGTCTGGTAGTAGACGACACGATGAAGGTCAGGTGGTCTGTGTAGTAGAGGTGTGAGTAAGATAAAAAGTAGCCAAGATAAAAAGTTATACGGTAGGTCGTAACGGTGGTGGGTGCAGGGTACTAAACAAAGTCTACTGGCGGTTCGGTCTGTATGTGCAACCCGGTACGTAACTTGAAGGATCAGCTACAAGAGGGGAACTACAAGTAAACAGGTCAGGAGGAGGTGTTCAGCGTGTAGTAGCCATGATAGGAGATATACAGCTTAGAGGACTTCCGGGTATGGCTTATAAGGGGAGGATAGGAGGAATAGCGCAAGTGCTAACGTATACCCATAAGCTAGTTTGGAAGGTACGAGGGAAGATGCAGTAGCCAAAACTGGGTTTGAAGCTTGGTCACTTTAGCAACCATAGCATAACAGGAGTCCTTATTGACCATGTAGTTTCTCGTGCCTGGTCCTTGTTTCTAAACGATGCCAATACACGGATTCCTGAAGTAGTTCGTCCTGAGCAGAAGCAAGGGGAGAGACCTCCTTTAAGCATAGGTTCACAACACTAACCAAGTTTACAAATATTCAACAGTAGTTCGGTGTACTGAGTGAATGAGTAGAAACCTCTATAAACTGTTCGTTGACCTTAGGATAACCTGTCGATACTGAGTAAAAAGTAGTGGACTGAGTGAGCGAAGAACCGACATGAAGATAAAGGTTAACAAGGTGTACCAGATAACAGATACTGAGTGAAGATAAGATTAATACCGAAAGATAAAGTTTAAGCGACGGTGTAAAGATATTCCCGTTGGAGACCCCGATCACCTTATAGTGTGATCTCGGACCGTCTACCCTTAGGTTTCATATATTTCGAGTTTCTTCCGATGTCCATTCCTATGTATGGACCGTCTACCCTTAGGTTTCTCTTTTCGGATTCCTGAGGGTGACGGCTCCGCCGATGATTGATTCCTTTCTGAGGCTTGTCTGACTTGCAAGACCCACGAATTTTTGCCTTCAGTACACTGGATACTGCATCGGGTCCATCCAAGGTTGAACGTGTACAGTGGCCCGCGAATTTAGCGCTTATCTTCGCGGTCAACATCTTCACTCATCCTTCCTCCTCCCCCCCTCC